>OU343223.1:123412487-123568121 GCA_910596185.1 Chrysanthemum makinoi | reverse complement strand
AACTATGCTCGTTGTCTTGTAAAACTCGAGTACGAAAACCGGGCAAATTTGTTCGTTTATGTCCAATAAACAATCAAAGCCAATGGTCCCAAAAACTTGTCTTATGTCGATGTTAGCAAGAAATGATGGTTCTACTACACGACCTTCATGAAAAAGTCTCTTTTCGAGCATTTTAAAAGCTTTCCTTTCTTCCGGGCTAAGTCCATCTTTTCTATGGTACATTGGTATGTAATGAGTGGTATCTTGATAGTCTTTTTGTCGGTTACTTGGCATGATTGTTCCTAAACAACACAACCACAATGTGGTGTTAATTATGAATAGTAGCCTAAAGGGTTTGATCATAATTTTGCTCAAATCATTTTTATTGAATTCAAGAAATGAGTTTAATTTGTATTAACAAAGTTAATTCTTTGATTTGGATTATCTTAGAAAATAATGTGGTAACAAATTATGATAAACCCATTTGAACCCAACTTCTAAAAATGAAGAAATTGTAATTCTAGAAATCAAGGAATTAAATTAACAATGTAGTGAAGATTATACTTACACAAGAGATTGTTATGCTTGAAGGAAATGATCAAATTGCTCCTGTGAACAGTAATTGGGTTTTTGTTCATGAGTCTTTGAAGGGAAAGTGGTTGTGGAACTTCCACAGTGATCATTACTAACTTATGTTGTCTTATGTTGCACGGATCCCACGGATCCCTCTCATTAGAGATCCGGCTAGTTCAAGCTCAGGGATCCGGCATGACAGCAAAAATCAGTTTAAGCATTCCTTGATAACTTTGGTTTGGGAGTTCTTAAATGCCTACAGTTTGATGTTTAAGCTCTATAACTTATGATTTGGGGTTTTGACGGTTTAATACTAATCCTATTTGACGAGATTCCCTTTTTATGAATTAGTAATTCTTGAGAGGTTTTTCAAAGATTATGATAAAATCCCATTTTATCATAATATAAGAAATTTCACATGGATATTTATTGACATAGATAAAGTGTCAATAATCCTTTTGTGATTAATAATGATTGAGGCTATCGTATAACTGAGATATCATTATTACAGATAAGTAGTGTAGTCTATATATAAATCAATTGAAGAATACTATTCTTGATGATGATTTTAATATAGATAAATACTTAAGTAATTACTAATAAAGATTAATCATACAACTAAGATTTTAATAAAAAAAATAATGTAATTTATTAACGATCATACATTTGCTAAATATTCTTTTTAAGGAAAGAAATATTTAGAGGAAATGCTTTGTAATCTTCTTAGAATCTCCAGATCCATGTATGAGGAAAACAATGCTAAACATTCTTTTTACGAAAAGAAATATTTAGATAGTTTCTTCATGATCTTCTAGTATGCCCAAATCCAAGTATGGAGAATTCTTAACAAGGAAAATATTAGACCATTCTATCATTGTCCAACAGTAACACTATAATGATTTTTAAAACATGACTAAAAAAATCCTTCTTTGTAGTCTTCAAACATACACGTATGGAGAATTTAAAGTACAACATACTCTAAGAAACTTGGTAACGAAGCTCTGATGCCAATTGTGGAAAACTATAAGGGGGGGTTGAATAGTTTTACCAATTAAAACTTTGTTTTAAAATATTTAGATCGACTTATGTCAATCTATTTAGATGTGTACGTTGGACGTTGACAGATAGATATATAAAGAGTGTAATGAAAGATAAAGAGTAAGAAGCACATAACCACGACACGAGTATTTATAGTGGTTCGGCTACAAGGACACCTTCCTTGCCCTACTCCACTCCCCGAGTCACCTACTCGAGAGTTCGTAATCACTACACGACACCAACTCCTTATGGCGGATAAGCCTTCACAACGTCGGCTACTCTTTTTCCGGTACTAGGCTAACCACCGGGTTCTTTCACCAAGGTGAACCACACCTACTACAACGTCGCCTACCCTTTATCCGGTACTAGGCTAAGTACCGAGTTCCATTACAATGGAGGAACTACTACCCAACACTACACAACACCTAATCCCAAAGGAGACCCACTTCTTATTACAATACCATCAAGGATATCAACATCCTTGGAAACAAACTATCACTATATGTATAACGATGCACCTCATCGATTATACGACCTTGGCATTCTTCACTAATGCCACTTGATTTGATTTCTAGGCATCTGATATGTGTCTAAAAACACATATATTTTATATTGTTTAACCCCACAAAAACATCTGAAAACACTCAGAATTGCCACACAATACTATAAATATCTTTGAAATGTGTTTTTATGTGTTACAAGTGCAAAAGGATTGAAAACTGATGAAAAACAACAAAGTTTACATAATTTACAGTTTCAGTCCCTAAACTTTCATAAATTGGCAAAACTAGTCCCTGGTAATTCAAAACTTGTAAAATATCATTAAAGGTCCTTGGGGATTCACAAGTTGTAAGAAATAGTCCTTTGAAGTTAAAATTGCATATTTACAACTTTAGTCCCTCAACTTTGAAAAATGTCAAAAATGGTCCCTGGGTTATTTAAAATGGAAAATTAACAAATATAACCCTTGTACTATTCATAAATGGCATAATAGGTCCTTGTGTTAACTTTGGGAAAATTGCAGGTTCGGTCCTTCAAGAATTCAGAAATTACAAAATGGTCCTTGTGATAAACTACAAACCAAATGGACCCTTTGTTTTATTAAACCCAAAACCAAGCCCAATACAACACTTGAACCCCTGTCAATATCCTGTGAACCCCCTAATTTGAACCCCTTCCCATATTAATAAAAACATACAAACCATTCCCTGTACATCATCCTCACCATCACATGTAAACTAAAACCATCCTCCACCTCCCTGGTTTCACTACCACCTGTCCACCTTATCCCCCGCTGTTGTTAAAACCACTCACCACTACCTCCTTCTTATTCTTATCTTCAACATACACCTGGCTTTAGATATTCTTGGCACCAAAAAGTAGAATCAACAGCTGAGATCAACTTTGACCCATCCAATGGCCAGAAAAGGATTGAGAGCAACTAGTGATAGCTATAAAGAAGAAAGAAGACACAAAGAACAAGGAGTCACTGTTTTTAGACCTTTATCTTTTTTACTTGTAATCGTTTTTAAGTTTTATGCAAAAAAATAGTGCTAGGTTTTGTTACTTATGTATTGTATGAATCATATTAATCATATTTCAAGTGTTTTTAATCATCAATTCCATGTTTCCTGCTTGTTCTAGTTTTCCCGCCAAAATTGTTCTTACTCGCTTTTCATTTTATAAGCTGTTTGAATGGTTCCAATAAGTTTTTTTAAGCTTATTCAAGCTTATTTAAGTGAATTAAAGTAGTTTCCTGGTCTTAATTGCAATTTTCTAAAAAAGTCAACAAAAGTCAACACGGGTCAACAAAAGTCAACACGGGTCAACGAAAGTCAACTGTGTTCTTAAGTCTGAAATTTTTGTTTAGTAGTGGTATTTGGTTCTAGTCAATCTGCAAATAAGCTGGACATCTTGTAAGTTTCAATAAAATCTCATCATTAGCTTAATAAAGTAGTAGTAATTGCATTGATTAGATATGTTTTGTTTGGTGTTATATTGCTGCATATTTGCTTAAATTATATCTAGTATAATCAGTTGTAGTTATAATATGGATTGAGTAAGCTTGGATTTGTGATTTGGTTAGAATTATTGCACATTAGAAGTATTAAAGTGTGTTTGGATTAGTGCTTTATTATGTGTTTTAGATTGATACAGAGGTTAAGCTCTGTCAATTCAGTCCCACTTAGGTTCAATAAAATCATTTAGGACTTAGATTTGTACTCATTTCTGCTCAAAGTCAAATTTTCATATTATATGATCTTATAAGCATCTCATTTAGTGTAGGATTGGAAGTACTTGCATAGTAGGTGTAGGATATCTAGGATAGCTTAATTTGATCATATCACATCTAGAATTAACATAAATAACCTGTTTTGCAAGATTGAATCTCAAATAAGTCAAGTTTTCAATACGTCTGTCAAAATTTCAAAAGTCAAAATTTCATAAAAACCCGTTTTTGAATAAACTTTGTAATTTTATTGTGATCTTACCATTAGGATTTAGGATATAAGATTTTGGGATATTAAATTTTAGCTGCTCATCTTAATTAGAAAAATATTAGTTTATCTCTACTTAGCTTATTAACTGCTTATTCACTAGCTTCTTTTAAGCTCTTTTTCACAAACTTTCCTTTTTGCTTATTTCTTATTTTTGCTTATTTAGTGTGTTTTTCTTGTTGTTGTTGCTTATTCTAAGTTCCCATAACTTGTTTATAGCTTATTCAACCTTTGGTTCAGTAGTGGTAGCTTTTTATTAGCTTATGCAAGCTTAATAGCTCATTTTGACCCATTTCCATTGCAAGTACAAATAGCTTCCACTTTTGCATTTTTAGTTTCCTCAATTTTAGTCCTTATTAGCTGAAATTATGGATTTAGACACTTTGGTTGGTAGTGGTTTTCATGGTGATTTTATTTTATTTTTGTGATTTTTATAAGCTGGCTTAACAAGAGCTTAAAGTTAGTACATAAGGACTGTTTGGCACTAGTGCTTAAATAGACCCAAATCATTATAGTTTGCATATTAGAGGTTTAGGATAGTTGATATAGGTTGCTTTTAAGTAATTTTAGCATACTCTAGCTTCTGTGATAAGTTGGTGCACTTTGGTAGCTTTTAGCTTATTTTTCAAGTGCTTATTCATACAAGTAGTGTGCCAAATCATAGTTCCAGCTCTCCAAAATAGTTTCTGTTATTTTTCCTGGGTTCTTAGTATTATTTTATAGTTGACTGAAAGTTTTCATATTTTTAACTGTTCATTTGCTATTTTTCTGCATTTTATGTCATTTTCTAGCATTTTTAATTAGCATTTAATCCAAATAAATCAGAAAAAGTTTAAAAAATATGTTTTCAATTTTCCTAGATTAAGATAAATATAAAAAGCCAAAAAAATATTTTTCCATAATTTTCTTAGTTTAAATAGTATTTTCTAGCATTTTAATTAGTTTTAAATAGTATTAAATTCATAATAAATAGATAAAAAGTGTAATAAATATATTTTCAGTTTTAAAATTAGTTTTATAATATTTTAGATTTTTCTAAGTCATAATTTCACATTTCTAGCTTTATTTCATATTTTCTTATATTTTAGGGTATTATTAAATAGTTAAAAATAGTTTTAATTAATAATAATTAGATAAATAGTTTTAAAAATAATTTTCTTTTTCCAATAATTTTCTTGCATCATTATGATTGTAAAAACATTATTTTCATACCCATATGTGTTTTATTTATTTAATTTCACGTTTTGTTTCGTACTTTTACGTAGAATTTTAATTAAACGTACACGTTTTTAGATTTTAGACGTTTCTAAGTATTACGCTTTCACGTACTTGTTCTTATAGCTTGTTTAAGCTATTTTCTTTTATTCCTTAGTATAAATCACTCAAAACCCTTTTTCCATTTAATATCACCCGATCACAGATTCGTTGTACTACAGTGTTCACACCTCGTTGGGACTTAACGACCTGGGGAAACACTATACTCCTCTGATCTTCATTGCATTGTTTCTGAGCTGTTTGAAGTTTATCACGGTTGACCATTCACAAGTGGTCAGCTTGTGTGATAAAACTTGACGGTTCGGGAGCGAATCAGCATCCTTCACCAATGCCCTTGACACAACGCTTGGCACATTTCACTAATGCCTTCGTCTTGACACCTTTAGCATTCTTCACTAATGCTCTTGAGACGGACGTTAAGCATCTTTCACTAATGCTTACGTCTTGACTCTTTCTGCATTATTCACTAATGCCTTGGACACAACACTTCTATGGAGGAAGAAAGAAGTATCAACAAGAGAACCTCAGTAGTCTTGATGATGACGAAGCATGGCAACTCACGGACTTGAGCTTGCTCGACTTCAAGAAGTTGTGATCTCGCCTTTAAGAGGAACCTAGAGAATCACACACAAAAAAAAGACAAACTACATAGAAAGATCCCTTAGGATCAGTGGTTAAAGAGTTACAATACTTGGGGAAAGTATGTGTGGAAGTTGCAACCCAAAAGGAAGAAATGGCTCACTATTTATAGAGGAAAAACAACTACTGTTCTACGGATCCCACGGATCCCTCCCTTAAGGGATCCGTCTAGTGTATCCTCAGGGATCCGTGGGACGCTCCTCTTTGCCCATGGGTTTTTTGGTTATGGGTCATGGGTCATGGGTTGGTCCATGGGTATTTCCTTAGATACAATGTATCTAATAGATGTAATGCATCTAGTCAAATGGGTCAATACCATGGGTTATGGATATGCTCCATGGGATGTAGTTTTTACCCATTATAATACATACTAGTTATGTATATATTTGCCCAATATGTAAACACTAGTTGTTGTACATATGTATCATAAAATCACTTATACTTGTTTTAGTGTTTTATGTGAAAACGTAAGTGTGTTAGTAAACTATTGGCTCAAATCATTTACGTATTTTATTTGTTTCGTTAAAATGATTTTACGTTTGTTATCGACAAAACATTAGAAGACCGTAAAATATAAATAAATGTTTTTACGGCTTATTTGTATTAACACATAGTATGTCTTAGGATCATTTTATTTTTCTTTCTTAGTTATTTTTGTAACTTTTAGGATCTATGACCTAAGTGTCAAATTTTACCTTGTTTTCTTATAATAAAACGAGCTTACTTAGTTGGTGTGTTCTTATGTTTTGCGGTGATCTCACTTGTTGCTTGATACTTGTGTGATTGTGCATTATGGTTGATGTTAGTGAAAATATTACGATATTTAATCTATACAGTCTCGTTTGTTTTGTTGGTGACAAACATGTAACTTATAATACATAACGTAAGATGTATAAGTTACTTGTAATTATATTTTGTCTCAACATACTTTCAACACCTCTCGATGACTCAAGTCCTTGTATGCTACAACACAGGTTCGTACATGTTTGTTATGTTGCGTTATGATCAAATCCCTAACAAACCATTAAACATGTTTAGTTAAACACTTAAGTAATCTTGGTTACTTATATTTTATAAAATACATAAATAAAAGTAAATATGTTGGGTAAATACCATGATTTATAACCCATACCCATGACCCAAAGTCCATAACCCATTATCTAGATACATTGTATCTAGTTGGGTACCGATGACCCAAAGTCCATGACCCATGACCCATGGATAATGAGGAGCATTCACGTATCCCACAGATCGCTGGGGCTATAAGGGGCGGATCCCTCTCAGAAGGGATCCTTGGGACAGAAACATAGTTTGGTCTTTTTGCCTATAAATAGCAAGCCACTTCTCACCATATTTTCACACCTTCACAAATAGTTTCTCTCCACCATTTCTAACATACTTAGATCATTAGGAAACATGTAAACCACCCTCATCTCATATGATCATAATGCTTCTAACTTTCATTTGTTGTAAGGATACTCCGGAAGTGATCCTCCAAAGCAAGCCTAGAGATCTTGCATCCTTACCTACTGAAGTGATCACCCATCACAAGCATACAAGCACATGAAGATCTTCTACAACAAGCTTGGGAAACTTGTCATCTTCATTCATAGAAGACTAACTACATCATGCTTTGTGTTCTTGATGTTTGGTTTAGGATTTCATATACATTAGACACATTGTCTTGGATATTGTCTAGTATCATATTCTTGTATCTATAACTAGATTAGATGGTTTATGTGTTTGTGCCATAAAACAAAACATAACGGGTGTCATAGATGTGTCGTGTTGGTCGGGTAATGGTTCCTCCTTTGTAATGGAACCCGGTATCTAGCCTTGTACCGGATAAAGTGTAGGCGACGTTGTGATAGGTTTGGTTCTACCTCGTAGAAGAACTCGGTGTTTAGCTTAGTACCAGATAAACTGTAAGCGACGTTGTGATAGGTTTGGTTCTACCTCGTGGAAGAACTCGGTGTTTAGCTTAGTACCGGATAAAGTGTAAGCGACGTTTTGATAGGTTTGGTTCTACCTCGTGGAAGAACTCGGTGTTTAGCTTAGTACCGGATAAAGTGTAAGCGACGTTGTGTAAGGTTTTCTCCACCAAGAATGGAGTTTGTTGATCTAGTGAAGTAACTCTTGAGTAGGATACTCGGGGAGTGAAGTAGGGCGAAGAGGAGATTCGTGACCGAACCACTATAAATCCTTGTGTTGGTTTGTGTATCCTTTTACTTATCGCTTTACTTTTATTCTTGCTTTATATTGTTGATTGCCTATATGGTTGATATTTATGTGTGTGATGCATACTTGGTCTTTCATATAATCATAAACTATATTTAACACTTTACATATTATGACACGCTTGATCAAGAAAAACAAATCGGAGTAATAATGGTGAAACTTGATTTATAATGAACCATTAATCTTGCGGAATCTTATGTGATATTAAGGGGTTGGCTTTACATGCCGTAATGCGTTAAATGCATCCTCGCGTCGAGATTAGCAAATGCGATGGTTTATACTATATTTAATACAAAAGTTTTAAGTTTGAAACGGAAACGTATTCACCTCCCCACCTATTAGTATTCTTCCCCCACAAGTTTTACCGTACCGAGGCGGGTTGGCTCTAGTTTTTTTATATGTACAGAAACACATATCATTTCTTTATCAAATCAGACCTAAAATAACCAAGAAAGAGCCGTTTATTGCTAATATTTAATGGTTTCTTGAGTTTTTGCTTGTGCAGGTACGGATATGTCGAAACACGCAAAAGATAACCAAATCTGACAAAAACCCGAGCACAAGTGATAAAGAGTGCTAAAGCTGAGCCGGAAGGTCAAAATTGTGCATCTGTGAAGATTTCTATGCTGAGAGGATTATTTTTTAAAGATATGTTCAACCTTGAAGAAATGTCATAAACAGTCCCTGAACTTTGAGCATTTGGCATAAATTACCCCTGAGTTTCAGAAATGGCAAGAATGGCCCTTGGTTTATTGAAGATTGGCAAGTCTAGCCCTTGGATTACATTTTTAGAATTCACAGCTTTGGTCCCTTGAAATTCAAAAGTTACATGTTTGGTCCTTGTGTTAATACTTGAATTTCAATCTAAGCCCAAATCCATGTATACTACACCTTTAGGCCCAATACATCACAAATCCAATCCAATATCCTTACCCGGTTTACTAATCCCACAGCCCAAACCCATTCCTTATTACCCATGACCCGGTCAACAAATAAACGAAATAATATAAAAAATCCTTAAGCACCATTTTTACCCCCAAAACTAAACCCAGCTTATGAACCCTAAATCCCACCAAAACTAATTCGCCACAATAAACTCAAATTCATATCAAATTCGTACGAAACTCTGACATGTGACTGACACACGGATGCCACGCTGGCAATCCGTGTGTCACATCACAACATTCCTCGCATGTGATTGGTTGAGAGGACGTGGGCATTTGATCCAAGGGTGGAAATGGACTGATGATTGATGGGATTTAATCCAAGGGTTGAGAGGCATCAAGAGAAAGCACAGATTACACCTTCTGGATCATTCCAAGAGTTCAAGCTCGTGTATAAATACTCCCCCTCATTTTCACTTGTAATCATGTAGAATTTGAGTAGAAAATTAGTAGCTTATTAATGTTTTATGTTTAATTTTCATTTTATGTATTTCTGAATTTCAGTTTCATTGTAATCACAAGTTTTATTAATACAAGTAATTTCAGCTTTTGTTTTCAACTAATCTCAATCACTGTTCCATTAATTTCAGTAGCTTAATAGTGTTTCATTTACTCAATTTTAGCTTATATAAATTTAGTTTCAGCTTATTTACTCTATTAAATTAAAAAAATAATAATAATAAATAAATAAAAAATAAAGAAAATACTTCAAAAATCAAAAACATCTCAAATTTGTTCTTAAGCTACAATCAGTTTGTATTAAATGTTACCATAAGCTCTTATAAGCTTACCTATAGCTTATTAAGTGCTCATTATAAGCTCTACTCATTTCTGCACAAAAATTTAGTCAAATATTAAGTACCTTTGCCTTGAACTATGGAAAGCAATGAGAAGTGGCCTGCAATGGATGGGGCCAGAGGGACTTATACTCTTGCTTATTCATAAGCTAGAGAGCTTGAAGCTGCCATTAGATTGGAACCTCTGTTCAGCTGAGGTCATAGATAAGCTCTTTTTCTGTTTTAACTTTAAATCTGTCTTTCATTCATTCAGCTGCTAGATTTGTTAATTGTAGCTTATAATTTTTTAGAATAGCTTAATTACATTAGTAAATAGCTTAATTCAGTAGAGTAAAACAATTTATAGCTTAAAAATTACTATCTGCATAAGTAATGTTTATAACTGCATCATTTAGTTCAAATAGGATTTAGAGTTAAATTTTTATCTAATCAGCTTGGTAGAGTTGCTAATAAGTGATTTGAAACTGGTTTGATGTTTGTACAAGCTCAGATCATTGAATTGAAATTTTAAATTGCATAAGGAACTTTATAAAGGGTATTTGGATCAACAGTTGTAGCTGAGTTAGAGGTTAGAATTGTAGTTGATTACTGTTGCATTAGACTAGTCTATGTTCATTTAGTAAGGTTTGATCAAATAATTGCATCTTAGTTCATCACAAAGTCAAAATTAGATCATAACTTGTTCTATTGTTCATCACTGTTGGAATTTGGAGTTAATAAGTTGCATTTAAAAGTAGAATAGGATAATATAGCTTGTTTTAGATTCATTTCATCTTAGTTTAACACATTCAATCCAAAAATTTGTTTCGAATCTCATTAAAGTCAAAATTACCATTTATGAGTTAAAAGTCAAAAGTTGAAAATCTCAGTTTTCACCAAACTTTGTGGAATTTTCATTGATTCATTTTTGTTTCAAATTAAGTGATATTTTGGGATTTTAAAGTTCAGTTGGTGGTGTTTTCAAAACTGATTTTTGTTAAATTTTTAGAAGCCTTTAACAGCTCTAAATCAGCTCTACTTTAGAGCTGATATGCCCTGTTCACACTCAGCTAAAACTGAGTTGTGAACCAGGCTGCTTGCAGTTCTCACCTAGGCTCAATCTTAGCTCATCAGGGTCTAAAAATTGGATTGGTTGTTGATTGCTTGGTGGTCTTGAACTTCACAGTTTTGGTTTTCACATTAGCTTATTGAATAAGCTGGTACTTTAGCTTAAAAGTAGACAGATATGCTGTTTGGATTAAGTGGTTTATTAGATCAAAGCCTTTGTAGATTGCTCATTAGAGGATAAGACTAGTTTGATTTAGCTTAATTTGAGTTATTATAGCATAAGTTTGCTTCTGTAATCGTTTGGTACCCTCTAGTGCTTATTAGCTTATTTTAAGTGTTTATTTTCAAGTCAGTTGCATTACAACTTCATTTTCTCACGCATAAGCATAGGATTTAATATTTTTTATAGACTTAGAATATAATTTTAGACTTTTACTGAATTTTTCCGATTTTTCCATTACTGTTTGCTATTTTTCTTAATTTTAATCAGTTTTTAAGACTTTTTAAATAGCTTTTAATACAAATAAATCAGAAAAGCTTCAAAAAAATAAGTTTTCAATTTTCATAGATTGAGATAAATATAAAAAGCAAAAAAATAATTTTTCCATATTTTTCCTAGTTTAATTTGTAATTTTTAGCCATTTAATTAGTTTTAAAAAGTTTTTTCATAGAAAATAGAAACATTATCAAAAAAATACAAAATCAGTTTTGAAAAGTCTTTTGAGTTATTTTATATTTTTAAAAAAAATAGTTTCATAATTTTCTCCTTTGTTTTCATAATTGTTAGTATTTTAAATTAGTTTTTAAAGTTTTTAATTAGTTTTTAATTCAAATAAATTCAAGAAAAATCATAAAAATTAGTTTTAATTCTTAGTTAATTTTCTAATATCATTTTTAATATAAAAGTAATTTTAGATCATATTTAGGACTTAGATTAGACGCACTTGCATTTTATTTACGTTTCTTTAATTACGTTTTAGAATAATTCGCGTATTTAGGATTCCCCGTAGTGTAATTTCCATTTATTGCTTTCCCATTTCCCGTAGTTTAAATAAAAAACATAATCAAAAATCCAAAACATCGAGCATTTTAATAACAAACCATAAACGACGTTGCCCATTCACACCTCGTTGGGACACGACTCGGATTTCCTAATCCGTATCACTTATCACTCACGGGATTCGATTCACTATCCTTTTTCCTAAAGGGATTTTAAATCATTCCTTGTGGTTATTTTTGATATCGATATTGTAAGTTTTATCCATACACACCACCCTAAGCCTTACAACGAATCATTTTTAAAAAACAAATGATTTTCAAAACGGGAAAGGTCCTTGTATCAAATTTTTGGTGAAGTCAAGCATAATATGAAAAGTGTTTTGTTTTTTTTTCCTTTGAAGTTTTGTTGTTAGATGTCTTGTTAATCAAGCTTGAATAAAGATTAAAATGGGTAATATAACTTCACTAAAAAGTCTACAAAGGTTAAACCTTTTCGTCGGGTCAAAACACGTATTTTTGTAAATCTGTGTCAGATCTGTGGATCCCTTTGTTATTAAAGGGCAAATCCCTTTCGGAAGGGATCCGGCGGATCCGTGGTACATAGGACAATTTTTGCTTAAATTTCAAAAATTCATAACTAATTAACCGTAAGTCCGTAGAAGTCGTGCCACCTATCGTTTTAAAGGTATTTGAGTCTAATTTCATATAAAAATAATTTCATAAACTGATTCAAAACAAAAATTTACAAAATCATTGATTTATAATAGAAAGTCATTTTTCGGTCATAACTTTTGCACAAACTTTTGATCTAATTGGAGACGGATGTTTTCGTCTTTGAATAACAATGTGTCTTCTTTTGAAATTAAGGTTTTGATCATATTTATAAATATAAAAGAAACTAATCAAGCATGGTATACATGTTTATATTTAACACAAAGAGATGAAAAGAACTTTCATATGCTATGCTAAATGATTAATTGTCTTACCTTGCATTACTTGATTATTTGCTTATCTCAAACAGTTTTTGTGCTTGTTTTGATTGAATAACATATGTGGTTTCCTCACCTTGCTATTTATTCTCTTGTTTGTCGATTTAGTAATATTTTACTAATCAATGTGCTATTTGAAGGAGTGTTTGGGATAACATCTAGTTGTGTCGAAAATGTTAGTTTAAATACTTAGATAAGTCATATAAGTTGAAAAATGTTTAAAACATGTAATATACTGAATGGCTTCTTGATTGAGTTTGTCATGTGTGCAACATAAATATTTTATGTGCTTATATGATTTCTTGATTTCATATTTTCTTGTGTCGTTTTCTAAAAACAACAAGAATATACATCGGATCATAACCTACACTTGTGTTGATGATGTACTCTCCCGTTTTCTTTTTCATGATCGCTTTCCAAGCTTCATAGTAGGATTGACAACTTGATTATTTTATCTGATATACTTAAGTAAATTATTTTGCAACGAAAACATAATTGGTCATATCCGAAAATCCAAACTCGAGCTTTCCAACAACATATGTTGAACTAGCTCATCCAACCATTTTTGTTCACCATATGGACAACTTTAAATTTTTATATTTAAACATGACACCTTCATCACATTAGTTGTTTCAGGCATAATATTAATAAAAAATGAAGCTAAGTATCATCATTGTTACTCTTTGATAGGCCATTGTAGGAATATAAATTTTCCTAACTTGAGAATGAATACTGGAGAACTTATTGCACTAGAAACTCAATTTGACCTAACGGTTGAATTGCTTCCTTGATAGAAGTTGGGTATGTAGAATCGCCTGTATAAATGGTCGTGTTTAGCCGTAATTGAGCACCGCTAGTAATAGTCTCATATTCATTCTCACACTTGAGAAATCTATACTCCTATGTTTTCCTAAAGTAAGTTTACAATGGAAATACTTTGCATGGTCTTAGGATTACTAATCAAACAAGTTGTAAAATTAATTTTTCTTTTAGTTAATCACAACCACTTGCCTCATCAAGCGATTATCTTGCTTTGATCGAGAAGAGCTACACGACTTCATGGACGAAGCTCATTGTATGCTAATCACCATCCGTAATGACTATACATAGTTCATTGCTTCCGTTGACGAAAACAACCTTCTAAAACAATTCACTTTCTTAAGAACGCATATACATGTGTTTCGTACTCTTCAATACCAACACATAGGTAAACATCTTTTAGCTAAAACCAACTCACAAAATGGTACTTGCTTCAAGCCTTTCTAAATCCAACACTTACTCTTCTAAACACAATTCCTTCATCTCAACAAATAACAACTCCACCTTCTGGATCTAAATATAGTCTAGATTGTCCTAAACTAGCACCTCACAACTCTTTTGTCTTGAACACCATCATGTGCTCTTTTCTTTCTGGATACATAGCTTGTATGTCATTGTTAGTGTAAATGATTTACTAATCTAGACCATAAATCTATTTTGAGCTTCTTGAATAGTGCTTGTTAAGTTTGCTAAACCTCTGTGTTATTTGTGAGCTCAATCTCATTTGATTGCCTATATGTTATTTCTACATGCTCTCCTTGCTATGCTTAACTTGTATATATGTATAATTGCTGTAGAAATCATTAGTTTCAAAATTCGAAACATAGAGCAAAATTTTGCAACTATTCTATTAAGGAAATCTGTCTCAGACGCCGGATCCTTTAGATATAACTAGACGGATCCCTCAAGTGAAGGATCCGTGGGATCCGAGTGGACATAAGTTCTTTTTTAGCCTCCTTGCATCAATCCAACCTTCCAGACCTTATTGGACTAGTTAAACATGCTACATTAGGATCACTTAAACTTCCCTTAGGCTCAGTTGATCTCACATTCACTCATGGATGACTTAGGATCACATTCAAAGTATTTTTTATTTATCATTACTTCAAAACTCACCATCTTTCTGCTCCGATGTTTACACATTGTTCCTCTTATCTCAAAACACCCAGTTTGATATTTCTATCAATTTTGACAAATTGATTTTAGTCATCTCTACCTTAAAATGCTCTAAAAACTAGTTTTTCATTTCTTGTGATTTTTAAGGAATTTTCTAAATTTTTCTTGATCACCATCTATTCTCTATGATCATTAGCCATCCTTAAAATACTTAGTGTCATCCATGATCACTCATTTGTGTTTCTAAAACTCCATTTTCTCTACAAAAGTCATCATTGACAAATCTCACTCATTAGTCTTGACCACTTAGGTATCATGCCATGTAAGACACCTTAATGAACTGACTAACTTAGGATATGTAAGTATTAGACCTTGCTAGAACCCAATCATCTCCCTTTCACCTCATTTGTTAGCCGGATCCCTAGACAAAAGCTAGCCAGATCCCTCTAGTGAGGGAACCGGTGGAACCGGGGAACAGAAGGTACATTATCTCTTGAGATAATCATTTCAAATTTCCTTTTTCCACTCAAAAACATGCTTAACACATAGGATTATCAGTTTCTTATATGCTTATAAATGAGTTGAGTTTATGTGATTATTTAGATGTTCTCTTTTGTTTTCTTTTAATGATATTATGTGAACAATTTCTCTATTTCTATAAATGTTTTCCTTTTGTACTAACTAAGTTGGATTCTTGTAGGTTGACAATGGTCGATTTCATCATCAAGTCAAGTTGTACTCATTCGCACATTTTTTATATTCCTAATCTTGCATCATCCTAACCATCTTCCTCCACTTTTGTCACTACTCACAAAGTCATCATGTCTACCACCTCTATTGAGTCATCAACCGAGTCAACAAAAAGAGTCACCTTGATATCTTTCATCACAATCCCTTGTTACTCTTGAGTCACTTTATTACCTAGTAAAAATTGACCTCTCATCACCTCTACCACAACTTCCATACCTTTAAGTCATAATGATGATTTCTAAAATTATCACCGTGTCTAAGGTCTAGTTCATGAACTACGTGATGAAGTATGTTTCATGTTCTACCACATCCTACTTGTGTCAACCACAACCTCAAACCACAAGCTACTTGTGTCAACCACATCCTACAAGTGTCTCACTACCACTACAATTCATGGTCACTCAACCATCCTCCACAAACATCTATGTTGTCAAAAGCCAAGTGAATTTCGTAATGAAATGCGTCTCATCCCCAAATACATTTATTTTCTTACCTTGAACAACCTTACAACCTCTAAACCAACCACGATGATGCAAGTAGTAGGATTATTCTCTTTTTGACACTAATCCTTTCTTTGTAGGTTCATATATATACACTTTGATGTGTATGGGATTATCGTCTATATATGGACAAAATTTTACACTAATTTTTTTTGTAGGTTCACTCATATACATGGATTTGTATATGGCACACTTGTCTTCGGACGAGGTTTACTTATTTTTTGTAGGTTCTTCTAGACGCCCTCGAGCTAGGGGAGCTTCCGTCGAGCATCTACAAAGTGCATCATATGACTTACTCGTCCAACGACGAATATATTTTTTCACTAATTTTTGTTTTGTAGATTTTCAAAACACACTAGGAGTACTTGACGCCCTTAATAAAGGGGAGCTTTCGCCAAAGCAAAAACATTACAAATTTTGCAATACTTTCGTCTTAGCTTCCTAAAATACTTGACGCCCTTAATAAGGGGGAACAACCGTCAAGGGGGAGCATGCACATACTCATTCTTCAAAATTCCTTTATGTTTCAACAAAAGGGAGATTTCTTTCTCATCATATATATATTTTTTTTTCATTCCTTAACACTAACCTTGATGTACGTTAAGCCTCAAAAATTTGATCCGTTGAGCCGTTGGCAACAATGGTTATAATTCAAAGGATCTTTCTATGTATTTTTTTTTCTTTGTGTGATTCTATAGGTTCCTCTTAAAGGCGAGATCACCACCTCTTGAAGATGTGCAAGTTGGTCATGAGTTGCTAAGCTTCGTCATCATCAAGACCACTGAAGTGAATCTTGTTGATAATTCTTCTCTTCCTCCAGTAGTGTTTCTTGTTGAAGGTATTGGCGTGGTGTGCCAATTGTGTACAACAATGGGAGCAATAAGGTGTTTTCAATTTAACTTCACTAGGGATGATGCAAACTCGCCATACTTGGGAGAAATTAAGTTTAAACTCCAAGGACACACCCTTTTGTTTCGACAAAAAGGGGAGAAGAGTGTAAACGGAGAAGGTAATGTACAGGAAGTACGGACACAAGTAACTTTGACATTTTACTTATCTATTACGTTTACATATATTTTGTCATCATCAAAAAGGGGGAGATTGTTAGTGTAAATATTACGTTATTTAATCTATACAGTCTCGTTTGTTTTGTTGATGACAAACATGTAACTTGTAATACATAACGTAAAATGTATAAGTTACTTGTAATTATATTTTGTCTCAACATACTTTCAACACCTCTCAACGACTCAAGTCCTTGTATGCTACAACACAGGTTCATACATGTTTGTTATGTTGCATTATGATCAAATCCCTAACAAACCATTAAACATGTTTAGTTAAACACTTAAGTAATCTTGGTTACTTAAATTTTATAAAATACATAAACAAAAGTAAATGTGTTGGGTAAATACCATGATCCATAACCCATACCCATGAATCAAAGTCCATAACCCATTGTCTAGATACATTGTATCTAGTTGGGTACCCATGACCCAAATTCCATGACCCATGGATAATGAGGAGCATCCACGGATCTCACGGATCCCTGGGGCTATAAAGGGCGGATCCCTCTCAGAAGGGATCCTTGGGACAGAAACATAGTTTGGTCTTTTTGCCTATAAATAGCAAGCCACTTCTCACCATATTTTCACACCTTCACACATACTTTCTTTCCACCATTTCTAACATACTTAGATCATTAGGAAACATGTAAACCACCCTCATCTCATATGATCATAATGCTTCTAACTTTCATTTGTTGTAAGCATACTCCCGAAGTGATCCTCCATAGCAAGCCTAGAGATCTTGCATCCTTACCTACTGAAGTGATCACCCATCACAAGCATACAAGCACATGAAGATCTTCTACAACAATCTTGGGAAACTTTTCATCTTCATTCATAGAATACTAACTACATCATGCTTTGTGTTCTTGATGTTTGGTTTAGGATTTCATATCAATTAGACACATTGTCTTGGATATTGTCTAGTATAATATTCTTGTATCTATAACTAGATTAGATGGTTTATGTGTTTGTGCCATAAAACACAAGGTTTTTTATGTTGGGCCACAAAACATAACGGGTGTCATAGATGTGTCGTGTTGGTCAGGTAATGGTTCATCCTTTGTAATGGAACCCGGTATCTAGCCTTGTACCGGATAAAGTGTAGGCGACGTTGTGATAGGTTTGGTTCTACCTCTTGGAAGAACTCGATGTTTAGCTTAGTACCGGATAAAGTGTAAGCGACGTTGTGATAGGTTTGGTTCTACCTCGTGGAAGAACTCGGTGTTTAGCTTAGTACCGGATAAAGTGTAAGCGACGTTTTGATAGGTTTGGTTCTACCTCGTGGAAGAACTCGGTGTTTAGCTTAGTACCGGATAAAGTGTAAGCGACGTTGTGTAAGGTTTTCTCCACCAAGAATGGAGTTTGTTGATCTAGTGAAGTAACTCTCGATTTAGATACTCGGGGAGTGGAGTAGGGCACTATAAATCCTCGTGTTGGTTTGTGTATCCTTTTACTTATCGATTTACTTTTATTTTTGCTTTATATTTTTGACTGTCTATATGGTTGATGTTTATGTGTGTCATGCATACTTGGTCTTTCATATAGTCATAAACTATATTTAACACTTTACATATTATGACACGCTTGATCAAGAAAAACAAACCGGACTAATAATGGTGAAACTTGATTTATAATGAACCATTAATCTTGCGGAATCTTATGTGATATTAAGGGGTTGGCTTTACCATAGTTTTAAAAAGCGCGCCTCGGCTCAAGGCTCAAGCTCTAGGGATTTTTTTGGATCGAGGCTCACGACATGCGTGAATCCCATAAAAAGTGCAGCGCCTTGGGGCTTTTTGCGCCTCGGAGATGTAACAGGTTTTGGGGCTTTTTTCTAAATATTAAGATAAAATACATGGGTCTTATAAGTTATATGGATGAGCTTTTTAAGTTATATCTAATAACCCTAATTTGGAAAAGAACTAAAACACACAATCAAGTGGGTAACTATAGATTCTGATCATTTTACAAATATGTAATCTCTCTCACGTCATAAGTTTATATCTTGAACTGATTTTTATTGATTGTTTATTTTATTGATTTGTAAATAACGTCATAAGTTTATTTTATCTTCAAGCATCACATCATAGGGTGAGTATTTGTATGATTTGTAATATTGAACTGATTTTATGTTTATTTTATTGATTGTTTTTAACAAGTTACTTTGTTTCATTAAGTATTTTTTTATGACATATTACCATGAAAATGTGGCATTATGCCTTGAATATTAATATGTTACTTGCTTGATATTTTGGGTTAAATTGTGAGCTTTGTTAGATGCAAGTCTGCAAGTGTAGGACACAAGCATATTTAGTCTGATATGGATTTTAATCTATATGTAGTTCATCGAGCCAAAGAGTTGATCCGTTTGAGTAGTGACAACTGATCCATTTTAATCTTTATAATGGCTATATGTGTCATGTATTAAGTATTTAATGTTATTTTGTGTTATTTAAGCTACATAAATGGTCACATATATTGTAAAAAAAACTTAACGTATTTAGTGCGCCTTGTATTCGTGAATCCCGCGCCTTGGTATGCGCCTCGCCTCGAGGCTCTTTGGTCCCCTTCGCACCTTAGTGCGCCTTGAGCCTTTCAAAACATTGGGCTTTACATGCCGTAATGCGTTAAATGCATCCTCGCGTCGAGATTAGCAAATGCGATGGTTTATACTATATTTGATACAAAAGAAGTTTGAAACGGAAACGTATTCACCCCCCCCCCCTATGTTTTCCACAGTTGCTTGTGATTGTTTAAATATTGTGGTTGTAATATAATCCTTATTGTCATATTCGTGCTTGCATATTAACTTTATTTTGTAGCATGACTCCATGGCTCGATTCCTTGGTGCCCCGATCAAGGGGGAGTATTCACCGAGGGGCAGCACTTGCATGGCTTGTTAGCTTTCACCACGCCACTCTACACTTTTTGTTTCGGCAAAAAGGGTGAGAAAGAAGTAAACTCACAACTCAAAAACTCACTTATCTAAATTTTTACCAAATATGAGTTTATATTTTGCCATCATCAAAAAGGGGGAGATTGTTAATATAAATATCGCGTAAAAACGTTATTTATATTTTACGTCTCTCACGGTTTTGATAATGGCAATTATAAATTAAGGGAAAATTAGTCAAATAGACCGCGCGCCCTGATGCATATCACTATATGGACCACGCACTCTTGCCATACGAAAATAGACAGGTTGTCCAGCGATTTTCTTGGAGCCAACCATGGGGTGCCACGTGTCCGACAAACCTATGACACAAGTACGTATTTTGAAAGTATTTGTCATGTATTGTAAGGTATTGTTTTTTGGGCAACTTGTATTGTTTTTTGGGCAACTTTACATTTTTGGGCAACTTGTATTTATACACAAGGATATTTTAGTCATTTTACATTTTAAATTAAAAAAAAAATTCACTCACCCACACAAAATCATCCACGACTTGTCTTTATAATACTAGGCGAGTACCCGTGCCTAGCGGCATCGATTTCCAGCGGCATATAATTAACGATATGCGATATTGTGGTAAGTGTTTCGTAACCTCGAGATCAACAAAAAGAAATCGATTACTAACCTCGAGATCATCATCAATATCCTTTTGATTTTGCATATCCATTATTTCTGTTTCCTTCCTGTTGTGAAATACAAACTTGTTTTGGGTTGTTTATATAGGTGAAATACGAAATATTGAAAAAACAATTTTCCCGCCCATGAAACAATGAAATGGTTGGCGCAGTGTGAAAAATGGAAATACGTTGAAGTCAAAACTGAATAGTTACCATGCAAAGATATCATACAACAAATACATTGAAATCAAAATAAATACTTTCCATGCAAAATTAACATGCAAGAATAGTTGCCAAAGAAACATGAATTTTGCCCATGCTATGCACTTTCCACTATTTCACTTTTTCAATATTTACTTGTTGATATTTTCTTATTTTATGTAGTAAAGATAAAGATAAAGATAAAGATATAGATATGTATTCATTAGTATAAATAATTAGACAAAGCAAACAAATGTGCTATGCATTAATCATCAAATGCTTCAATCTCGATCAGTGATTCATATGGAAATTGTTGTAATCCATCACTCTTGTTATCTTGAAATCACCCCATCAAAACTAAAACAATTATCGTTATCAAGTTTTCACCACCGTCATATGGGTATTTTTATTCTTCCGAAAAAATTCAAATCAGTTTCTAACTCATATTATGTCCCATGCTCATCATCACCTCATCGTTTTTATTTAGTAGTGTGGATAATTTTGTGTAGGGATTGTGATAAGAATCAACTGATATTAACTAAATGTTGCTAGGAGTTATATACCAAAATGATAAATGAAAGCTAGCATTTATTGTAAGAAAGTATATCGTAAAAAATTAATTCATCATAATTAGCTGCCAACGAAGAATGTAGTAACAAAAGAAAGTCTAGAAGACGTTATAAACCGAAGTAATTGTGTGTTTTAAAGTTTTTTTTAATTAGCTAAGATAATTAGTTGATCATTTTAAGTTTCACATTTCTCTCTCATTTGACTATTTTCAACTTTTAACATTTCAACTTTCAATATTTCACATTCCACTTTGACATTTTTTCCATTTTATATACTCCGTAGTATAGATATAGATACTGTAATTCATTTGATTCTTTTTAATTTATTTTGCATGTTCATATCCAGCCTTCGTCTTCTGGATATCAGCAGCTATTAATTTATATCCATGATCCATCTCCATGTTCATCTACCGCAAGGTATTTATATCACTCACCCACACTCAAAATCGTTAATTTATATCCATGATCCATCTCCATGTTCATCTACCGACCGACTCCCCAAAATCCAATCCAACCAGGGCCGTCTCGTGAATTTCGGAGGCCCTGTGCCATTTTAAGTTATAGGCCCCTTGAACAATGTATACTAAAGATTTATTTAACTTAAAATGATTATGCATTTACGCCATTAAATCATTAATCTTTATGCCATTAGATCATATAGTGAAGTTGCTAGTAAGATTTGGATATACAAGTACCTTGTAATTTTTTTCAAATATAATGCATTGAATTTTAGTAAAACTATTGATAATATCTTTAAAATCCCAGCGATAAACCATAAAGTTGTGTGGTATAATGGTATTTCGTGAAATAAAGCTTAAAAATATTGGCTATAACGTCGATAACTAATTTGTATCATAATAATGTGTTTTTCATTTTGATAGTATACAGTTGCTTTTACTTTTCAATAAAATAACACATGATACTAAATAAATTAGTTTAAAATTATGGCTGACTTGTCAAAACATATACTAGAAGGACCAAACTTGAAATTTACTTAAAAAAAAACAAGATTTTTGGGTTTTGAGTCATCTTCCCAAGTGCCGTCCACTTTCACTTCGTTAAAAACAATAACATGACCATATGTTTCACTATTGTGACTCAAATTAGAAGTTTTTAACATTTTTAAACATGTTTTCTTCATAAAATATCGTTTATTTAGTTTAAACCATCCAAAACTGAGTGTATACTAATATTAAGATCTAGAAATTTGAGGCCCTAAGAAAAATGAGGCCCTGTGCCATTGCACAGCTTGCACATGCCTAAATCCGGGCCTGAATCCAACTACACAACAACACTCGCCAAATCCAAAACCCGATTCTTGATCCAACCCGTTTTGAGTTTTTTCAGAAATTAACGAATTTTCAGAAATTAAAGCTGGTTTGCATCCTCTCCCTAGGTATATATATATATATGTAGCTAATATATTCCCTATATATATATATATATTATATGATGACGTCATCTATTGTTTTAACTGCTATTTTAGTTTATATATTTTTATAATGTTATGGATTTGTTATTTTGCTGATTACGATTTTAGGGAAGCTTATCTTTTGGCTTATGAGCTTATTTTTTTGGGCTTATTTTGAAGTTTATAAATTTATATAAGTTTATTATGTTACCTAAGCCTATAAGTCTTGCAATGAGCCGTAAAAACTAGGTATATGAAACATAAGCCGAAACGACTGCTAGGCTACTCGATTCCACTGCTACGTTCTTGTTTTACTGGTTTATTATCAAACTGCTACGTTCTTGTTTCTGCTAAAGCTTGTGATCGGTAACAACTGCTAGGCTACTCGTTTCCACTGCTAAGTTATCGGTTACCACTGCTAGATTGTCGTTTCCACTGCTAGGCTTATCGGTTACCACTGCTAAGTTATTGGTTGCAAGAACGTAGTAATGTTGCTGCTGACGATGCAGAGATTTTTGGTGCAGCTTGTTATGCTGCCAAAGTAAGCACATTTGTTGATTGGTAGTTAGAAACTATCAGTAAACAATAACTTGTGGGATTCTCAATATGCTAAAAGGACATTGGAAACTATTTATATTTAATGAACATTTTTGGTTGTAATTAATGTTTGCTTTTGCTTCACAGATCACTTTAGCTGCTCTAGGGGAAATGTTTGAGGGTGCGCGTAGTATTATGAACTGGCTTGGAGACTGTGCAAAGGTTTGTAATATCGACATATTTGTTTCATTTTAACTCAAATGTATATTTTAGTAAATCTAGATGTAGAAGAGAAGCCCTAATTAAACACTAAAATATTTTTTGTTGCTATGTAGTAATGGTGAGAATGGGGAGGTTTCGATACGGATAATTGGTGAAGGGGGAGAGGGTGGGGAAGCGAAGGCGAGGGCGAGTGTTGGTGGTGGTGGAGGGGAGAGAGAGGTGGCGGATACGAGTGATGTGGATGGTGGGAATGGTGGGAGTGGAAGTGGTGATTCGTCGTATCAGCAGAGGTATGATATGCAGCAGGTTTCGAGATGGGTTGAACAGATTCTTCCCTTTTCGTTGTTGTTGATGATTGTGTTTATTCGGCAGCATTTGCAAGGTAATCAAGGATTTGATATTTTTCTTGTTTGGGGATAGATGGTTCATGGTTAGCCGTGTTTTGAGTCTTTTTGTGTTATTGACATTTGGTTGCTATGTGAACTTTGATTAGCGAGATATTACATCAAAAGTTGATTTTGGAAAGATGGTTTTAGTGTAAGATTGAAATGTCAAGGATAATTGATGTCTGCGGCCGAATTTGAAGGTGACTTCGGTGATATAGATTTGTTGAATACTTGAATCCTATGATACAGATCAGGATACACATAGCATTGTGTGTCAGCTTAGTAGCTCAACCAAACCTTGAGTCTTTATGTTCTGAGTTGAACATATGCCTAGCTCATCTTTTTGTAATGATGATAGTTGTAAAATAGGGAACTTTAACACAATGAAATTTTCAATGTTCATAGGACATCCTAAAAAGTTGTTGACTTACTGTTGGGCTTCCTAATTTGAGCATGTGAGTGCATAAAACAGCTCCTTATTTCAGTATATAAATAGTTGTTGACTTACTATTAGAATCTAATATTAAATTTTTTGTTATCAACTTCAGGAGCAAGCTCAAATGACATCAGTGGCTCGAACGGCAGGCGCAAACATTCCATCTTTGGCTTCTATGGAGCAGACTCGTATGCCAGCACACACTTTAGCTCAGAACAACAATCTTAAATTTCAGGTTATTATCAGTATGAGATTCATGTGCCTTTTAATGCTGTTACTTCCGTGACTTGTATGTTCATGATATTTTTTTGGCAATGTGCAGAATTCATAGTTTCTTCATTTTTTTTTCAAAGATGAGTCGTGGGGAACTGACCATCGAGGATAACCAAGTGAAGCTTGGAAATGGTGACTGGGCAAACGAGTTTCAACAGCAATACAATGCAGGCCCATCTTCTTGGGCAGATCAATATGCACATGAACAGGTAAGTTGAAGTGTTCCGGGATTTACTTAATTCATTTTTTTCAATGATACATTTACCTAGGTCATATAATAATCAATGCATGACCCTGTTCAGGTTTCTAGAGGACCTGAGAATTGGGCGAGTGAATTTGCTAATGAACGTGTACATCATGGTCCAGTAGATGAACAGTGGGTTGATGAAATTTCCAAGTTGCAAGTCAATGATTGGGCAGATGAATTTGGATGTCAGGTTGGTGAAGGGATTCTGGGAGATGGTTCTGCTGATAATTGGGCAAGTGCATATGACTAGTAAGTCTATTTATTCCGTAACTAACTTTCTTCTTTCTATTTATCCGCCTGTCCTTTTCATATGCTGTATTACCCTTTATGCTCTCGTGAACGTTTTCCAGATTAGTTTTATGAGTGATAATAATAGTATAGTACATAAAGAAATTGGCACCAATAATGAAAAAGATGCATCCTTGGATATAGGCTTTTGACTATTGCAATGATGGTTATGTAGATTTTTTATTAATGCTGATGTGGAATGTCCGTGATATGAAGTTGGATTTTTACTAGCCTTTTTACAGTACAGAGACGTGAATATGCATATTATCAAATTAATGTGGAACTCAGTCGGATTCTACCAGGTACGTTTTTTAAATATCATTGTTGGACTCTGTGCGATTGGATGAAAGCGTGATTTTTTTCCAACTGTTAATGTCAGATAGCAAAACTGTGTATTATCCCTGTATCATGCTTGCTTGAAGTTGCGTTTGATAAGATTCGATATTCAAGAGGCACAAAGCTCAGCATCTGTAATATATATTTCTCGAGTTTTATTTACTTCAAATTCTTTTTATTGTGAGTGTGTTTGTGACTTTGATCACTTTCTCTGGTTCAGCTTAAGTATCATGGCTCGGGTCCTCAGTCAGAGGTTAGCCCATTCGTCGGTACATGGAATATGAAGAATTTGGTAATATTCTAGTTTCATTATATACATACTTTTTCGTATTGTATATATGTTCTGTTATCGGTATAATGATGTATTTTTTTATATCCCGTGTAGAAAATGTTCAGTGGAGGCACATTGAATTATTTGGTCGTAGTAAATTTCTCGAGCCAAAGGCAACAAGCAGTAGAAAATTTTGTTCATGGAATTATATCAGTGTGTAATGCTAGAGGAATGGTATGATATTATGAGTTTCTTTTTATTTTGTCATGATAATTGCATAGAACATGAGTATAATCAAATTGTTTGTTATGACAGGTGTTTTATCCTCAATTGATCCCGACTCAATCTGCTCCTTCTCATGATATTGAGAAAGCATTAGCCGATGTTGACCGTCTATGTTCTAGAGAATTAGAACAACGTGCACCTGGAAAATCACTTCAATTATTAATTGTCATTCTACCTGATATGACGGGCTCTTATGGATTGGTTAAAAGAGTATTAGAAACTGACTTAGGGATCGTTTCACAATGCTGTCAGCCAAAGCACGTTATGAAGTCAAATCCCCAGTATTTTGAAAATTTATCTATGAAAATTAACGTAAAGGTAGGGGCAACCAATGCAATCTTGGCCAGGCCGATGCCAATTATAGATGAACATCCAACAATTATTTTTGGTGTGGATGTGACTCATCCTCAACCAGGGGAGGACTCAAGCTCTTCAATAGCCGCGGTAATTTTTTTGTTTCGTATATACCTAATCAATATTTTAAACAATCCTCATCTCACTAACATCCAACTTCATATATCGGTTTCTAGGTGGTAGCTTCAATGGATCGGCAAGCTACAAAATATCGAGCATTGATGTCTGTACAGCCTCACAAACAGGAAATTATAGAAGATCTCTACTCAATGATTAAGTATACACGCTGAAATAATATATCTTATGCTATGAGATTATAAGTTGTTTTTATCTTCTTATTGCTTGAAACCAATGCAGTTTGAGATTGCTTATCCAAACTGCTTATCTTCTTTAATTGAAAAGCAATAACCAGATACATCATATCAATTAGTAACCCAAACGCACCCTTATTTTTTTATTTATCTCTAACTATCTACATGTTCCGACAGAGACCATCTTATAGCATTCTGGAGATCAACGAGCGGACGCAAACCTCATAGGATTATATTTTATAGGTTAGTTGAGATCATATTTGATTTTTCTTTTTTCACTCTTTCTAATATGCTATTTTTATTTAATACATAAATTGTTTATTCACAGAGATGGAGTTAGCGAGGGTCAATTTAATGAAGTTTTGCTACATGAGATGATAAAAATCCGGCAGGTAGTTTTTTTACCTGTAATTTGTTGAGAATAAAATTTATAATTTTTGAGTTTTTTAAAAATCGAAAATGTTTTCTTGTTTCAGGCTTGTGCATCTTTAGATCAGGGGAATTACCAACCTCGAGTTACTTTTATTGTTGTGCAAAAGAGACATCATACGCGCTTGTTTCCAATGAATCACAATGATCGGTCAAACACAGATAAAAGTGGCAATATCCTTCCAGGTTTGTAACACTTTTATGTTATTTTTAAAGGGGTCAATCTAATGATCATGGACTAATTAATATCCGGTTATTTGTCTGTTGAATATTTTCAGGGACGGTTGTTGATACTAAAATATGTCACCCTACTGAATTTGATTTCTACCTATGTAGCCATGCCGGAATCAAGGTAAACAATGAAAATTTGGTGGTTGTGCTCGCTGTCATTCTGGTTATTTAGTTGTTTTCTTGATCTAATTTTGTACAACTATTTGAAAAGGGAACAAGCCGGCCAACACATTATCACGTGCTGTATGATGAAAACAATTTCACTGCTGATGGACTACAAATGCTTACCAACAACTTATGTTACACGTACATTACTAAACCGTCTTACTCTTTTTTCTTTTCTTTTTTTTTTATTTTTCTTCTAGAATTATATGTATATTAAAATTTTAATCTGTATTTCAGGTATGCTAGGTGCACAAGGTCCGTCTCTATAGGTATGTACTAAATAACCTTGGAAGTTTTGTAAGTTTTGTTATTATGTAATTTGAATTTTACTAAGTCGTGTTGTCTATGTTTATTGCAGTTCCTCCAGCATACTATGCTCACTTGACCGCCTTCAGGGCACGCTATTACACGGAAGGCATGGGATCAGAGAGTGAATCTGGTGGGAGGACAACCAGGGAAAGAACTGCTAAAGTACGACAGCTTCCAGCGATTCGTGACAATGTCAAGGATGTTATGTTCTACTGTTAAATCTTTTGGTTGGCTTGCTATTTTGTCAAACGTGTTTTAAGATTGCTTGGTGGTTCCGTATTTTGGTGACACGGTGACTGAATCTTGGTTTGATGACAATACTTGATGTTTCGCTTGTATGGTTGAAGCATCTTTTAGTTTTATTTTAAGTATATGATTGTTACTTTTTCTTTGAGTATTGGAAACCATAAACTCAACAACCAAAACTGTATCGAAGTGTGTATGTTACTTCCTGCCTACACTAGATGTGAATTGATCCGAGTTTATCGATAAAAGGTGTATTATACTATTCGATATAAAACTAGCACATGTTTTAACAAGGAAAACTAACGTGTTACAAGCAAAAAACCATGAAACACCGATAAATGTAGCATTGAAGCGAGTATCATGATGGGAGTCAGCTTATAAAGTGTTTTATGCAGTGAACTCTTACGATCCATGGTACTAGCATTTGACATCCTTCTGCGACTACTTGATTTAGTAGACACATTAACCGGCTTAGTAACTAACATTAACAACATGATTTTACAATCTTCAAACATCTGTGGCGCTTATAGTATGTCAAAAATTTAATAGTTGAAGGACTTACAATCTTCTGTGGCGCTTACAGTATGTCAAAAATTCAAACATCTGTGGCGCTTACAGTATGTCAAAAATTCAAACATCTGTGGCGCTTACAATCTTCAAACATCAGGTTGGGTTAAAAATATACGCGTTTGACCCATACAATATCAAAACCTTCCACTCATTCATTCATAAGTTATGAGGTCAAAACTCAAATGCATGTTACCTCCTAAGATTGTGAGTCCTTGACCCTTTATCTTCTGAAACCCGATGCACCATGTTGATTCATCACCCTAAACATATACAGTTCTTGTTCAATTTAGCAAGAAAGAAACATTTTCGCTAACAACGTCTAATCAAATATGTCAGTCTCAGCAGATACAACAACCCCATTAGTTAATTCCCGCTTTAGAATCTGATGAATACAAGAAATAGATCCTTCAAAACAAAACTTTTCGTAGCAGAAATGCTATTATTGTCATTCTTCTTCCAGTAAAAGTGAAGCGCATGATAGAAGTGAAGACACTTCGTCTGGTGTTGCCAATCCAAAACCTTGCCAGAGTATTCTACCAAACTTGTCGACCAAGAATATGTAACTGTGGAACATTAAACAAAAACGAACGTTTATCTAAGATGGACAGAATAAAATACATCTAGCTTGAAAAATGCAACAAAACAAAGAAATTAATACCCGGTTAGAAGGTTGTGTATTTTCAGTTCTTTTCTGAAGTAATAATGGTCGCCAAAAGCATACCCTATCTGTCTCTGCAACACACCATTTTCCTATGGTTTTGACTTCTTCAGCACGCGAAGTAAAAGCTTCTTTATTGGGGTCATAGATAACAACCACGATTCAATGAAGGATATCTTAAACAAAACAAAACAAACACTTCTCAGCCTCATGTCACACTTCTCGACGGGGATCATGGATACGAAATACATAAAGACATATGTCGCATGTAAAGCTTTTATTTAAGAATGCCTTGATTTAAGTCTGCTTAATAGGATGTAGCTAAGAATGAGACTAGTCAAATGGGTTGTAACTCGCCTAAGCCCTAAGGTGTAGTTTTAATCCATACCACGACCTCTTAAAACGCTTTGTTCAATAAGCGAAACTATTTTCATTATATATGGGTTCCGGTCCATATTTTAACACGTTATTTATTTATACAAAAAAATCAAAAATGGGGCATAAAGAGTTTCAGATTGACCCAACCCGACCCGAACAGAAAACTAACCATTTTGGCTACAAACCTGTTACCCACCCAGCCGACCCATTGATTTTCACCATGGCCAGCCAACAACAATCAAAAGTCAAGCCCCAAAAAACTAAGTTTAGCAGGAAGTCAATAAGATAATATATAGCAAGTGTTGAACTAAGCCTTTATAACGCAATTTACAAGACACGCAACGTTGTTTTAGATGAATATATGGCACTACAATCTAATAATTAATACCTCATATAACTGGACTTTCTTTGAGTCACTAAAAGCTTCAACAAAAGGAACACTCCAAGAATCAGTCATTTCCTGCAAAAAGATGCCGTCTTTTCAGTATGTATATCAGTTACTTAGCTCAATTGACAACTATGTTATTAAAAAAGCTTCGGGAATACAAATATAAGTATCACCCCCTTAAAATGTAACAACGATAAACACAGTTTGTCTACTGAATTTAGAAGAAAAACAATGGCATTAGATACCTGTGAAGCTGCACGGAATGAAAGACACATCATATTTACTTTTGGGATATCAGCCTTCATTGATTCAGTGTCGGTCCCATAACTAATGATCGGTAGCTTAAAGGATTTCCCATTTGAATAGTTTACTTCTAGTTGAGGGAACTTCACAGCTGCCATTGCAGGAATAATAACCTTATTCGCGGTAGCAATCTGCAAATACATATCGTATGCCGGTTCATATCACAAATCAGCTTAGAAAACGTAGAAAGTACTTGAAATCTAGGGATTGTTCGGCATTGCTTTTTTTTAAATGATTATCTCATGATTTGGAATTTCAAGTCACAAATAACCACTTTCTAGTGTTTGTCTATAGCACAACTAATCGGGTTATTTGAGAGTCTAAATAATCAATTTTAAAGTAGCTGCAACAAAAGTTAGGGAATCAGGGGTCATTCTTTTTTCTTTTTTTTTTTTTTTTTTTTTTATTTTATTTTATTTTTGAAAAGCGGAATCAGGGGTCATTCTATACGCAAATCCTCAGATAATCGGAATTAGCCAACTGATTATCCCAGCATCAATCTGCATAAGACGCCCAGACATTATCTCCTACACTCATTTTTACAGCTAATCATAAGATATGATAATCCCATCAGATAACAGCCAGGGGTGTCTGACACTGCTAGTTTATTAAAGTACTTATAACTACTTTGCAGATAACAGCCAGGGGTGTCTGACACTGCTAGTCTGACACCTGTCTTCATCCTTGCTGAGCGGAGGTGCTTTCTCCGGTAAGTTGCGTTTTAGGTGACGCGATCATCTTGTGCCAGAGCAATGAAACAACAGAGAAACATAGTTCTTGTTTCTCTGTCAGCACCGATCTTAAAAGGACCCGTGCGCTGCAAGTAAATCCAATATGCCTGTCCATAGTGAGAAAGTTGGCCAACTCTGAAGCATTGAACGGGAAATTCATTATTCCTTTATTGGAGCTTCCGTCACCGTCCTCACATAACTTAGAAACTTTGTCATCCGTTTCTAGAGAATTAACAGTCGCTGGGACTTCAAACTGGGAGGTTGACAGCTGGCCTATTTCAGAGCAGCTAGCATTTGCACAATCATTTTGCCTTTTACTACCATTTAAGCATAGATGTGCATCCAGTGGCTCGGCTTTGTATACCTTGCAAATAAACCATCCCACGAAAGGAAATGTCATCACATATAGTCTATCTGATAAGTAAGCAAGTTAAGGAACCACAGACAAACACTTTAGTTACCTCAGCAGTAGCATCTGGAATTGGAGTGAACTTTGAAAGACTTGAGCTTCCGATGAACCATTGACGTTGAACGGACCAAATTAGTGACAAAATTGACAAGGCATATCACATACAAACACAACATAACCACAAATCAGTAACAAGGATAAAGAATTACATACCTTGATTAAAAAAATTCATGGCAGCGACACTTTGCAATCCATGTTCAAACCTGCAATCAGACATAAACCTTTGAATAAAAATACAAACTTCTAGTATACAAAATTAACTGGAATTAAAAATATGACGAACCCAAGATTTGGTTAACATGAAGTTGGTTTATGTGCGTGTGTGTGTTTGAAAAGAGGAAAACAGATGGCAATTATAACGGGCCATCTGTTTTGAGATGAATCATAGAGAAGTAGGAGGTGTCGAGAAGCAGGAGGGGAGGTAGAGAGAAGCAGAGATGGATAGCAGTTGTTTAAAGGGAATGGCTATTGTTGAATGTAATTTTGAGATGGATAGCAGTTGTTTAAAGGAAGGTCTACTTGACAAATATGTAAAATGACAAAAAAACCATTTTTAACAAAATACTGTTGCCCATAAAACTTGCCCAAAAAACAATACCTTACACATACGGGACACTTGTCGCACCGTCGTTGAGTTGCCCAATAACAGCGGTTGCCCTCGGTCTAGTTTCAAATTTAAAATAAAAGTGGTCCATAAAGTGATATGCATCAGGGCGCGCGGTCTATTTGTGTCATTTTCCCATAAATTAATGTGATGTAAATGTTTACGTAAACAAGTTATTAGTTGTACATTTACACTCCAACGTATATCACTTTCGGCATGAATAATGTGATTATAACGCACATCGAATGATCAAAGAGCTCAAGTTATAAATATTTTTAAATACACTTTAAATATTTATTAAACACATTTTTATTTAATAACAACACAAAGTTTACGTAACTAAAATAACTAGACATTTTTATTAAGTAATTTAATTAAATGAAAGCTAAATTTAATTAATACCTTTGTGCCCAAGTAATTCTAGAAGATCAGATTTTCTAATTAATTTAAGGACAAATTAGTGAAAAATTCACTAGACAAAAGGGCTGACTGAATACGCTCCGCGGATCCGTTTTTATAACGGGCGGATCCGTATTTTTATGAATCCGCCGGATGGCGTTTTTCAGATAGAATGTCTACTATAAATAGATACTTATAATTTCATTTGAAACTAATGTTTTTACAGCCATTCAAAGCATACTACTACTTATACCTTCATCTTCTAACATCATATTAACACTCTTTGATCATTCCACTTGAGCTATAATACATTCAAAGTGATCTAACGATTTCTACTTTAAATTCAAGTGAAGAACACAAGAATTTTTCCAAGCTTCCAAGTGTTATACTTAGTAGTGTGTCTTCATATACTTAGTTGTATAACTTTGTATATCATTTGTGTGTCATTGTACTTCACCATCAACTACCAACTTGGGTAGTGATCATCATACAGGCCTTAAAATACATTGAGTGATAAGGTTAGTCTTGCCTTGTGAAAGACTCGATATCTAGCTTAGTATCGGTAAAGAAGTGAAGCGACGTTGTAATGTTTTCTCCGCCACAAAGGAGCTTGTTGATATAGTACTTGTGAACTCTCGAGTTGGGTACTTGAGGAGTGGAGTAGGGTGAGGAAGAGAGCTTCGTGCTGAACCACTATAAATTATCGTGTCTATTGGTTTGATCTTTCCTTTACATTCCGCATTTACTTATCATTTATTGTTTATATATTATTGTGTGTTGTATTGATTTCATATCAAGTTGTCGAATCTAAAAGTTTTTGTAAACAAATAAAAATGGTAAAAACTATTCTTCCCCCCTTCTAGTTTTCCACAGCCTTTATATTACTCCCTCCGTCCCAAATTATAAGTCCACTTTCATTTTTTCAAAGTCTTTTTATATCAACTTTGACCATAATTATTTCTTTTACTGTTATAAAATACTTGACGCAAAATATATAAATGGACTTGTGTTTTAAATGTTTTTTCATTGGTATACTTTTCATCAATTATTATATAACACGAAAAAAAATAATTAAAGTCAAAGTAGAAAAGAAAAGACTTTGAAAAAGTCAAAATGAACTTATAATTTGGGACGGAGGGAGTATGTCCTATATGTAATGTCGCAGTAGAGTCAAAGTCTCATCTTCTTTTTTCATGCTTAATGGCACGAAACGTGTTGTGGAAGGTGATCCGTTGGTGGGATTTAGATTGCCCTTAGTTATATTCTTATGATGAGTGGCTTATGTGGTTCAACAACATCTGCATGAGTGCATACTAAGCAATTGAAGACTATTTTGGAAGGTGTTTTCTACGCAATGTGGTGGCTTTTGTGGAGATTCAGAAATCAGGTGATATTTGCCATATTTATCCGAGAAGCGGTTTTACTTGATGAAATAATCCAATTAACGTTTACTTGGTATTCTAACCGTTGTAAAGCTAAGTTTCATTGAGCTTCTTTGATGCAAAATTCTAATTTTATCATTTTGTAATTTTCTTTCTAGCTTTTTGCTAGAGGTTTCTAATAAAATTATTGTTCAAAAAAAAAAGTTGCCATACGGATCAATGACTTCATAGGCTTTCTCTCGATGTATTTTCCCTTTTTTCAAGTATTATAGCATAGTAAGAGCAAATGTGAAGGGGGATTGTTGTTGCTAGATAGATGATGCAGTCTACCACAACTCAGTCGAATATTCGATATGTATGTTATTCTAATTAGAATATTAGTTGTGGTCAAACCACGCTCAAAAATAATTTGGGTCAACAATGGCAACACAAATTCACCATTGTTTTTTCTCCATTCTTGGCGCAAAAACATATACACATAAAATTCTACATAAGGTTGCAAAGACAAACTTTGAATGGAGTAGTGAATACGAATGTGACTTAAGTAACCTGTTAATTTGTTAAATGACTTAAGTAACACTAGACGAATACTCATGCAAACCGATAATGTATAATGTCAAATAATTATACTTGCAAATTTATGATTTTGATTTAATTTTTAGTCAATGTGAGTAAAAAAGTTTATGAATTAAAACGAAAAATATAAAAGTTTAAGGATTAAACATATATAAAGCATTAAATTAGTGTTAGTAGTTGTTACTATTTTAATCAAATGTATGTAAAAAACAATTGAAATTTAAAAGGGTATATAACATATTCTTTATTTTTAAGTTTTTAAAATTTTAAAAAAATGGTATTCATATATATACTACTTATAAAGTTATAATAGAGAAAGACTCTTCCCTCCTATTAATTTTTTAAAACTTTCTAAAATAGATTTTTAAGCAAATACAAGTAAAGAAACATCATTTACAAGTATTTAAAGCACAACTAAAACTAAAAAACACTATTCAATACATACAATTAATACACAATTTAATTTACCCCTTCAACAAAATATACCATTACCTAAGCACAATGTACAAATACAATTAATACTTTTGCTTCCACAGCACGTAGCAGCCCAAAACATAAATGTGAGAAAACTTTTGCTTCCTCTCAGAGTTCCAACCTCGAAAATGAAAATAAAAAGGGGTCTCAGATTTATTTTCAACTTATTTATAAATCTTTAAAGATTTTATAAGTCAAAAACTAAATTCATCATAGATCTTAAAAGTCTCAAACCACAAAACAAATACGACACACCTACCGTAAACCTTGTTAACAAGATCTTGAAGCCAAAATCTTTAAATGTTCTTCGTGGGTTTCATAAAACGAACTAAAGTATAAAGGGTTTGGTTAGTAATATCATGAAGGTAGGAGGCCAAAGTAGTTTGTGAGTGTGCATATTGTTCGGTTTGTGGATTCAGTTTGAGAAAAAAAAAAAAAAGATTGCTTGTGTGCTTCGAGTATCAAAAGGACTGAGTTTTGTGTTTTGGATGTGATAAGTGGTAGAAGAATAAATGATTTGTGTTTGTGAGGTATGATTACAGTAAGAGAAAGAAAGAAAAGTAGGAGGCGTGTTAATTGTTGAGATTGTTTTAGGGTTTAAATTGATATAAGTGACTTTACCAAAAACAATTAGGTATGCATTATTTGGATCTAAGCTTGGGCCTTATCCGAAAACTTTCTATAAAAATGTCTTGATGTGACTTAATTTGGTGGTGGGCCGAAATTTTGTTAATGGGTATGATATGCTTGGGATGAATTATTTAGCTAATGTTAAATTTGGCTAAATTTTGGTATTATTATTGGATAATGGTTATATCTAAGATCCGTAATGACAAAGTGACTAATTTATTGGGTTATATTTGATTGACGAGTTCTAGATAAACCATTATTAAGATTCACTAAACCGAAGGAAACACGTTAATTTCTTGTGTGGTTTGACCACAACTAATGTTCTAGAATTACTTGGGCACAAAGGTATTAATTAAATTTAGGGGTTTAATTCCTTTTATTAAAAAGGAAACACGTTAATTTCTTGCGTGGAAATCAAGTAAAAAAGGGAAGCACATTTTTTTGATAATCTTCTTAACATTATACTTGATCTTTATGTTATCTCGTGACACGAATAGCAGTTACATGCAAGTATTGTCATAAAAAACTGAATTTTCAATAATAGGGTATGTCTTCAAAAATATTGTTGATAAAATCTGAATCTAAATCCAAACCTAAAATACTATCAATATCTGGAATAGGTCCTGGAATATGAATCATAGACAACATCGGTGGATTATCAACATGATCATAACCACTTAAAAAAGAATCATACTGATCTACTAATTGATCCATAGTATCCCTACTTTTCTCTTCGCAACTTTCACTTGTATTCGACGATATATGTTGTGTATGTTCCGGGATTAAAACGTTGCATGAAGAGACTTGTTTAAGGACCTTTGTGATCTTTTTGGTTCTTGGTTTTGTTGGTACCTTAGGAAAACAGCACGTCGTTTCTTTTCTTGGTTTCGGGTTAGAGAGTGAGATTGTTCTTCGTTTTCTTGGTATATTGGTGAGGAAGGAGATCGTCGTTTGATCAAGATCGAGTTTCTTTTCGATTGGTATCTTGCGAGGTCTACCACGGCCACGTTTTATCTCTTTCATCAATGATATTGTTTTGATTCGTTGTTGCCCAACACGTTTATATATTGCTTGTTTAGAATGAAAAAAGTACTTTGTATATCACGATGGAATTACAGTATGACAAGGACTCTTATGACTTACGATAACTATTTAACATAACATAGTGAAAACGTTTATATGTTACCCGTAATGCCTACGGACTTTATAATTTGGTAACTTTTTTGCTATATGTTGTGTTTTAATTTGGAAACCAGAGGGATTTACGGGCATATTAATTCGAGTTACCATATTTGAGATGAAGAATAATTTCATCTCAAATTAAGTTTTTTAGTTTTACATTGTCCGCCGTGAGTTTTTTTAACATTGAATTATATTGTTTACTTCTTGCAATTGTTCTCCATAGTCTTGTAACTTACTCGTAAACCATATATAATACCAATCGCTTCATATTCTTGCGCTAGATTAGCATTTAGAATAATGTCTATCTTTTTGTAGTTAAAAACATACAATCTTTTAAAAACCCAAATAAGAATACCAAGGATAAGACAACTTAACACCCTCGAATTAAGAGCATTTGAAGAATGCTTCAGGTAATACCACTAAAAAAAAAAGCTATAGTGACGAGAATTTAATGACGACATATATTTTTCGTCACTAAAAACACAATTTAGTTACGATTTAAAATTGTCGTCACTATATCTCGTCACTTGCATATATTTAGTGACGAAGTAATTAGTTGTCATTAACATACATGTTAGTGACGAAAGTATCGGTCACTAAGTCAAGTACTGATCGTCACCTTGTAACTCATTTCTCGTTACGGTTCTTAGTCACGAAATTTTCGTCACTATTTTTTGGATTGGTAGTCACGAAACTATTCGTCACTCACTTGAACAAATACACGATTCTTATTTTGCTATCTAAACACTTAAAAAAGCACAGGGACTGAAATTGACAAAATTCCTAAATATTTAAAAACCATTTACATAAACACGGGGTGCTATCATTTTTCTTCATTTCTCCTTCTCCCCCATTTCATAGCAAACACACACACGATGAAAATGGACCATAAAAATCATTCAATTCTTCACAGTTTCACACACTAAAAACATACACTAGCACTATTCCGCCATGCCTGACATCTTCCGAATCTCATTTTCACTATTTTGCCCTAATTTTTTCGGAGGTTATATCTAATCCCTAATTATTAAGAGCTAATTTCATTTAATTAGGAATATATTATGTTAGTTGCCTCAAGTTTGTGTATTCGTTGAATAATTCGTTGTTATTTGCCTGAAGTTTGATTGTTGATTTGATTGCGTATTTGAGTCAATGAACTTTAGGTTTAAAGGATCAGTTCAGATCAAGTCTATTTAAACCGACATTCCTGATTTGAGTTCGAAAAGTTTAGGTTTAGCGAATTATTTTGACTTAAATCACTGCATACCAAGTGTTTGATGAAATGTTTAGCAAAATTAATAGGAATAGAATTTTGTTGTAGATAATTTGGTAGCTTGTTACAATAGGACTGGCATTTTGTTGTAGCGGTATTGTCACTAAACATACAGGCATCTATTGAATTTTATATATAAAAAGTAAAGGTTATGTGTTCCGTGCTTATTCTCAAAGGTCATAATGTTGACGTTCATCTTACAGCTTGCCTCATGGAAGCCATTGGAGAGTTACAATTACAATAAAGAGGAGATAAACCAGGTTCAGATTTTTATTATCATTTATCCAGTAATTCCTTCATGAAATTGTATTTTACATCTTAACTGAATCTACACTTCTGTATACGTAGATCACATGCAACTCAAAGTCGTCTTTTCTTGCAGCTGCTGATGACGGTGGCGATATAAAGGTGTGGTTATTTGGTTGATCAATCACGTTTTTACTGGCAACAATATGATAGTTGTTGATCAATCACATTTTCCGAAGGTGATTTTTCGTTGTCGGCTTCTTTCAAATGTTTTGTTTGATTATTGTTTTGACGATTGGTTGTGTTGTTGTGGAAAGTGTGATTTAAAGTAGAAATGATTGCTGTGTTATTCAATGATTTTTAGGTTTTTTTTAAGTTGTTAGTTGTACGAGTGATGATTTTTCGGAGAGTGTGTTTGTGAGGATTGCGTGTTACTGGTCATTTTTTATTTATTTGTGCTGATTTTGTCTTGTCTGGCAGAAAATAGCGATTACTTGGATATTGAGGATGGGAGATGTGGTGTTGCTGGATCTCCGATCTCGGATGGGCTCAGGGCTGAGGTAATTGTTTTGGTAATGTATTAAATTTATTATAGTAAATGTGTCAGTTATGCAGCAGTCGTAGTTCGGTAGTTGTACTGGTTATTTTACTAGTGTTAAAGTTACCCTAGGGAAATCGACCGTCCAAGTGATAGTTACACGATATTTTTGATTTTTGTAGTTTAAATATGTGGTTATTATTGTAGTGAATCGGTCGTGCCAAAATTGGAATATTGGATCTGCTATATGCATATTGTCGTCGTGTTTGTCTAGTTACAAAATCAAAATTACATGAAAGACCCAAATTGTTTGCACTGCTATGATAGGATTGTGTTTCAACGTTTTCTGATATTGCCGATACTGTGTCAGTTTAGCTGTTGACTTGATGTAATCTTGAATTGACCAATTTGACCTTTTCGATGTTCTGTTTTGACTTCAACCATGAAGTCCAAAGTCTCAGTCTCTCACTTTTGACCCCAGCCTTGAAACTTGCTAGTATTTGTCTTCACTTATTATGTCACTAACATGTGTTAACAAGAGTACCAGAGCGAAATAAAAGAGCTATTTTTTGTGAAAGACCAAAAGTAAACTTAGAAGACAGTTCAACTGAGAAAGAGTCGAATGTGTGTCCCACTTTGTCATCATGGCTACAATCAAAGCCATAAAATGAAGGATGTATTGACCAATCATCAGTTGCTATCTCTGAGGGGATTCTTGACTTTGGTAAAACCCCTGGGGATCGGCCTATATTGGGGACGATTCTTTGCTCACTGGAATGCTGATGAAACACCCAAGTTATGGGGTGGTAATGGCATCCCTAATACAACTACCAATACAAAGAGGTAAAATGTGGCCAATTTACACAGTCTTATCTTTACTTTGTCCACTTCTTGATTATTTATGAAGACTCTAAAATATAAATTTCTTTTGAGTTGATAGGATCTGAAGGTTAGTTGGCATGCAACACCATTTGAGCAGAGATTAGAAAAGGCATTATTGGAAGATCATAGCATTCCGAAGAGGTAAGCCATACTTTGCATGGCCTCTTTTATTTTGTGTGCTCACATTTATTCTGTATTTAGTTTAGCCTTAAATTCTACATTGCTACTTAGTACACTGGTTTGGGCCACTTTTTGCATTCTCCTCGCTCTAGTATAAGGCAAGTGTTTTAACTACATTAAGAATGAGTGTTGCATATGCGGGTATGAGTGTATGACAAATGATTAACTGAAACATATTGAACCGATATATCCATGCTTTTTGTGGTTGCATACCTAAACATAGAAAATGCGGCTTCTATACTTTATTGGATCCAAATTATTGTTCCTGTTTGCACTACTACTTAATGGCTTAGCTCCACTTTGTGCTCTTTAGAACCTTCTCTTTGAATCACGCCTTTCAATGGGGCGGATCTGACTGGATCTGGTAGAGATATCATTAGCCAACTGACCTTGGTCTGACCTGTAATACATGGATCATAACCCATATTGACCCATTAAATATTATTTACTTTCTTTGGGGAAAAAAACATGGCTCATTTGATATCACGGTTTTCATTTTACAGTACACGATAAATGACTTTTTAAAACAAATTGTATTTTGCTACTCTTTGGAGAACATGTTATTGGCGACATATAGTGACAGACACATAGTTGGTGCTATAATGGAATACATGGCATTACTGGACTTAAAAGGACTCACGTCTTATCATTAACTATAATGTATATAAATTCTTTTATATTTCCTACTTATTCTTCCCTCGTGGATGTAGTATTATGTTGTATACAGTTTGACTTTCCAATACTTGTGTAAATGTTGATTCCTAGTTTTATTGAATTGAATTTTCTGTTGACTTTTAGGAGAGGAAGATGGAGTTGAGTCAGGCACTTGTGAAAATGGATCAGGGTGGCAGCGCTGATGGTATCCTTCAAGTAAGTTCAGTTACTTCTATATGATCCCGAGTTACATGTTTTTGTCTAAATGAGTAAGTTATAAGGAAGGCGTAAAATAGTTAGGTTGACTGATCCATCAACATCTTTTTTCTTTTCTTTAGAATTCAATAAATATATAATAATAAACACTAAACATATTTTTGGTTGACCCTGGTCTGTGTTGATCGTATCCAATCTGATCTCGAGGAACTGGCGAAGGCATTAACTGAACGTTACAAAAACATGGAATTGATGTCAAGTCAACTGCAGTTATTGAGCTTCCAAAGGGTATCATCTTTCATCTCATGCTATCAGGAATACTTCACTAGCAATAATGTCAGTATATGTATAATATTATAATAAAATGATTGATATTGCATTATGGTTCACCTATTTGTTTGTCAAGGTGGGCAACCTGGAGTTCCAGAGATATCTGCAGTGTGGGATGAGGATTGGGATAAATTTGAAGATGAAGGTTTGACACTTTCTTTTATATTCGTAGTAACTATATATCATAGAAGAAGCAATGTCAGCTCATTTTTGTTAAAAGATATGAGCGTTGGTGGGTCAATCCGATCCGTGTTCCACACAAAATCCGTTTTGACCCAAACAATTTATTTTATTAGTTAATTAGTCTATTTTGCTACCTATGCCATATGTTCTCATATTATTCTCTTCAACCACATTTGCACTTTGCACTAAACTAGTTTGTAATGACAGGTTTCTCATTTAATGCTACGGTGCCTACAAATACCAAATCCACATCTCAGGCAGAAAACTCGGCTCCTATAGATGATGTTTCTAATGATTCATATTCAAATGCTGACAGGAAGTCAGAGAAGCCTTTCGAGACTGAATCAGCATACGCACATAGCGAAGTTGGTACATTGTGGACACAGTTGTGACATGTTGTATGCTTTAGATCAGACACTTATACATCAGATGAATGATATTTTCGATTTATATTACTAATATTTTTTTCTGCTTCTGGTTATTGAAACAACATTACAGAAGAAATTTATAATTTTTTTTGTCATATGATACCAATAGTGACGATGTATTTCGTCATTATTGGACGTTAAGGTTCCGTTAGTTTCAGCCAAAAATGACGCCTTTCTTTCGTCACTAATCGCATCAAATAGTGACGACTTTAGCCACTTCAGTGACGAAAATTAAGTGACGAAATGTGTTGTCACACACCCATAAGTGACGACTTTAGCTTGTCACTAAATTTAGTGTCAAGTTCCAGTTTCGTCACTATTAACTTAGTGACGGAGCTATAGTGACGACAAGTGACGACCTTGATTTTCGTGACTAAGTTGGTTTATTGACGAATTTTCCACTATTAGTGACGATTTTTCACTCGTAACTAAAGCCATTTTTTCTTGTAGTGTACATTTATGATAAAGTTACAATTTTCTAGCGTGTTACTACATACCTTCCCAAGAGGTTAAATAGTTCGGGATCATATCATGTAGTTAACCAAATTACGACGTCACTTTCTATTGGTTTTGGTGTTGTTTGTTTAGTAAAAGTTTTTGAATCTAATTCGTACATTGAATGTGCATTTAAGGCGTAAATGTTTGCCTTTCTAAAAAAACCTAAGGTGGTGTTTGTTTTTTAAGAGTCTTTGAATCTGAATCTGAACCGTACATCTGAATCTGAATCTGAGGCATAAATGTCTGAATCTGACCGCATCTGAATGGGACAAAAAAAACTCATGTTTGTACCGCACATTTGCTTGCTCGTACTAATTTTTTTTTTTGTTTTTTTTTTGTGTCAGCAAGAGGCAACAAGAGGCATTGGACATCCCCTCTCAAGTCTAGACCATTAAGATCTTACTGCCTCTGAATGTCGAACGGGGGGAAAAAACGAACGACCAAAATGTCTCGACCAGCAGTTGATTAAGAATTAAGAGCCTCATTTTTATGTACAAAAAAACTTGGACAAACAGAACCTTGAACTGCTAAAATTTGTTGACTTTTTCTTTTTTGACCAATATGATACAAATTGAATCAAATGATATTATGAGGTGAGATCCTTGTAAAAGATGTATTCTTTAAAGAACAAATAAACCAATCTCAATCATCCATCCAACTTTCATCCAATGACTGACATATTAGTAATTTCAACTATCACTATAAAAAGAAAAAAAATCCCAATCATTCGCATTTAACAATTCACTTTCTCTCTCATCAAAAACTATATATCCACTTTCTCTCTCATCATCGGAAAATCACCACCATCATTCACCGGAAAATCACCACCGATCGGTTGCTCCGTCTTCTACATGTTTCTCCGCCGTTGAAACATCGATCCGTTGTTCCCCCCGTTGATCCCGCTGTTGATCCGTCAATCAGTCGCCGGATTTTTTGCTCCGCCGCCGATCTGCCGTCGTGATGTTATAAATAAGATGTTATCCCGAGAACTATATTAGACCAAATTAATGTGTTTATCTTTGTCGTGATGAGTAGTCGGTAAATAAGATGCATTTGGCTCAGATTCGGTGGGTAGAAATGATGTAAGGTTCTGTAGCACAATGAGTTATTAGCCTACAATTTTAATAAGAATCTCAAAAATCAATTAATGCTGGTGATGTTGATGGTTGAACTAAGCTGATGATGCTGATGGTTGAAGTGATCACATGACAGTGGTGGTGGTTGGTGGCACTAGTGATGGTTGAACTGGGATGTTGGAATCTCTTTATTAAAAAATATATGTAATGTTTTTGTTGTGTAATGGGATTTGTTATGTATAAACATGTTGGTTCTTTGTAAGTAAATGGAATTTGTTATGAGAAAAGTGTAAATCCCTTGAGATTCTGTTTTTGTTGTGTAATGCTATGAGAAAAGTGTAAATCCCGTGGGATTCATCAAAATAGCCACATATTATTCATAATGAATCTCATGTGATTCAGCATGACTCACATGGGATTGACTAATGAATCACTTGGGATTTATATTGAATCACATGTGATTCATTATGAATTCCATGGGTAGGGGTGGAAACGAGCCGAGCCGCTCGTGAAAAGCTCGGGATCGGATCGGTAAAAAGCTGGAACGAGCCGAGCTCGAGCCTAAGTTTAGGCTCACTTAATAATCGAGCTCGAGCCCGAGCTCTATACAAAAAGCTCGTTTAGGCTCGCGAGCCTAAACAAGCCCTAGAAATATATACATATATATATTTTCTATACGTATAACCGTGTTAACGAGCTCGAGCCTTGTGTTAACGAGCGGAGCTCCATTTAAACCTTGTTTTTTTCTACACATCGTATAAATTAGTCGATCCCGAGCCGAGCTCGAGCTCAAAATGTGAGGCTCAAAACGAGCTCGAGCTCGAGCTTTTTATATATAAATGAGCCGAGCTCGAGCTCTAACAGGCTTGGGCTCGGCTCGGCTCGTTTTCACCCCTACCCATGGGGTTCAGAATGAAATTTAATTCTTTAATTCTTATGTTTTACATGTGATTCTAAATGAATCACTTGGGATTCATTATGAATCATTTGAGATTCATTAGTCAATCCCATGGGATTCATGTTGAATCACTTGGGTTCATAATGAATCCCAAGTGATTCATCTAGAATCACATGTGATTCTGTATAAATCACAAAGGATTCGTCAAAGAATCACATGGGATTCTGTATGAATCACTTTACAACAGAAAAAGTAAAATACTTACAAGAACTTCACATGCTTTTTTTTACAAGAACTTCAATTGATCTCCTCAACTTCAGTATAAGTTAAAAAGTAGTTTGTTGTTAGATGATGCGTGTTGTGTAAATGTTGTAACATGGTGATTTCTACCTCCAATTTATATAGAATCCTATGTGATTCATACATAATCCCATGTGATTCATACAGAATCCCATGTGATTCATACAGAATCCCATGTGATTCATATAGAATCCCATGGGATTCTTTGATGAATCACTTATAATTCATCCTTAATCGCATGTGATTCATACAGATTACCATGTGATCGAACAGGTTGATGGTCTTGTAAACAATTGTTGAAACTATGAAATTACATTCCATTGATCTCCTCAACTTCAGTATAAGTTAAAAAGTAGTATGCTGTTAGATGATGAGTGTTGTGTAGTATGTTGTAACATAGTGATTTTCTACTTCTAGTTTATATACAATCCTATGTGATTCATACAGAATCCCATGTGATCCATACAGAATCCCATGGGATTCATAAAAATACTTGACGGGTATCTTTTATGTAATTCATACGGAATCCCATGGGATTCTTTGATGAATCACTTGTAATTCATCCCTAATCCCTTGTGATTCTCTCTAATCCCTTGTGATTCATATAGAATCCCGCGTGATCCATAAAAATACTTGACAAGTATCTTTTATGTGATTCATACAGAATACCATGGGATTTCATATTGAATCCCATGGGATTCTGTATGAATCACATAAAGATACTTGACCAATACATATCATAAAAAGAGAGATATGACTCTGTATGAATCACAAGGGATTCATCTAGAATCACATGGGATTCGTCAAAGAATTACATGGGATTAATATAGAATCACATGGGATTCGTCAAAGAATCACATGAGATTCTGTATGAATCACTTTACAAGACGAAAGCGATTATCTGATATACTAACATCTTATTCAGCAAAGAAAATATTATAATTTCAACATTTAAATCACTTCAAAATGGTAAGTATTATTATGCTCGTAAAATGTAAGTCATGTAGTTACAAAAAGAAGCAAATACAAAAGAGCTCGCTGGAGAAAAGTGAACAACAATGGCTGATGACTGTAATATTGGTGTCATACATCATAAAACGTTCTACTGCTATGTTATCAGTTGGTTTAGTTGCAGACAACTTCAACACCATCAAGTTATGGTTATATCTTAGGCAAAAGCGTTGTCGGTTGGCACATCTGCACTCGACTGCCAAGATACATCACCACGGTCAATACTATTTAAAGAAAAAGCCACAAACATAAATTTTTGATGAATTTGAAACTTGTTTACCTCAAGGTATCTTTTTAGCATAGTTGTGGTAGGTTTGATCCCTGACTTTTGCGACAATGTAACAACAAACTTCCTATTAGGAGAACCAGTAGCAGTAGCATCACCAACACCTAAAATAAAAAAAAATAAAAAATAAAACATTAAAAAACACTAGTTAATAATAAAAGAATTAAGAATCTCATGAGATTCAGTATGAATCTCATGGGATTTAGAATGAATCCAATGGGATTTAATATTAACAACAAAGAATTAAGTTATAACTTTACTAGCAATAAAATTCCCATTAACTAGCAATAATCACATAAGCTTATCCAAACATCCCCTAATACAAGATCAACAAACACAAAAATAAGCTTACGCAAACACATTTAAATGGTACCTATCTATGTGGTCCATACACCAACTGATGCATAGACCGTAGACAACACATATCTAATATTATATAGATTACTTCAAGTGCTCTTACTAGAGCTCTTCACAACCGGAAGTACAGACAACTAGAAGACCGTGAAAACAAAACTAGCATCACATTGAGTTTGAGTAAAGCACCTATGCAAACCTCATATTCCCTTGTATCATTTCTAAAAGGTTGACTCTCAAATTATCAAAAACTTAGTTTCAAACTTAGTTAGCCGAATGTCAAATACACAAAAATGAACTTACTGAATAGCACATTTTTAACGGGCGTGAAAAAAATGTGAATAGCTCATTCAGAACAACACATTTTGATGAACTTGTGAACTTACTGAATAGCACATTTTTAACGTCTAATGAGTTTACAATGATCAAGTTAATAGCTCATTCAGAAAGCCATAATTATAAGCTTATCAAAATGTTCAAATAAGCTAAAACAAACAACCCTCAATTGCTCCTACACTACACTTGACACATTAAAGTACTGGTTGTGAAAAAAACATTAGTACCAGCTGCTAAACATAAAAGTTTCTATCAAATTCACTAACATTTTACAAACATATAGCAACACTAAGTTTTGTGTTAAAAGTTTCTGATGTACGCGGCCTACGCGCCACAGGTTCAATACTTCAACTACATCACAACAAGAGGTTCAATACACATTTCAACTACATCTAATCAATCATGACATCATCATAACCTAACCTAACATCAAATCAATAAGTAAACCTAACCTAACATCAAAACTATGACGTCATCAACAAATAAGTCAAACATAACCTAACAAACTAACAAGAAGAGATCAAATTAAAGAAAATGTAACAAATAAAATTAACATATAAGTAAAAATATACTGAAATCCGATTTAGCCAACTGATTGAGTTTAGATGCTGCTATTTCATGACGTACGTCCATTTAATTGTAATAATTTAAAAAATTAGGGTTTGGCGGTGGTTCGGTGACGGTTTCCGGTGGTGAGAGCGTTTAAGATCTGATTTGGGGGTGAGAGCGTTTGAGAGTGAGTGAGTGAGTGTGTGTGTGTGTGTTACGTGACAGTTGTGAGAGTTTGGGGGTGATTAATCTAGTTTTGAAAAGACTACAATACCCTTAAGTATATTTTTATTTTAAAAGAATGATTAATCTAAATTGTTGGATGGAAGGAGGATGAATGGCTGAGATCTTGTGATTTGTTCCTTAGATAAATCTTGTTTCCTATGTGATAAGGTTTTAAAATGTACCTTTTTGAGGGGTCATTTAAGCCCTTATTTGATCACTTTTGTATCCGTTATTACTTAATATCGTTCATTTTCACTTTTTAGGTATCTTGAAGGCAAAAATGCTGGAATGACACTTATTCGGACTAAAAGGCGCGAATATACGAAGAAAATGGCCAAAGTCAAGAATCGAGACACTCAGGCTGCTGGAACTGAAGGGGACGGCGTCAGGTGTTATCTGTGACGCCGTCGCATCACTTTTGTGACGGCTCAGTAGCCAAATTGCTTATTTACAAGTGACGGTGTCAGGTTTTAAAAGAGTAGGTCGTCGCAACTCAGACGGCCTAGATTTGATCCAGACGACGTCAGAGAACTGAAGGGGACGGCGTCACAAGCATAAGGTAACGTCGTCGCAAGACTAACGTGGCCAAGACGAAACCATAATGACGGTGACCCGACGGCGTCACAAATCAAAGGGTGACGCCGTCGCATATGTAATCTTATATATAGAATCCGAATTTTTTATTTTTCAGTGTGTAGTCTTTTGGAGTAAAAACCTAAACCGAACCAAGGCTTTCTTGTACAGTATTTTAGGGTTCCAAACCCTATCTTACATCAAGATAAGTGTTTTACTTCATTAATTTAATTATGTCTTCAATTACTTGTGTGTATGCTTGCATGTTCCCCATGTCCGGCTAATTTACTTGTGTGTTTGCTTAGGGAATATGAAACTTAATTATTGAATATTGATTGGTTGTCTCTTATCTTAATTGTTAATGATCTAGTAATGCAATAGGTCATCCGTTGTGTAGTTAATGCTTGATTAATCTTTGTGAACCTTAGTTTATAATACCTAGAGTTGTTGTAGGCTAAACCATCCAAAGAGTACCTTAGAGTTAAAGTTTATAAATCCTAGAGATTTTGTAGGCGACACCCTTTGGTAGTTTCAAAGAGTTAGGGATAAACGCATACCCTACGACCTTAGACACACAACGCGATTAAGAATAAGGACGTGACAATTCAACCATCAATAGGAGATAATTAAGGAGTAATACAACCTAAGTAAACACATCTTTAAATCATCATACGAGCACACAATAATTAGATATAGACTACCCTCACCTTAGTTAATTAGATAATTAGATAGTAGAAGTAATCGGTAGAAATACCAACCCCCAAATCCAAACCCCGAGATTCGTAATTTCCATTTTCTAAAAAACATAAAAAGCTAAAAAAATAATCTTCCTCAACCCCAACCTTAGCGTAGTAACTTCTCACTAGCATTCCTATTCCCCTAGAGAACGATATCAATTCCCGTGGCTTACCCTAATACTACACTACAACGATTAGGTTCACTGCCTAGGGTGTTGAAAAACTTGCTCGACGAAAAGGAAGTTCCTTTGACCCCGAACGACGCGTGTAGCGTTATCAAGTTTTTGGCGCCGCTGCCGGGGAATAGAATAGCTAGTTAGGAGTCCACCTCATTTAGGTTCCCTTGCTTGATTCCTATCAAGTAAGCTTTTTTCTCATTTTTAGCTTCCTCATAGTCTATCCCCCTTCTTCGTGTTCATCATGGAAGGTGATAACCAACCACCATTCATCAACCTACCACCAAATGACCCGCCAAGAGGCCGTACTCTTGGTGAATACTCGATACCAAGCCACCTAGGCTATAGGAACACCATTGAGCTTCCCGACCAAGCCCAAACTACGACCCTGCGATCCGACACCATCCGGTTGGTGCAAAACGGATGTGCATTCCATGGACTTCGTTCCGAAGATCCTAATCAGCATCTTAAGGATTTCCTTAAAATTGTCGATTCCATCGACCTCGATGCTACTACTCGGGAGACCACGCGTCTGCGTCTCTTCCAATTCTCTCTACGGGACCAAGCTAGTAATTGGCTTGAGCGACTTCCCGCCGGCTCCATCTCAAGTTGGGATGATCTCACCTCTCGCTTCCTTGCTCAATTTTTCCCACCGGGGAGAACCACTAAGCTTAGGAATGATATCTTGATGTTCCAACAACGTCAAGGTGAATCTCTCTACGAAGCATGGACTCGATTCAAGGACTTACTTCATAAAGTCCCTCATCACGGCATTGATCTTTGGCTCCAATTCCAACTCTTCTATGATCATGTCAACTTCCCCACCAAGCGATCCATTGACCAAGCGGCCGGTGGAAAACTTAGTGATCTCACCACGGAAGAATCATGGGTATAATAGAGGACCTTGCTCTCTATGACAACAAAAGTTGGAATGACCCCCGTGAGTTGCCCAAAACCGTTAAGGCAATCTCTTTGCCTCTCATTGACTCACAACCTTCCGACCGTAGGATGCTCGAACTTGAAGATCAAGTTAAATTCCTAATGAGCTCCTACGAAAATCCTAAGTCTTCACGCCATGTGAACAAAGTTTCTTCCTCGTATGAGCCGTGTAGTGATCCTCATAACACGCGCACTTACACTCGATTCCCCGAACAAGCTTCCGTTGACTACGCATCCTCGCGTATTAATGGAACGGGAGGAAGATTCCCTACAACACCCGGACCTAGGACTTTTAATAACGCCCGAGAAGCATGGAAGGACAAGCCCGACTTCTATTGGGGACAAACCAAAGAATTCACCTCCAATGATTTCTCATGGCCCCCATCTCACGGACCTAACCAACAAAACATTTAAGGAATGTTGCAACACCTAGTTGCATCCCAAGAAGCTCAAATAGCTAAGCTCTCGGACCGTTTTAACCAACAACAAGCCGAGATGGATAGAAAGATAGATAACCTCTTGAAAGCCATGACCAATAGTGATAGGAAGGTTAATGCTATCTTAACTCCCGAACCTTCCGGTGTAGAGATTAAGGACCCAAGTAAGTTAGATAAGCACGTTCAATTCGTCAATACCATCACCTTAGTGAAACCTAATAGAACAAATGACGAAGCAGACAATGAAACTATACTTGAGGTTAGTGAAACACCGAGGAATGAAACAACCGAGGAAGTAGATGAAGTAGACAATGACTATCTCAATAAGTTTCCTACGGAAGAAGAGCTATCTCGCCACCCTCACTTAGTGCGTGACCTCCGTCACATGTATGTTAGGAGAAGCCCTAGGATCAAGTTTGGGAACCCTTGGAATCTTAACATACCATGTTGCATAGGACACCTTTTCGTGGCAAAGGTTTACATTGACCGCAAGTCCCCAATAAACATAATGACTAGCACCTACTATAATTGGGTAATGAAGACACCTATCCCAACTAGGCAAGACCCCGATAATTCTAGGGTTAGGTGCAATTTTCTTGGTAGAATTAAGGGATTGCCCGTTTATGTAGGTAGTTTCATATTTCCTACGGACTTCATAATTGTGGATGATATTAGTACGGCCATAGATCCTAGCTTGTCCCACGTTATTCTAGGAAAACCTTTCATAGAGAACACCGGGATGACTTATGATCCCTCATTAGGAATAGTGTGATTCAAGGATGAGACCGATGATGTAGCTTACCAAATGCCGTTTAAGATTGAGAAGTTTTCATCACTCTCCAATGATGAAAAGGAACTTAAACTATCGGTATATTATAGGAATGAGGAGGATAAGGAGAAAGGAGTAGATTATGTTATGGCCAAGATTTTCGGATTCTATAAGGATTGCTTGAACCTAGGACCGGAATATAGAACCGATTGGGGAGAGGACGACCTCTTAGAAAGGTGCATCATAGGGCACTATTACAACATGGAATCCCCCAATAGAGACCGTCATGAGGAAGAAGGTGACGGTAATGAAGTCACGTAGGGGCACGACTACGAGTCTAGCTAAAAGACTCATAAATAAAGAAAAGCGCTTCGTGGGAGGCAACCCATGCTTAATTGTTTGCTTGTTTGTGTCATATATATTTTATTGATTGTTTATTCTCATGTTTAAATTTGTAAAAATGCTTTATTTTGTTTTTAACCTCGTCTTAATTACATATAAAGGTATTTTACATAAAGGATAAGTGTAGGGAGGATTACACACGTTTTCAAAAGAAACGTAAACATGAGAATTTCAATTAATTAAAAGATATACATGTGTGTTTGTTCGAGTCAAAGGCTTGTATCGAGTCATAATGGATGTTTTGCAGGAAATTTTTCCAGATTCTAAAGATGTAAATTTTCCAGAATTTTTTCCAGAAAATCGCAGACCAGTTTTTGTCAGGATAACCTGACGGCGTCAAGAAAGAGCAAAAACAACTGATTAATTTTTTTCTCGTTTTCTGAGCTACTTATAATTTTTTGGAATTTTCCAGGTCTTAATTTTCCAGAAATTCTGTAAACATCCATTCCACAAGCATTATATCCTAGTTTAGTAGAGTCCTATATATATTATTACCGCCGATTTTACGTAAAGGTTTCGTTTGTTTTCTTCAAGTGTGCAGGTTTAATTCATCAAGAAGAAGATACATAAGATGAGAAGGAACTTTTCACGCAAACGTTCTTCTTGAAAAGATGTAACCACCACTTTACACGGATCCTACCGAGCTAATCAGGGGAGTACTAGTTTCTTTCATCTTTTATTACTTTCCATTATCATAACTTTGATACTTTCGGGGAACATTGGAGACAATGTTCAGTTTAAGTGTAGGGAGGAAAAATAAAACGAGAACTTTGAAACTATGCTTACCCTTGATTATTTGCTTTGTCCAATTGCATTTGTGTAATAAACCATGATAAAATGTCGGTTAGGGTAATTTTGGCACCAAATTTTTAATTTTTCATGACATATAGGAGTGGGCCATTAGTCTTAATAAAGCGTCTCATGGATAGGAAGTTGCATGACTAGCACAAAAACCCTTTACCACTTAAATTCCACCCAAAATGTGAGGATCGCCCTTAGATTAGTAGGAATTAAAGAATTCATCTTTAATGCTTAGTGTGTGAACCGGTAGTATAATAGATTCTAGAACTTGTTTTGTGATGCATTTTGAGATCGCTAGTAAGACTACACTTGTGTAGTTAGGAATAACTAAATGATAAGAGGCATTAGGATAACCCTTGTTTGATACCCGTAATATAATTACTTCTTCCACATCGGTTGAGTAATTCCCCCACACCTTTCCGTTGTACTCATCTTTAGTACACGATACCCCTAGTTAACCCCTCAGAGCCTATCCTTTTCGCGGTTCTCGTGATGTTTCGGTTTTTCGGAATATCAATGAAGAGCATTGTTTACACCCCACCCCCAAATGTACACCCAAATCACCTTAGCCTAGCTTGTATGCACTCACTTTTAGTGCATTATTGTTATCACCTTAAACCCTTAGTTCAATTATCTAGTTGCTTGCATAAGTTGCTAAGTCGAGTCATATCCTTTGTATACAGTTTTGGAACGATTGGGACTCATGGGAAAAGTTAAAGTTTATGAAAAGACGGGAAGGGAACGTTAAATTCAAATTCCCTTTATTTGCGTAATAATGTACTCCAAGTGTTTTGATCTTTTCAATTCGGGTCAAATTAGTGTTAGAGTAATAAAAACTCAAGTGTAGGGATGTGCCTATAAATCCCCATCATTTTGATGTTATCGTAGAAGATGGTAGAGTAAAAGTGTATGAAAAAATATATATATATATAGAAAAAGAGAAAAAGAAAAAAAATAGAGTGTTGAAAAAAAAATACATACGGGCTACCATCCTACATATATCTTTAATTTATGTTTGTTTGTTTCAGTTATCTAGAGTCTAGAGTGTCGAGTCTTGGCTTAGCAACGCCATTCTTCGTATGCTTGTAACATAAAGATTTTTGACTTGCCACCACTAAATAGCCTATCCCACCAAACCCTTTGTTTCCCTACCGTAAGCCTAACATTACAACCCTTTAAAAGACCTCTTTGATAGTCTTTCCTAGGTGCTTACGCCAAAGCGATGGAGGTTTGATCTAGTCTCAAGCCTATGGTAATCTATGTACTAGGACCGGTTAATGAGTGTTTATCTTCCATTTCCAACTTGTTATATTTCATATACACCCGAGAGATGTGAGTATCCAAACACCCCATGTAAGGTGCTAGTATGTAATTTCCGTGCTTGTTATGACTTTTGCGGGGCTTATATGTGTTGTGGATTGTTTTAAACCAATGCTTCATGACCCCTAACTTATAAATTAATTGGCTAAAAGCACATTTGCTTGAGGACAAGCAAATACCAAGTGTAGGGATATTTGATAAGGTTTTAAAATGTACCTTTTTGAGGGGTCATTTAAGCCCTTATTTGATCACTTTTGTATCCGTTATTACTTAATATCGTTCCTTTTCACTTTTTAGGTATCTTGAAGGCAAAATGCTGGAATGACACTTATTCGGACGAAAAGTCGCGAATATACGAAGAAAATGGCCAAAGTCAAGAATCGAGACACTCAGGCTCCTGGAACTGAAGAGGACGGCGTCAGGTGTTATCTGTGACGCCGTCGCATCACTTTTGTGACGGCTCAGTAGCCAAATTGCTTATTTACAAGTGACGGTGTCAGGTTTTAAAAGAGTAGGTCGTCGCAACTCAGACGGCCTAGATTTGATCCAGACGACGTCAGAGAACTGAAGGGGACGGTGTCACAAGCATAAGGTGACGCCGTCGCAAGACTAACGTGGCCAAGACGAAACCCTAATGACGGCGACCCGACGGCGTCACAAATCAAAGGGTGACGCCGTCGCATATGTAATCTTATATATAGAATCCGAATTTTTTAGTTTTCAGTGTGTAGTCTTTTGGAGTAAAAACCTAAACCGAACCAAGGTTGTCTTGTACAGTATTTTAGGGTTCCAAACCCTATCTTACATCAAGATAAGTGTTTTACTTCATTAATTTAATTATGTCTTCAATTACTTGTGTGTATGCTTGCATGTTCCCCATGTCCGGCTAATTTACTTGTGTGTTTGCTTAGGGAATATGAAACTTAATTATTGAATATTGATTGGTTGTCTCTTATCTTAATTGTTAATGATCTAGTAATGCGATAGGTCATCCGTTGTGTAGTTAATGCTTGATTAATCTTTGTGAACCTTAGTTTATAATACCTAGAGTTGTTGTAGGCTAAACCATCCAAAGAGTACCTTAGAGTTAAAGTTTATAAATCTTAGAGATTTTGTAGGTGACATCCTTTGGTAGTTTCAAAGAGTTAGGGATAAACGCATACCCTACGACCTTAGACACACAACGCGAATAAGAATAAGGACGTGACAATTCAACCATCAATAGGAGATAATTAAGGAGTAATACAACCTAAGTAAACACATCTTTAAATCATCATACGAGCACACAATAATTAGACATAGACTACCCTCACCTTAGTTAATTAGATAATTAGATAGTAGAAGTAATCGGTAGAAATACCAACCCCCAAATCCAAACCCCGAGATTCGTAATTTCCATTTTCTAAAAAACATAAAAAGCTAAAAAAATAATCTTCCTCAACCCCAACCTTAGCGTAGTAACTTCTCACTAGCATTCCTATTCCCCTAGAGAACGATATCAATTCCCGTGGCTTACCCTAATACTACACTACAACGATTAGGTTCACTGCCTAGGGTGTTGAAAAACTTGCTCGACGAAAAGGAAGTTCCTTTGACCCCGAACGACGCGTGTAGCGTTATCAGTATGGAACTTTTGTCATGATATTTTTTGTTTTTTATATTTAAATGTTTTAATGTTATAAGTACAAATTGTAAGATAACCAAATAGTTTTATTGATTGAATGTGTTACATAAAGGTTATAAATAGCGCGAGGCGTGACGTGGCGGCATGATCAAGCCTCACGCCTTTGCGGCCAAGGCGAAGCTTTTGCGTTTATAAGGCGTGGCATAAGGCGGCCCAAAGTATGAAAATATTTATATATTCATATCATAATTCATATATATCGAGTTTACAAAAACATGTGGCATAAGGCGGTGAGGCGGCATGACCAAGCCTCACGCCTTTGCGAGGCCTTTGCGGAGCCTTTGTGAGCCTTTTAGAACAGTACATATGAGATAGCTTGTGTATTTATACTAAATACATATCTTTGATAATAAGCAACATAATTCTAAACCCTAAACCTAATGGACCCAAACTTCTATTGTGTTTGGGCCAACTAACCTATCTAACACTCCCCCGCAGTTTGAACGGGAGATTTTCGAACCGACAAAATGGAACATATGTTGAAAGCCACTTCTTCTTTTCTTCTATCATCTTCTTTGTTGTTTGTCTGAAAGGATATATAATTGTATTTGGCGACATAGTTGTTTATTGCCTGCAACTTCCTCCTTTGCGTGACCTTATTTTTTATTTTTTATACGTCATGGCTTGCTTTGCCTATAGGTAGGAGCGGCAATTTTGCGACCAACTATGTGCGAAAAACGACAATGATCTTCAATAACGAGAACAATTTGATGAGGAAGAAAAAATATGGTTGGTTGCAGGCAACTCAACATTTTTTTATGTGTTGACAGCTAGGGTTTAGGTTTTATGCATTGAATATGAAAAACAAAACCTAATACAAATAAAAATAAAGCAAAATAACCAGGATCCCTCCGAATCATCGGCGAGTAGCCGGTGACCGAAGGATAGCAAATTTTGTAGGTGGATCTTACCTAAAGCTCGGATACCATGTAAGATAACCAAATAGCTTTATTGATTAAATGCATTACATATGAGATAGCTTGTGTATTTATACTAAATACATATCTTTGATAATAAACAACATAATTCTAAGCCCTAAACCTAATGGACCCAAACCACTATTGGGTTTGGGCCAACTAACATATCTAAAACAAATCAGTTTTATTATTCCAAAACATAAATGTGTTTAAATGGTAAATGAAGCATTTGAGACATACAATTAGCATGGTCTAGTAACAAGGAAATAAAATGTCTTAAACAAATTCAAGAACATTGTGTTGCAATTTAATCTCATAAGATAGTTATATATCGTTGATTTGTTGTACTTCCATGTGGTTGAACATCTTCATCAATTTACAAATTGTCACTATCATTTACTTTACAATGATCAAATTGTGAAACAACATTTTATAGTATGCTTAACATTGTTCATTAATAATCAATAAATTTTTTAATAAAAAAATTAAGCTTGGCACCATCATTATTATCTTGAACATTAATTATTCAATAATGGGGCAATTCTCATTAACGTACTATCAATATTGAATAAAAAAAACGAAAAAAAAAAATATTATACAAAATGAAAGAAAAGAACTATAGAAAAGAAATAAAGCAACAAGAAAATGTAAGAAAAAAGAAAAGTTATGAGAAATTAAGAGGCATTAATACCCATCCTCCACATCTAGTTAGGTAAGAGGTTTAAATATCTGACAGTGTGACAGTGTCTGAACGAGAAAAAATAAATAAATGCTTTTATTAGGCTAAAAAATAAATAAATGTTTTTATTAGGCTAAATGTTTGAGTGCATATGAATAAGTCAGTTGATGAAGCTATAATGATTTTTTCAAAAAAAAAAAAAAAAAAAAAAAAAAAAATCCTGAATAATTGCATAGAAAATGCACATTCTAGGATTTATACATGCTTCCCATTTTCCCAACGTCTCAATTACATAATTCCATTGCCATTTGCATGTATAATGATGGAATTTTGAATAAGCAAAAGGAAATCGTTTATCAAATGAGAAATAATTGGATGGCTAAAAACATATCGAGAAACTTTTTTTTTTTTTTTTCGTCAACCACGAGACAGTGAATCTTTAACTCATTTGTATTTGGCCTAACTGAGAATATATATCTCCTTACCTTTTTCGACCTTTTGTCTAGTCACCCCAAATATATTGTTAGTGAGGTTTGAATTTTAAACCTTTTATGATAAACTTGACATAACTTACATGAATAAAAGAAAACACACATTTGTTTAAATCTTTCTCATAGAAGAGATAGCCGTCAGCCGACAGTCAAGCATAAGCAAGGGTGGCAATCAAATCATGTTTTGATTGACATGTTCAGGTTGACGGCTTGTCGGGTTAGCAAAAACTCAACCCAAACACGATCCATTTCTTAATCGTGTAAAGAAACTCAACTCACATATAAACTTTTATAATATGTATAACCCATTTATGAACCACATAACCCATTAAAATAGATATGGGCGTGTTGGTAGGTTAATAAATTAAAATTAACTAGTTGAAAATACTAATTAGAAAAATGATATGATAAAATGATATGGTTTAGTTTTAGATTTGTTTAAATGGTATGACTAGTTGTTTGGCTTGCGTGTGTTAATGTTTTTGGTATTATAGGTGGAGCTAATTTATGAAGGTTAAGGGGGTGTTTGTTTTAGCTTATTTTTACGGCTTATGGCCTTATTAAACTTTTTATAAGTTAATAAGCTTAAGTTTTAAAGCTTATGAGCTTATTGACTTGAGCTAGTGGCTTACTCCAGCTCGTGAGCACAAAAAAATGAGTTTATTTGTTTTTCAACAGTTCAATAAGCCTGAAAACCGAAAAACTAAGCTTGAACTAACACCGCTTATTAGTCTTTCTTAGATTTTATTATGAATTTTTGGCTTTTTCATCCATAAAATACCAACATTTTTTGAGTAAGCTCAAGTTTTAAAGCTTATGAGGTTATTGATTTGATCTAGTGGCTTACTCAAGCCCGTGAGCGCAAAAAAAATGAGTTTATTTGTTTTTCAACAGTTTAATAAGCCTGAAAACCGAAAAACTAAGCTTGAACTAACACCGCTTATTAGTCTTTGTAAGATTTTTTTAATGAATTTTTGGCATTTTCATCCATAAAATACCAACATTTTTTGAATATGATAAGTTTTCTTAAGAAAATGTCAACTATATGTATACAAAATCTTCTATTGTTTAGCTTTAATGTTCATTGTTTAGGGGCCGTTTGGTTTGAAGGTATGAGAATGAAGGAATTCTTTCATTCCTAACATAGTTGTTGGGTTTATGGGCTTGGTTTTTGAAAATGGTGTGTGCAACCTATAAAAATAAGTATTTCTCATACCCATCTATGGTGGTGGGTTTATAAACCCATTTATACTCATATTTATAGTCATTGCCATATACATATCAAACGCTCCTTAAAATGTTAAGATTATATGTTACAAAAGTCCAAAAGGGGCCACATATCCATCTTTAATAACTATAGCGTACGAAAACGTGTACAATGATTAAAAGACACGAGTTGCTTTTTGTTTTGTTTTTCTTTTTAAATATGATTAGTTTTTAAATAATGTGAAATTTATGTATAAAAATGTTTTTTTTTATTTGAGAATGTTAAGGTTAAGGCTTAAAACATGTCATGAAACCAGTTTTAAATGACTCCTTGTTTACTAAAATAAGTGGTGTGGATCTTTTTCATATGAGTCACTTATTATATAGAGAGCATTTTTTGTAACTTCCCTCATTAAAAGAGAATATGGGTTGAACTTAATCATTAAGTGGCTCATATGAAAAAAAAATAATAAAAAAAAAAATACCATCTAAAATGTATATAAGAATTAAGATGTCACAAATGAAGCAGGATCATGGTATTCTAGGCAAATAAGTGAATAGCCATAAAGTTCAAGCAAGCTTATTTAGTGATGGTATTTGATTATTATTGTTAAGTTACACTATTTACAAAATTGATACGTGTGTTTTTATGCATATTTGTTTCGCTGAATGAAATTTAATTAAATTTTATTAAATTAAAGCAAATTTTAACTTTTAATAGTAATGCTTTATTTCTCCTATGTGGCAAAATCGATCTATCCTACTAGTCCTATCCTATCAAAAAGTCCTCAAAGTTTTGATTGTCCATTTTGTATGTTCTTTTCTTATATAAAAGATTGTTTTTTATGAAATTGTTTTCAACTTTTTTTCTAACCATCGGGTCCGGATGTATATCTAAAGATTTGAACTTTAAACTTCTTATCAAGGTTGCAAAAATCGCGAATCGGTAGTGAGGCGGTCGACCCCCCTGTAGCTTGTAATCGGTTTAGGCGGGATTAATCGATGATTAATCGGATTGACATTTTTGGCAAGTTTTAGGTATTTCTGGGTAGTTTTGAGTATTCCCGAAAAGATTTTCCTTAGAAACATCTTGTAATGGATATAAACAGCGACAAAAAGTGATTACATTTGTTCAGGGTAGCAAAAATAGCGAATCGGTGATTAATTATATTGGTATTTTTGGTAAGTTTTAGGTATTTACGGCAAGTGTTGGTATTTTCGGCAAGATTTTCCTTGAAAAACACCTTGTAATAGATATAAATAGTGATTATAACTAATTTACAAGTTTTTGGCAAGTTTGACCATCGTTAACCGTCGTTGACCATGGTTGACCGATTTGTTTGAACGATTTACACAAATCGGAAAGGTTGGTGGCCCAGTAGCACCTAATCGGTGATTAATCGGCCTTGTAGACCTTTTTTTGCAACACTGCTTCTTATTAAAATTTGACGTGACTTACCACTAAACCATTTTATTTCTTATGAGCTGGGCAAAAGAAAATACACATTTGTCAAAGTCTTTCCCAAAAAGGGGCTAGCCTCGCCCAAGTACAACTAAGGATGTAAATGAATCAGATGAATATAAACGGAGCCTTGTTATGTTCGTTTGTTTAATTTTGACCGAACAAATAAACAGACAAGAATACTTAAATGGACAATTTTTTATTCATCATCGTTAATTAAGAAGTCAAGTTATTCGTGTTTGTGTTTGTTTATGTTCGTTCAATTAGAGATTAAATGAATGTATGAAGACAAAAAAAAAGTGTCTAATGTATGAGTATACCTATTTTTAAAGTATATAGTAAAAACACGTCCATAAACAAACATTAACCAACATATAATTGGACGTTTATGAACATTAAAGAACGAGCTAGACCTTTGTTTATGAACATTAAAGAACGAGCCACACCTTTGTTTATCTTTGTTCATTTAACTAAACAAGTATAAAATCTTGTTCATATTTGTTTATTAAAAAAATAACATACATAAAAGAACATTTTATAGCACGATTCAATATGAACATTCTGATTCATTTACAACCAAATGCTCAGTTCTCAAATTTATTGTCTAAGTAAAAATAAAAAATAAGAAGTAAAAATTTTTAGCCTAATTTATAAGGAAACATTTTACTTTAATATTAACAAAATCATTTTTTTTAGTCTTTTTATTCTTTAAATCATGCTTGAGAACATAATTATTTATTTATTTATTTATTTTCTTTTAACAAAAAGTGTGAAGTCCACTAAGTAAAGTAGTAGTCAACATAAACCCAATAAACACACACACACACACACTCCTCCAAAAACCCTTGTTGACACCCACTACCGCAACCCTCGCGTAACTTTACCCCAACAACCCAAAAATGACAATCACCACTTCCGTCAAACCATCCCCATTAACTCCCATCACCACCTCCAACAACCGTACCGCCACCACCTTCCGCCGCACCTCCCATCACACCAACCACCTAAGAAGAAATGTTTCCATCATTTCATGCACTGCTTCACCTGTTGTGAAAGTGGGTGAGGTACCGGCTCGAATCGGGTCACTGGGTCAGGTGTCGGGTGTGTTGGGTTGTCAGTGGGGTGATGAAGGCAAAGGGAAGCTTGTTGATATCTTGGCTAAGCATTTTGATGTTGTTGCTCGTTGTCAGGTTGCCTTTTTTTTTTTTTTTCTTTTTTATAATATAAATTTGGTTTGTATGTGTTAATATTATTGCGTTTTTATAAATGGAGCTAATTTATGGAACTTAGGGGGTGTTTGTTTTAGCTTATACTAGACAAATACCCGCGCAAAACGAAGGTGTATAGTGGCAAATAATTATACTTAGCGGGTTCAATTTGTAGTCGTTGCGAGAAAGAAAGTTTATGGGCTAAAAACGAAAGTATAAAAGATTGAGGATTAAAAAGTATTTAAACTATTAAAATAGTGGTAGATGTTGTTACCATTTTTCATTCGTGCTCTATATATGTATAGATGTAAGTTAGTTATTTTAAGGGGTATTTTGGGGTTCAACTTTACTCATTTTTAAGAGATTTTAAGTTTTCAAGAATAGGTAAATTTGTTTTATATAAGGGGGTGTTTGGCTAAGCTTATTTAGTGGGCTTAACAGCTTATTAGCTTATATAAGCTCATAAGCCCAAACCAAGTGTTTGGCTAAGCTTATTTAAGCGGGCTTATGAGCTTATTTATAGGTGTTTTAATAAGCCAAGAAAGTGAGGCTTTTTTATGAGGTTTTCGGCTTATCTAAACTCACCCATTGTCATTTTACATTTTTGCCCTCCTCTCTCCCATATCATCATCACTACCTCTCCTCCATTATTCTCCATAACTACCCAAGTAGTTCCTCAACAATCAAATTAATGATCCGTATTATCTCTAACCTTTACACAAATACAAAAGCAAGAAGGCCACACATCACCATCAGCAATACCGCTGCAGATTTGATGTTGTTGTTGGGGATATTGCTCGTGTGTTTTATTTGATGTTGTTGGGGATATTGCTCGTGTGTGTATGTACCAATACCGCTGCAGATTTTTTTTGTTTTTATCAATAGTATTTCTTTGTCGTGAATTTTGTGACAGTTTCCATCTTGGAGTATCCCACGATATTTGCCACTTCGTTGTTTTTAGTGAGCTTTCAAACTAAAGTAGAGTTACCTGGGAACTCTCAAGCAGAGTTACCTGGTTTTCCCAATGCCATGATGTCAAAATAGTTGTGTTATTGCTTTGGTTCAAGAAGGTTACTTTTAAGAATGCATATAGAGTACCATGTCCTTTTTAGTCATTTACTAACATAAACCAACATAAGCCAAACCAAACACTTTTGAGCTTATTAGCTTATTTACCATGAGCTAATCCAAACACTAACATGGGCTTATAAGCTTAGCTTATATAAGCCATAAGCCAATAAGCCTAAGCCCACTAAATAAGCTTAGCCAAACAAGGCCTTAGTAGTAGAGATGTGGGCTTATGAGCTTTTATGAATTCGGTTTACATTTCATAAGCCTATATTTTCTGGCTTATGAGCTTATTATGATTTAAAGATGAAAAATAAGTTAATAAACTGACCCAAAATATAAGTCGAAATTGTGTAAGCGTATAATCCCACATATAAGGTTAAACGATTAAACTTTTGAAAGTCGAGCTAATGTCTTATTTAAGTTGGTAAGCTCAAGTGGATAAGCTCATAAGCAGCCCAAATTGAGCTTATTAGTTTTTTAGAAGTTCAATAAGCCAGTAAACCGAAAAAATAAGCTTAAATGGACGCCCCTTTGATGAGTTGTATTGACATATTAGTACAAAGTTTTGGTTTTTTCTTATTCATAGCATGCTGATATTTTTCGAGAAGGATACATTTTATATAAAGATGCATATGTAAAATTTAACTTTTATTAAAAAAATACTTATATTACGGGATAAAGTGACACAATCGGGACACATACCCATGGTTAATGACCCAAATGTACAAAAACATGTAAAATGATCAAAAGATAGGTTTTTGTTGTGTTTGGGTCAGTTCTTTTTACCAAAATGCCTCCTGGTTTTAAAATGATTAAGATGTTTGTTTTATGTTTAAAAAATTTAACTTATATTTGAAAATGTTAAGGTTAAGGGGTATGAAACATGTCACGGAACAATTTGTATAATAGCTAAGATGTATACGACCTAGTACAATGGCTAAAATGCTACAAATGAAGGAGTATGATAGTATTTTAAGGAAAAAAGTAAATAAATAATAAGCAAGTATCAACTAATTCTATATGATTATCATCAAAATTGTTGCACAATTTGTGATGATTTGGGTATCTTTGTTAAACATTCATACCATAAGCGTCTATGTTGATGTGGGGATAATGCAGTAACCGTAACCGATGGAATTTGTTATTTCAGGGTGGAGCTAATGCTGGACACACTATCTATAACTCTGAAGGGAAGAAGTTTGCGCTTCATCTTGTTCCGTCAGGGATTCTTAACGAGGACACTATGTGTGTTATTGGGAATGGAGTCGTGGTCCATCTTCCTGGACTCTTCAAAGAAATTGACGGGCTGGAATCTAACGGGGTTTCTTGCAAGGGAAGAATTTTAGTTTCTGACCGTGCTCATTTGTTGTTCGATTATCACCAAGAGGTAGACGGGCTTAGAGAAGCTGAATTAGCCAAGTCGTTTATTGGCACTACCAAAAGAGGAATTGGGCCGTGTTATTCTAGCAAAGTTATCAGGAATGGTATAAGAGTGAGTGACTTAAGGCATATGGATACCTTTGCAGATAAGCTTGATCTTTTGTTATCGGATGCTGCTGCAAGGTTTAAGGGTTTTAAGTATACCCGTGATGTACTTAAGGAAGAAGTGGAAACGTATAAAAGATTTGCAGAGAGATTGGAGCCGTTTATTTGTGATACGGTGTATTATATGAATGAATCTATATCACAGAAGAAGAAGATTTTGGTGGAAGGTGGTCAGGCAACTATGCTTGATATCGATTTTGGGACTTACCCTTTTGTAACATCTTCGAGTCCTTCAGCTGGTGGAATCTGTTCTGGTCTTGGCATTGCTCCTAGAGTCATTGGTGATTTAGTTGGAGTGGTAAGTATGATTTAGTTTTCATTTTTTAATTAATCGTTATGTTATAAAGGCTTGTTTGTGTAGTACTTGTATTTAATGGCTTTGATGATGCAGGTTAAGGCCTACACAACTAGGGTTGGATCTGGACCGTTCCCAACAGAACTATTGGGCAATGCCGGGGATCTACTTCGGGCAGCTGGGCATGAGTTTGGTACAACCACTGGTCGTCCTCGTCGATGTGGTTGGCTTGATATAGTTGCTCTCAAGTATGTTTGTCAGATTAATGGCTTTACTTCTCTGAATCTCACCAAACTTGATGTCTTGTCGGATCTTCCTGAGATTCAGTTGGGTGTTTCTTACAAACATACTGACGGCACACCCATGAATTCATTCCCTGCTGATTTAGGTGATCTTGAGCAGTCAAAGGTAAGCTCTTCTGCCTTACTTTTGTCCTTGATGCTATTTGGATTTGATGTCTCGGGTTACAGGGAGGATAATATGAAATTTCTTTTATAGTTATTTGATTAGATGAATGATGCTTGAAAGTAGAAATTCGTGTTTGTCTAACACTCTAACTAACCAGTTGGGGATCCCTAGGGACAAAGGACTAAGTAGATTACAGTTACATGTGGCAATAGGGTGGGATGGGTGGGCCTGGTAGGCTGTAGCCCGTAGGCATTTAGAATGTGTTCAGGTTGAACCTGTGCGTTTTTCGGACAGGTTGAAATAGACCAGCTCTATTTGACCCACAAATTCTTTTTGCCCGCCTCTTAATTTTTACTAAATACTTAATGTGATAACTACAATACAAAAGCATGCTATTACAATATCAACTCTAAATCTTTGATTAAAACGATTTAGGCCGTTGGGCGTCCAACCTGTTTGACCCGTTTACTTCTCATTAAGTTTTTTTGATTTGGCCCTTCTTACCTGTTTGAGATAAAACACAACCCAAATCTATTGATTAAAAAGTACACGTGTCGAATCTTTACGTCTATTTGTAGACATGGTGCTTCATTTTTTAGAGGCAGCCATCATATTTAACTTCTAAACTACAGAAACCAGATGCCTTATTACTCACAAAAATGAAAGAAAATGAAACCCTTATTCCAATTTCTATGACAGTAAATGTGGTTCACAAGGTTTACTTGAGTTCGAAACTTAAAAAATATATTGTACAATCTATCTAGTTTGTCATACGTTTTATCAGAAATTTAACACTTCTCGTAGTGTTCTACAGTCGGTATTTGCAATTAATATGGGAAGGAGGAATATTGAGATGGGGATTGATATATTTAAACGCACTGTTCTAAGATTTTCATGTATCTTTTAGGTGGAATACGAAACTATGCCAGGGTGGAATATTGATATTTCATCTGTAAGGAACTACTCTGATCTTCCCAAGGCTGCACGTCAGTACGTGGAAAGAATAGAACAACTTGTTGGAGTACCAGTCCATTACATCGGTGTTGGACCTGGACGTGATGCTCTTATATACAAATAAAATCGGAGGAATAAGGATGTCTTTGGTCTTGTTAGTTAGATTAGAAGTTTCATTGCTGCCATACTGGCATATTTCTAACCTTTGATTGGCTACACAACCTTTCTTGACAAAGGTTGTCTATCTGACGACATGTACTATTGAGGTTGAATTTTGTATTTCTCAGTTTTGTTGGGTGCCCTCACGAGCTTTGCTAAGAATTTTAGCTAGGTATGACTAATGCGGGATACCAGTTTGCAAGTAAATATGCTTCTCTTCTATTACAATATCGGGGGAGGGAAGTATGTTACTAGTCATTTGGTTATTCGCGCCTTTTGCTATGTGTTGTAAAATAAAGCAGAAGTACTTGTGTTTGGAATTTAAGTTCTCTCTGTTTCCTTGCGATCTGGAGAGTGGTTGTACCATAACATTCTAGCCATAGGCTGTGAGATGATATCCTAAGCAGGATGGTGGCCTCATTGATTTTTCTTATTTCTACTCAAGTGTTTACAATTTTGTTTTGAGAATGTGAATATTCGTATTTAAAAACAACTCAAGTTGACATTTTAGGGAAGACAGGCGGTAAAAGTACTATGCTAAAGAAAAATATACTAGTTTTACATTTTCTGCTTGGCAAACTATTTCATATTTACGGGGACCATTGAAGCAAGTTCAGTGTTTCTGTACAACATAACAAAACCCCGACAACGATAAAGTTGAAAGTGCTACAACAACTGCACAAAAACCCATTGGATTAACAAGAACGTTCTATTTTACATTTGTGTTTCCTTTGCATATGTTTCTCCACTTGTCTTTTAGGTCTATAGTTGTACGCCCTTTGTGGAACACGTTGCGTCCAAAATCTAGAATCTCCTTCCACGGAATTCCTTTGTTAGTAGCACTCGCATATCTCTGCACACCTTCCTGAGAAGGTTACACAAATGACTATCAGTTACATCTCTAGCAGTTGATCACTAAAACAAACATATGACAATAAAAGCGCCAGCTGTTGTAACAAACTGAACGATATAATCCATCCACCATGCATTCATCAGTATAAGATACCAAGCCTATCAATGCGTACAGCAAGCCATTTTAAGATCAAACACATGTATTCAAATAGACCATCAAAAGGATATCAGAATATTCAGAAAACTGCATACCTTAAGTATTTCTTCCTCTGTTTTCGTCCATGGGAGCTTATTTCGCCTTAATGAAGGAAGTGGTGCTGGAGGGGTGCTACAAATTAAAAAAACTTCATCAATAGTCATTACCAAATACCAATCCAATCCCAATGCCAAGTGTTTTGAAGAGGGGAGGGAACACTAAATTGTCAAGAAAATAACATTATATACTGCAAAATAATGTTCAAGTGTTTCGTAAAGGTACTTACTACTGTGCTTTCCTTTTCCGGAGTGTTCTTGAGCAACTAGGCTCACTTGAGTTTTGACTTTCTTTTCTCTTACATTTCTTTGTTGGTGTACTTGATTCGGGAATTGGATTCTTAGGCAATTCAGTAGTTTGCTGATGCAAGCATTCAGTCACTATATGCCTTTCATCATTAACTATTGGTATCAAAGGATCAGGTAGCGCAGAATCTTGTTCATTTGACTTGCAACAAATGTCGTTAGCTCTACTGGCGGTGTGACCATCGCCATCTCCTTCGGTCGTTTCAGGAAAAGATTCAGTTCCCTTTTTCTGCAATTCACTTTGTTTCTCAGAAGACTTATTTAGCACATGGTTTACATTGAAGCTAGTAAAAGCTTGCAGATCCTTTCTGGCTAGTGATACCTTTCTCTTGGCTTCCATACACTTGGATATTGCCCGAGAATATGCACAAAACGGGCAGAAAAACTTATCACTTTCATCAAGTGTGACAGAAGAGCCTAAACAGCTTTCATGAACCCGTATCACACAAGCATCAGAACTACAAACTAACAACTGACCACCTTCATTACACTTCATACAAAGATCTATCTGTGACCATTCAGTCATAGCGAATGAATCTTGACTCGTTGTGCATTGAGACTTCAAGAAAGCTTCTTTCTCAGCAGCAATATCCGTTATCTCATCATTATCTAGTTCAGAGTTTTGTTGAATGGTGACAACAAACTCTAAACCTTCCATGCTATCAACTGAGACTCTTTTATCATGTCCCTCTGTATATGTGTCTGGGGGCAGATGGTCATCATCACGCAGAATGTTAGCTTCTGCACCATCTTCAATCATTTGGTTTCCACCAGGTCCTTCTATAGGACGTTCTACAAACATTTCACAATTTTCAGGTCCGGCATGCTCAGTAGTTCCTCCACTGGACTTCTCTTCTTGATCAGCCCCTTGCGACACCTTTTCTTGAACTGTATTTGTCTCTTTTCTAGGGTCATTCAATACTAAATCATCCTTAGTTGGACTTGTATCTTCTTCTCGTATTCCAGCATGCTCTGGAGTTCCACCAGCGGAATTCTGTACTTGATCCGTCTCTGGCGACAAATTTTCTTGAACTTTGCTTTTATCTTTGCTAAAGTTCAAACTTGGATCATCCTTAGCCGGACTCGTATCTTCGGATACATTTGAAACTTTACTCTTTTTTTTCAGTGATGAAAGAAGTGGATTACTACTTTCAAGCATCGCTTCCTTCAACTGTTTCATAAAACCAAACAAGATCCAGTTAACAATATTTTCTTTTTTTTCCGTCATTTGAAAAATACAATCTTACATATGAAAATGAAACTCGTTCTTACCTTTATTAACAAACATTTAGGCATGGAAGACCTTTTATGCATTAGAAAAGGGCGAACATCCCATTTGTCTTGTTCCACTTTCAACATTGGCTCAGGTGTCTGCTAAATTTAAACACAAAAACAAGCAACTAAATTTAACAATTTCCAACATGCTTTCTTTCCCGTCTATTTTCCAAAATATATCAATGACACCTTGTGTAATATCCTGTTAAGGACATCTTCACAGCGTTCTGATGCATCAAAACTGACTTTAGTGTTTTGAGCAGAATCAGCATTAGTATCATTGCCATGAGCAAACAAGTTTTCCAAGATTCGTAAGGAGACCAACTCTCGAGCATCTTTTCCTGCATCACCTGATATTGCGGGAGCCGTGTTCACTAAACCTGAAACATTGAAAGTATGACAGATCTAAGCATATACATCTCATCCACGAAAAAGTCATACAGATGAAACATTTTCAGTAACAGATGAACAAAAAATGAGCATACCAATTAGAGTAGATGCGTCTGCTTGTTCAGAACTTGCTAGCGCTTCGATGACCCAATTCCATACAAATGCTGGAGCAGTAGAACCCTTGGCCGCCATTAATCTATTTTCGTTATTCAACTAGAAATGTCACTATTCAGTCAGGACAACGAAATTATACAAATTCAGTAAATCGATTACCATGTATAACAAAAACTCGAAACGCGCAGAAAGTTGAAAAAAAAAAAAAAAAATCTCAATTAAGATGACCAAGAATCTTAATACTTTAACAAGATCAAGACAAAATTTTAACTGGCATCAAACAGCATCCAATTATTAGTAAAAATTTCAATTCCAACACGGCATGTCATATAGTCACATGTGTCAGATGATAATATGCATTACGGTTTTCGCATTTCTTCCAAGACTTAATTTTTTCTAATATGATGTAATCATTACTAATGAGCAAACAGGGTATGTACATCTTTAATAAAACTTACAGAAAACAATACTGAAACTTTTTGGACAATAGGATTCAAGAACTGTTATTTCAACATGATTAAAATCTAGTACAGTACTAGTCACTAAAGACCCTGATATGATTATCATTATAATTAATTAGAAGAATATAGTATTTAAGTTTAGCTTACCTATAAACTCGCACAAAGTATGAAAATGAAATAAATAAATAAGAATAGGGTTTGAATGTTTACCTATATATGTGGGAATTGAATTGAAGAGCATCAAGAACATCAACATGTGATTGTGTTCGGTGATATCATCAATATGTTTAAACCCGAGTAACTTTATTTTCCTTACCTATAAATTTATACTTACGACATTATTCATATAATTTGATCTGATGGAGATTATCCATGTTTTTATTTTTTATCTTTTTATCTTTCTTTTCTATTCACATATTTTTTTTTATCTTTTATTTTAGTTGGCTTTTAAAATTGTAACAAATTGGTACTATCAATTTTATTTTATTCACATTTCAAATAATTTTTCCTATTTATTTTTTGATTTTAATTTTTAATTTTGCACTTTTAAACGACATTTAAATTCCCGCGTTTTTTTTTGTTACAGTTCGTACTTTTTTTAATTCGTGTTTTTCTTTTTTCTTGTTTTGCTTTCAGGTTTTAAGCATTTAACAGTCCGGTTTCAACGGTCAACCCGTACGGTTTCAATTGGGTTTTCATTGGGTACAATGTTGTCGTGTTTTTAAGAGATAATTATATTATTTATTTCTCTCTCCATGACCATGTTTTCAACTTTCAACATTTTTCACTTTTTCGTTTTCCATAGATTTTTCTTACATGTTTTCTTTTATTTTTCAATTTTCAAAGTTTCGTGTTTTGTTTTCGCTTTCATAACACGCTATTCGTTATCCGTTTTCATACGTATTCGTCCATTTTCTTACGTTTTCTTCGTTTTCTTACGTTTTCATACGTTTCTGACTATCACAAGTTATTCAGAATATCACTTTGTGATTTTCATGTTACAAAACATTAGTTGAAAATCACTTGTAATATTCAGAAAATCATTTGTGATATTCTGAATTGAATATCACATTTTCTGAATATCAAAGAATATCACTTGTGATATTCAGAAACATATGAAAACGGCCGAAAACATTTAAAAACGGACGAAAAATGTATGAAAACGAACAAAAATGGACGAATATGTATGAACTCTAAACCAAAATTTGATCATTTTCTTTTTATACGTGGTAAATATAAACTTACAAGTTTTTATAAGTTTTTCAAAATAAGCAAATTAAGCTTGTGAAACATAAACCGAAATCACATAAGCTCATAAAGCAAATAAAATAAGGTTAAAAAAATACCCTCAAACTATGTAGCTGCTATTCAAATTATATATTTGTGATATTTTGAATATCACTTGTGATTTTATGAATATCACTTGTGATTTTATGAATATCACTTGTGATTTTCTCGATATCACTTTGTGATATTCTGAATATCAATTGTGATTTTCATGTTACAAAACATTAGTTGAAAATCACTTGTGATATTTAGAATATCACAAGTAATATTCTAAATATCACAGAATATCACTTGTGATCATCTGAATATCACAGAATATCACTTGTGATATTCAGAATCATATGAAAATGTCTGAAAACGGCCGAAAACATTTAAAATCGAACTAAAACGTATGAAAACGGACGAAAACGTAAGAAAATGGACGAATATTTATGAAAACGGACGTAAGCGTAAAAACAAGTATGAAAACGAACGAAAATGTGTGAAAACGGACGAAAATGGACGAAACGTACGAATAATGAACGAAAAACATTAGAAAACGGACGAAAACATGAGAAAATGGACGAATATGTATGAAAAAGGACGAAAACGTCTGAAAGCGTAAAAACAAGTATGAAAACGAACGAAAATGGACGAAGTCGTATGAATAATGAACGAAAACGTAAGAAAACGGGCGAAAACGTATGAAAACGGACGAAAACGTATGAAAACAGACGAAAACGTATGAAAGCGAATAAAAAACGTGAATAACGTAAAAAAAATGTGAGTTAAGAAAAAGGTGAATTAAAAAAAAAGACAAAAAAATATGAATAAAAAAGAAAGACAAAAAGACAAGGAAAAAAACATGGACTTAGGTTTACCTATTAAATTTTAGGTTAATCCCCACCATTAGATTAAACTAAATTAATGGTGAGAATTTGTCCCATGGTAAGCACCAAAATAAAGGTAACCAAATGAAAATTCCTCTAAACTGTTGTCTTTCTTTGTCTTTGTATAAATTGCAATTACCCCCCTCTTAACTTTTATCCGCTAACATTTGGGGTTAATTGTAAGGGCCGAGCACCGAAGGTTCAAAACCGAACCGGAGCGACGAAACCGACCGAACCGACAAAAACTGAAGCGGACCGACAGCCCGTCGATTCGGTTTCAGTTTCAGGTTTTACATAATTCAAGTTTCGGGTCGGGTCGATTCGGTCCAGTTCGGCCTAAAACAAACAAAAACATACCAAAATACACCTAGACCGATAAAACCGAACCAAACCGACGAAAAACCGAACCGAAAACATTCGGCTCGATTTTGGTTCGCGTTTTTCACGTTTTCGGTCCTCGGTTTTCTCAGTTTGGTTCGGGTCGGGTCGGTTTATGACCGATGCTCAGCCCTAATTGTATATAATCTTTGTACTTAATCATAAAGTGTTGCTAATAACCACCTCAAGGTAGTACGAATTTTATGTCTTAACCTTTTAAAAATACGAAAACAAAATAAAACCACACTATCAATCGATCCGAGTGATACATTCAAAATGAGTAAACTGACAAGGTCTTCCCCGTTTAAATTACCCGGGGATGGTGAGTCTTTTAACTCATATGTACACGGCATAACATGTATCCAGTGACCGTTTTCGATCCTTCTGTGACCCACCCTCAAATGTGCATATAGTGAGGCCTGAACCCTTGACCTCTTGCGAGGAGGATTAAGTGTTTTACCACTATGTTCATTTGGTGGTGGTTCTAGGTGAGATAACCAATTTGTATTATTTTTCTTTTGGGCAACTATAGTTTCTGACTTTTGATAGACTAATCTAAAAAGTTTGGACCCACCACCACATAGATTTAAACCGGGTAAAACTCTCTTTTTAGAGAGTTTGATGATAGTCATTATAATTGAAAAATACTCATCTTATCAGTATGCTAAGTTTTAGTGTTCTTTTGGTATTTTAAAATAAGTTCCTCACTTTTCCATATGAATTATACCATGGACCAAATGATATGCTGATATGCTGCCAATCATTTGTAGCATGCAGCATATTTGCCACAAGCCTTGTGTTGCATAATAGATTTGACAAGGCATACAAGAAAAGTGCTTGACTGAAGTCAAGCACTGGTACATTTGACAAGGCATACAAGATCAGAAACTATTTCAATACACTAAAAAGCATGACTCTTTGTAGGATCGACTTTATTAATTGGTTAGAAGTGTTAACAGAAACCAACAGTTGTCTATTACATTTATAATCTTCGAGAAACAAATTATTGTCTTACAAAATGTGTAAAGAAATGAAGATTTTATCGAGTCCTATAGAGTAAAATTCCAGATATTACAAAACATTAATCATACTTGTAAAGTTTTGCAGGCGACATACTGCAGTGCAAAAATAATGGCTGCTGCCATTTGCGATTAAGTACATTCCTCTCCACCACTTGCACTTATGGTGGAGGTTTTGACATGACAATATTGGCTGCGACGCATCTTTCCTCGCCCTCTGCAGTCTGCATCATCCTTTTTCACCTCTTTCATCTCTATGAGAGCCACCGATCCATTCACTTAGATTATTTACAGCCATTTTAGGATCAAACTGAGGAGCCCAGAAAATGTATCCACATGAGGGCACCTTATCTATTATGCTATTACAGCTCACAGTAACAGTTTGCTTACACCACTCCAAGTAAAATCAGATAGAACCAGCTTTCGAACTGCCCCATTGACGTTTACGATTCCTTCTTTTCCTACCATCATTCTTAGCCTTAACCTTCTCTTTCAAATCCCTCTCGCCACGCCTTTTATACATTTTAAAAGTTATTTTTCTCTCAGCAGCCATTTGTCGCACCTTCTCAGTAATCTCAGCAGCAATCTGTCTATTATACAGTTTTCTCAAACCCTTCATGAGTTTAGCAAAAGTATCAGGTTGAGGCATCACATCAGCCTCCATCATGTCCAAACAATAAGAACACGCTTCCTTCACATACCCTTTTGCAAAAAGTGCATGAATCCAAATCGTCCAAGCATAAACGTTAAGCTCACACCCCTTATTAATAATACAATTCCATACATCTTTGCTCAATTCGAGCTTTTCACCTCTTAATAGTGAATTTAAAAGATCTTTCATAAGGCCATACTGAGGTGTAGAAAAAAGACCCCTTCCAACCATTTCTTTAAAATACTCAGAAGCTTCAACTAAACATTCTTGATCAATAAGCCCGTGAATCATATTCACAAAATTGTCAAGACCCGGACTAAGTCCACTTGCTTCCATCTCATTCCAGACGCGAATACCTTCTTTAGACTCTCCTAACTTGAAGGCCAACCGAATAATTGTATTGTAAATGTTAAGATCAGGATAACAACCAATCTTCTTCATCTCGTTCACAAGCTCTAAACATTCCTCTAATTCATCTTTCTTTTCATGAGAATTTAATATATGTAAATATGTTAACTGATTTGGAGTATGCCCTCTCTGTATCATATGATCTAATAGCTCATAACCCTTTTGGGTTTTCCCCCATTTACAAAAACCGCTTATTAACGTGGTGTAAGTAACAACATCCGCTTCACATCCATGTTTTTTCATGTCTGAAAACACCTGCATCGCGGTTTCCATTTTTTCTTGACCACAAAGTGCTTGTATCAAGATAGTGAAAGAAGTTGCGTTTGGATCACAACCCTTTCGTCTCATTTCTTGCAACAGATCAAAAGCATCCACCATCTTTCCTGCAACCGCATACCCGTTAAGCAAATTGTTGTATACCACAATGTCGGGCTCAAACCCAGCCTCTCTCATCTGGACCAACACAAATTTAGCCTCCATAAGCTTGCCTTCTTTACACCAACCGTATAACAGTGAGGTGAAATGTTTAATTGTTGGTGGAAACCGAACCCTCATGTCTTCAAAAAGTAAAGCGGCTTCTTTTATGCTGCCATTTTTACATAACGCGTCTAATAAACATCCGAACACATACTCATCAGGCTCGCAACCGTATTTAGGCATTTCGTCCAGCACCTCAACTGCTTTTTTAACCATTCTAGCAGAAGCAAATCTTCTGATTAATACAACAAAAACTTGAGGGGTTATAAGTTGTGGGTTTTCTCTCCTCATTTCATCGATAAGAGCCCATACTGCACCAAATTGCCTCATTTTCCCTAAACTTTTAATCATCGACTTATATACATCATGGTTGTGATTATAACCAGGTTGTTTCGACGCCCAAGCAAAGAACCTGTATCCCAAGTTTCCAGCATCACCACAACGGTTCAGCACGCGTTCGGTTAATCCTGAGCGGACTGTAACACCAGAGTCTTGTAAAGCAAGTTCCAATTTTGGAACCCGTGAATGAAATTTCCTTAAAATTCTATATATCTTCTCGACGTCACTTGAAAATTCATCATAGGGTTGGTCATGGGGAGTGGATTCAGATTTGTTGTCAAGGCGAATAAGCCCTGACCATCGATTGTCCTTCGACGTTTCATTATCAGATGAGCCCTAACCATCAATTCCCATCATTTTAGCACAAGAACTGTAAATATATATAATATAAATATTTACTGAATGTAGCATAAAACTTGGCTGTCTAAAATGAAAATGTGTGTGCTCTACCTCTGAGTTTTTTCTTTGAGTTCCCGTTGGGGTCCCTTTCACAGATGAATATACGCCATGCTGTCATAAAAATACACTTAGCCTAAATTACGAAAATTCAAAGATATAGAGATAACTGGGAGCTTTTATTACTTTAGTTTATACTTTACTTTTGAATCTTCAGTGTTAAAACAGCGTTTAAAACTGTCTGCAGCCCCTCTTCCGAAGAAAGTATCTGAACCATTTGAAGTAAAAAAAAAATATCAGACACTTTCACATAGTGTCTTATAGGATGTTCCATCTATAATAAGAAATACTGTAACTAAGTGCCGGAGGTCCTTTTCTACCTTTGGTAGAACCGGAAGTAGCCTCTCTACCTTAGGTAGGGGTAAGGCTGTCTACGTCTCAACCTCCCCCATACACCGTGGAAGACGGTATTGGGACCCATAACCCGTGGAAGACGGTATTGGGAGTTACTTTACTTTTTACTGTAACTAATCTTTGACTTTAAAGGTCAATCAAGCTGCATTTTAGCTTCAGAACTGACAAGAGTACAAGACTAAAATAATACAATTTAACAATAATAAAAATATAATATATATACATGCAACAAACCAACTTTCATGATAAATTCACTACAAAACTGGCCCTATGTTTGACCATACATGTCAGAGTGTAAACTAAATTTCTGTCACGGGGTGAGACATTAGATGCGAAAAGAACATCTCGTGAGATCCTATAGCCGTAGACATAATCATAGCCTCAGGAAACTAAGTATTACATAAGGTCGCAAAGCACAATATCAGATTACTGAGTTACAACTATCGTATCTAGAACAAAAAACAAGTCAAGGCTATTGTCACAACTATATAAGTTGAAGCAATAAGCTATTTAGAGAGTGTTTGGGATTGCTTGCTTTTCTTGCTTATAATCTACTTTGTAGCACTAATAAGCTGCATAAAAATAAGCACTTCAAGAAATAGTGCTTGGATTAGCTTATTTTTAAAGACTGTAATTAGAGCAACAATAACTTAAAAAGCGTTGTGATGGGTTTTTAGGTTAGATATTACGGTAAAAAGTTCATTGTTAGTATCGTTTCTTTTGAAATTAGCACACGTGCTTCTCACATGCCGGTTAAGTCAAATGAGTCCGGTGACAAAAGTCAAACCTAATTTTTCCTCAATTCTGCTCTAAAGAGTTTGTTTCCAACGGTTTTCATTTCTTAGCTTGATTCTGTACTCTCTAGAAAATGTTCATCTAATACAATCGTTCAATTACACAATTTCCCGTCATGTACTTGATTGAATTGTGGTTGTTGATTGCTTAACGTTACCTACTTTGTTAGTTCAAAGTTAGTTAAATGTTACATAGTAATCCAAAAAAGCACTTTGATATAAGCATGCCCCAACCTGGAAACTGCTTATTTAGCACCAAAATAAGCAAGCAATCCCAAACACCCTCTACTTATCACCTATTTGACAGTAGTACTGAAGTCATGTAATAATCTAAATTAAAATCACAATTAATATATGAATTGAAGAACACTAATTAACCCCTTAAAAAATATATATATATTTAAAAAGAAAACATATAAAAGCTAATAAAGGGATTAAACCTGAAAAACATCGAGTCTGATAATTACGGTTCACAATAAACATTCCCCTCATTTTTCTCCCCTAATTCATTAGGGTTTATCAGCTTCAAAATACTAATAACAGAAATTGAATATATAACCATTTAGGTCCTCATACTTTACCAAATAATCATTTCCGCCCTTATCATAGGAAAATGTTATTATCATATTTTGTGGGAAAATGTTTTTTTTTTTGTTATGCATAACGTAGTAGATATATGTTTTTAAAAAGGTCTAAATTTATAATAGCTAGCACTTTTATTTTTCAAATTTTTTAAATTGGTGGTTATAAAAACTTTTCTAATAAACAATTCTATTAAAATATATTAATTATTGGATGAGGTTAAAAAAAAAAAAAAAATTTTCCTTTTAACTAAATGTTTTTTGTCTTACAATTTTAAGACTTTTATAGGAAGCTTATAATGTAGTATAGATAATTTAATAAAAACTCTAAAGATGGTACATACGCATCCCTACGTCAATAAACGTTATACATTACACATCCCTGAGGACTAACGATCCAAAAAAAATCGTTATCTTTTAACGTGGATCTAACGTTAGGGAAAATATTTGCACCGTTAATCCTCAGAGATGCAAAATGTATAAAGTTTATTATTGTTTTTCATTTTATTTATATATTTTTTTAATTTTATTTATTTAGTTATTTTTATTTTATAATTTTCAATATTTTTATATATTTTTTAATTTTATTTTATGTATTTTAATATTTTTTTTTAATTTATTTATATATTAATATTATTATTGTTCTTATTGTTATTAGACAAAAATCCACCATTGGTTCCTAAACTTGCCAAAAAAACATCGCCGGGGCTCGAAAGTTAGCATTTTCATCGCAGTGAGTTTTTTTTTTTTTTTTTTTTTTAAGTTTTTGAGACCAATTGCTTCCTTTGACCCGTAATGCTCTGGTCAACCCTGTTCCTTTCCGTTTCATTTTGTCTTTAGTTCGAGGTCATAATCGTCATTTCCCAATTTCGCTATACCAAGTCCGTATTATTTTCACATGTCATATCCCTCTTCCCGCCTCATAAACGCCTAGACTGCCTCTTTTTTTCGTCTCCAAACTTTCTTTACAAGAATAATCACAATTCACAAACCCTAATTACATGTTACAAAAACAGTTCCATATTATTCAGAATTCCAAAACATAGATTTGACTTTATGAAAAGTAAGAAGAGATCCAGGTTATCTAGTTGATGATACCGTTCTCTACAAATCTCCTAAGAAGAAATACAGTACGTTTTTTTGTTATAATCGTTGGAATATCTAATAGGCCTATATTTATTTTTTTTGCAATTAAGGTTTGATAATGTGCTTTGTTCTATTGATATGTTTCAGGTGGTAGGTTTAATACGTTTAGCATGAGGGTTCATCACAATGGTATTTTTAATATTGGCCTGGTAAAATATACGATGGAGGTATGGAAAATTTAGTTGATTTGGTCGATGTTGATAGTGTGTCAGTTGAAGAGTTGGATGTTCTTATGTATGAATTGGGTTACAAGCCAAGTAAAAAAAATACTATTACTTTTTAAGTCTGGTAGTAATTTAGATGATGGTTTATATAGCTTAAGTGAGTCTGAAAATTTAAAAATATTTAAAGATCTTGTTGATAACCATAAGATTATAGAAGTTTATGTAGAAAATGGTAAGACAAGGTTGGATCTTAGTGAAATGTCACAAAAGTCAATTAGGACCGTTATTGCTGACGTGGATGCAGCAAAGAAGAAGGCAACTCTTGATAGTGTCCCATATTACTCAAAAAAATTGTTCTTGAAAAGCATTGTTAATAAGCATGTGGTATAGGATTTAAGTCAAGTTACACAACCACCTTTGGAAGTCAATACTTTGGGACTATCTAGTCAGTTGCCAGAAATTGAACCCTTGCTTTCACCTGTAGAGGTATGTCAAACTGAACATGTTTTAGGTGATGATAATGAGCAAATGGATAAACCTGTTTACCATATCCAAATAGATAGTCCTGTAGAGGTATGTGAAACTGAGCAATAGTTAGGTCATCAAGACGAGGAAATAGATACACCTGTTGAGCATATGCAAAAAAGTAAATCTGTAGAGGTTTGTGATATTGAAGAAGAGTTAGGTGATGACAATGTGAGTGAAATAGATAGTTATGAGAGTGATGTCTATGTTATTGAGAACATTCAAGATCGAAACATAGTTGTTGATGAGGAGAATACTTTTGAGGAGCCTGATGTTGATGTTGCCCTGTTCAAATTGATTGAGACTAGAGAGTTACCCAATATAGGTAGGCCTAGCCAGATACCAGATGATTTTTATTTTTATTTTTTTTAATGAGTTAAATGATCTCTGTGATGATAATGAGTTTGCAAGTGGTTCTGAGAATGACGATAAGTATCTAATTAGGAAGAAAAAGTTGAGGGCATACAAGAAACAAAAGTTAAAGGAGGCAGAACAAGTAGACGACGAAGTATTATTTTTATGTGGTCAAACTTTTGTAACTGCAAAAAAAGTCAAAGATAACATCAACCTGCATTCAATACAAACCAGGAGGAAATTGCAACTCATTAAGAATGACAAACAAAGAATTAGGGCTATGTGTTAATACAAATAAATTGTAAAAACGTTTCTTTATATTTAAAGATCTCGTTAAGTTTTTTTTATAACAAATATAAAGTTATCATAAATATAATTCTAATAATACATTTTGTTTTGCAAAATATATACATTTGGTTATGAGATTGAGTCGTAGAATAGTAATGTACTTTTTCAAATGTCTCGTTTTGGTACGTGTACTTTTTTTAAGTTGTAGAATAGCAATATACTTTTTCAAGTGTCTCGTTTTGGTACGTGTACTTTTTTTAAGTTGTAGAATAGCAATGTACTTTCCATAAGTGTTTCAATTTGATAAGTCATACTTTCCATAAGTGTTCCAATTTGGTACGTCATTAACGTACCAAAATGGAACACTTATGAAACGTACATTGCTATTATACAACTTTAAAAAATACATGTACCAAATTGGAACAAAAGATGAAAGTACACTACATAAAGTGGAACGAAAAATAGTACACGTACCAAAATGGCACATTTGGAAAAGTATATACCTATTTAACGGCCAAAACCCTTTGGTTATTTATATATATGTTGTAATAATAATGTGTTGTAATAAAACATGTAATAGGTTGGGTAATAACCATGACCCATACCCATGGAGCTAAATCCATAACCCATAACCCATTGCATGACATCATGCATGAAATCATGTTGGGTATTATTCATGATCCATGACCCATGACCCATGACCCATTGACTAGGTATAGTGTATCTTATTGGGTATCCATGATCCAAAGTCCATGACCCATGGTCCATAACCCATAACCCGGTTTGGTACCAAAAATCTTGACTTGACTAACCCAGAGGCCGGATCCCTCAATTTACACTATCCGGATCCCTTGGGTAATGGATCCGCTAGAACCGGCCTACCTGTAGACAGAATGTCTATAAATGGTGAGCCATTTCTCCTTTGTTCTCACCCTTCTTCTTACAACTCTCTCATATATTATCTCACTCTCCGAACCTCTGATCACTTGATCATTCTTGTAGTTATTCTCTTTTCTGTTGTGATTCTCTTTTAGGTCCTTCACGAAGGCGAGATCACGTTACTCTACAAGTCATCTAAGCAAATGGTCCTTGATTGATTTGTCCATCCACAAGATTTCAATAGCATACCTTGTATTTCATATTTCACATATTTGTTGTGTAATAGTTATGTAAAGGTTTGGTTCTACCTCGTGGAAGAACTCGCTATTTAGCTTTGTACCGGAAAAAGTATAAGCGACGTTGTGAGGCTTCTCCGCCGATTTGAAGGACCTTGTTGACATAGTGCTTGAACTCTCGAGTGGGGTACTCGGGAAGTGGAGTAGAGCAAGGAAGGTGTCCTTATAGCCGAACCACTATAAATCGCTTGTGTCGCTACTTTTTATCTCTTACTTTACTTGCATTCTGTTAATACAAATAAATCGTAAAAATGTTTATTAATATTTAGCGATCTCTTTGTGTTTTGTTGATAATAAATATAAAGTTATCATAAGTAAAATTATAAGGATACATGTTATTTTTGTAAAGCATTTATATATATAATCATTTAAAATTAATTGTTGTAATGATTCACTTCTTGCAATAGTTTATTAGGATGGGTAAAAACCATAAGTCCATAACCCATGACCCATACCCATGGATCATATCCATAACCCATGGAGCTAACCCATGACCCATTGACTAGATGCATTGTATCTTCTAGATATATTGTATCTACTTGGATACCCATGGTCTAAAGTCTATGACCCATGACCCATAACCCATTGAGGGGGAGCGTCCTACGGATCCCTCAGTTTACACTGGACGGATCCCTCATGTAATATCTGTGGGATCCGTGCGACATTAGCAAGTTTTTGCCTATAAATAGAGAGCCATTTCCTCATTGTAACTCACCCCTCTTCTTACAAACTCTCTCATATATTCTTTCATTGTTCTAAGCTCAGATCTCTTGATCTAGATAGTAGTTCTTCTTTCTTGTTGTGATTATCATATAGGTCCTTCTCTAAGGCGAGATCACGAGCTTCTACAAGTCATCCAAGTAAGGGGTCATTGATTGATTTTTTCCTCCACAAGATTTCTGTAGCAAAGATCTTGTATTTCATATTTCACATATTTGTTGTGTTATAGTAGTGTTGGTTTGGTCCTCCGTGTTAAGGACTCGGTATTTAGCTTTGTACCGAAAAAAGTGTAAGCGACGTTGTGAAGGCTTTTCCGCCGAGTTGAAGGAGTTTGTTGACATAGTGCTTGAACTCTCGAGTAGGTGACTCGGGGAGTGGAGTAGGGCAAGGAATGTGTCCTTGTAGCCGAACCACTATAAATCGGTTGTGTCATTTATATCCTTTACTTTACTTGTTTTCTTTACTTGCATTACTTATAGATCTATTCTTTCTCTCAATCCATATGATTTAACATAACATCGAATCTAAAGTTTTTGAAACTAAGTTAAAATCGGCAAAACTATTCAACCCCCCCTTCTAGTTTTCCACACATTCTTTACTTACTTTATTTATTGTTTGGTACTATCTATTCATCCACAAGAATTCACATAAGATTGAATCTAAACTTTTGAAACTTAAATTAAAATCGGTAAAACTATTCAACCCCCATTCTAGTTTTCCACAATTGGCATCAAGAGCAAGGTTTTCAAAAAGTTTTAAAGTAATTTGTATTTTAAAAACTTTTCGATCAAAATGGATTTTGAAAACTATAAAGAAGGGCAATCCATGCAACGACCTCCACTACTTGAAACCAATAGTTTTATTTATTGGAAAAATAGATTTGAAACTTATATGAAATCTAAAGATATTGATCTTTGGTATATTATTGTTGAAGGTGATTTTCAAGCAACCGTAAAAGATGATAAAACCGATAAAGAAGAAAATATTTCTCATGATCGTCTCACTGACGACCAAAAAGAAAAAACTTTCCAAAAATAGTGAGGCAAAAATGGTTTTATAAAATGCCTTACCCAAAAAGGAATTTGAAATAATATCTATGCATAAAACCGCTAAAGAAATTTGAAACTCTTTGGTTGTAACACACCAAGGAAACCAACAAGTGAAAAATAACAAAATTGATTTATTTTTTCAACAATATGAACAATTTTCAGTATTGGATGATGATAGTATTGATAATGCATTTGCTAGTTTTAATACTATTATGACTTCACTACAATCACTTGATGAGTCTTTTTTCTAGTCGTAATCATGTCACGAGATTTCTAAGGGTGCTTCCATCAAAATGGAGATCGAAGGTAACGACCATTGAAGAATCCAAAGATTTGTCGATCCTCACTTTCGATGAACTTATAGGTGACCTAAAAGCCTATGAGCTTGTACTCGCTAAAGACTCCGAGGTCTCGAAGGAAAAGAAAGAGAAATATAAATCTTTTGCTTTAAAAGCCAATAAAGTCTCTTGTGATAAAGAAACCTCATTCTCGGAGAGTGAAGACGAGGAGTATGCAGTGTATTTTCTTAAGATTTTTTTTTTATTTACAAATAGTCATGGGTACTAACATGTTGTCATCATGAAGGGTAATATGAAAATACTAAGATCAGCCAATGCATATGTCACAATACGAAATGAATAAGACCAATGAATGCTATTATTTTACGCTATTTCATATTTCATTCGCTTACTTGTGGGTCACTTAGGTTGTGAACAATGGTCAGTCGGATCAATCGCTTGCCCTGGGTCGGTCGTTGTGGGTCGTTGGTCCTCGTTGGTCAACAAACACAAAATGAAACGACTAGGTGGGGTAAACGACCGAGTTCAAAACACACAAAAAAAAACAAAAAAACCAACCGTGTGACATTATTTTTTTTTTATTTTACAACTTTTACAACATTATAAATATCAACCTCAAACACACTTCTAAACACACAATTTCAAACATAATTCAAACAACTTCACATCAATATTTATCATGTCAAGTAAAAAAACTCCCAAATCAAAAACCCCATGATCCCGACTACCCCAAAATGTCCCGAATTTGAATTTCTCGCTGGATCCGAAATTTGATTTAACCGATATAACACCACCACTAAATCAACGTTTTCGCTTTCGTGCACCCAGTTTTGAATATCAAACACGACTACCACAACCACCACAAAATTAAAACGCGTTTTACCTTAATCTTCTTAATTCCGATTTTCACCAATCACCAAGTGGGTAGTCGTATCATCCTACCATGGATTTCTCGACGTCTTCCCAACCGAATCAAGCGTTTTCCCCGCTTAAGCATATTAATCGTAATGCGGATATGGAGCAATTAATGCAAGACTATCCGCCTCAACATTACTCGACTCAAAACTATCTGACTCAACATTACTCGACTCAAAACTATCTGACTCAATATTATGCGAGTTAACATTATTTGAGTCAAGATGTTTCATTGGGGCAAGGTTCGGGTCACGGGTTGCACCACGGTTTGTTTCAAGGTTCCATTCCGGTTGAAGACGATGACGATGTCAAAGAGACGTTACCTGTCAAACCAAAGAAGCCTTTGAGACATGCTACAAAGGCGAAGGCCCAAACCAAGGGCAAGAATATCGCAACCCAAGAGCCAAAGCCGAAACCATGGACAAAGACGGAATAGGTCGCGCTGTGTAAAGCTTGGACTTATGTGTCGGAAAATTATGAGAAAGGAAATTGTAGGACCGAAAACTTAGAAGATTTATATGGTTCGGGAGGTCTAGGTTGATCAAACATGATGATATGATTCATAGTTCTAGTGAGTGAAAGTAGAAAGAGGGTGGAGAAAAACACAAAGTATATTAGATTAAAACAGGTGAAAGGTTTACACAATGATTTCCCATACCCCTCATGGAGAGTCATGGGGGGTATTTATAGGCTCATTACAACATAAGTATCCTATTTGTACAATAGTAGTCCCTGCGGGCACAACTACCTACGTATCTAGTCCATTTCACGTATAAGACGTTATCTTTATAAAAAAGCGAGGCTAACAATCTCCCTCCAAGATATCGTCATAAGTGAATCGTTACAATGAGACCTATAAACAAAGTAAATTACAATAAGAATAAACAATGTTGACGTTGTTAAAGCGCAAAGTCTTTGTAGTCTAGATACTGATAACGACTTGAAGTTTTCTCTTATGACGATCTCGGCATTTGATCTTTGTAGCTCTGAACTTCAAATGTAATGGTCTAGTTAGGTTATTACTCCCTCCTAACTAGTGAGCCTTTTTTCTTTTATCTCCTCCCTCCTGAATCAACAACTCTCTTTCATAAAATCTCTTTAGTCTTCTAACACGCAGCGGAGACAGTAGACATTTGATTGTAGCACCATGGTTGTCGTTCAGGGAGAATCGTAACAACATAACTCACTTAGTATTGCATCCAAGTTGGTAAAAAGCCCTGATGTACACACACTACTTCTCCTTCTTCGGTATTAAGCACAGTTCCCTCAATCAATCCAATCACGGAAGACGAAACACTACTTGTTCTTCATGTACTTCTCCCTCCTGATGGTTGCGAGCTATCATAATCATCATAATGTTGCATGCATGCCGTAGAATTACCTTTTTCTTGATGCAATATTAAAGCCATTGTTTGTTTAAGCATAAATCCGTGAGAATATGTCGCAAAAATACTCTTAATACTTCTCTAAAACCAACCTGTAATCGAACCTCCTTTTGATTCACCGGCTAATAGTAATGACCACATATGGAGACAACTCTATAAGACCAACATGAAAGAGAAGTAAACATCTCAACTTTGTGACTTAATGCTTGTACTATCTACTTGAACAATCCTCAACTTCGTGTGACACTGAGTACTACAACGTAACTCCTTAAAGTGATAGTTATACATTGTGAGCACTACAACGTAACTCCTTACATTAGTTATAAATAGATAATCAAGTCTTAATTGTATGAAAAATTGCCCAGACAAGTTATCTTGAGACATGCAACCAACCAACCAATGTCTCAAAGATAAATAAGTACACTCGTGAAACATCACTTCATTTTCAAATCAATGATATCGTACAAAAACCCGTAGTCATTTTTTTGATCAAATATCGATTCTAGCCGTGAAATATGTATCCCCGTGAAAATTTTTAATACCAAAAATACCACTCAATATCAACTATAATCAAATTTTGCATCCAAAAATAAATTTCGGATAACCAATTTTTTACAGTCCAATGATTATCAGCCTTACCATCTTGTTAGTTCAATTATGAGAGATAACAGAAATGCGGATATAATCAAAAGCCCAAATTCATTCTTTAAGCCTATAATCCAATCCGATCCATAAATCCAACACATATCCGGTGTAAAGTTATAACACTTAGATGATCGATTCATATATTTGACCTAATCCCTGAAACACATCTTCTCAAATATTCATCCGCCTCTCTCATAAACTTTCCAAAGCATTTCTCATCACAAACTCAACCAAGTCTCATCTGCATCATCACATCGTAACATCTCACACAATACTTCTCAATCAACAATAAACTCACCTATCTCATTTCCTTCATCAATTACGAATCACAAACACAAATTAGATCCTTGTTCTTGTTCTCTTGTCTAAAGTACGAGCACCCATAAGAGATAAAGAAGCTCATTAACCCATAAGAGATGATAGCTCGCAACCATCAGGAGGGAGAAGTACATGAAGAAAAAGTAGTGTTTCGTCTTCCGTGATTGGATTGATTGAGAGAATTGTGCTTAATACCGAAGAAGGAGAATTAGTGTGTGTACATCAGGGTTTTTTACCAACTTGGATGTAACACTAAGTGATTTATGTTGTTATGATGTTCCTCGAACGACAACCATGGTGCTACAATCAAGAGTTTACTTTCTCCGCTGCGTGTTAGAAGACTAAAGAGATTTTATGAAAGAGAGTTGTCGATTCAGGAGGGAGTAGATAAAAGAAAAAAAGGCTCACTAGTTATAAGGGAGTAATAACCTAACTAGACCATTACAGTTGAAGTTCAGAGCTACAAAGTTCATATGCTGAGATCGTCAGAAGAGAAAACTTCAAGTTATCCTCAGTATCTAGACTACAAAGACTCTGAGCTTCAACAAAGTCAACATTGTTTATTCTTATTGTAAATTACTTTTTTTATAGGTCTCATTGTAACCATTCACTTGTGACGATATCTTGGAGGGAGATTGTTAGCCTCGCTTTTTTATAAAGATAACATCTTACACGTGAAATGGACTAGATACGTAGGTAGTTGTGCCCGCAGGGACTACTATTGTACAAGTAGGATACTTATGTTGTAATGAGCCTATAAATACCCCTCATGACTCTCCATGAGGGGTGTGGGAAATCATTGTGTAAACCTTTCTTGTTTTAATCTTATTAACTTATTCTCCACCTTCTCTATACTTTCTCTCACTAGAACTATGAATCATATCATCATGTTTGATCAACCTAGACCTCCCGAACCACATAAATATTACATATTTCATGGTCCTACAGAAACGCTATCAACAGGTCGGGGTTTTGGGAGGAGGTGATAGTGTACTTTACAAATGAAACTTGTTCAGACAGAACGCACGACTCGATTCTTTCCAAATGGAATAATAGGGTTCGTTGCAGGGTTGGTGCATTTTGTGCAATTATGGATAACATCCATGAGAATCACGAAAGTGGTGCAAATGAACACGATTCGTACCAAAAAGGTCTTAGAGAATACAAATTGATTTACCATCATGGTTTTACATTGGAGGAATGTTGAAAAGTTTTGAGAAATCATGCTTCTTGGAAGGATATTGAGATGCTTTCTTTCTACACAAGGGGTAGGAAGAAATCCAAGACTTCGGAAACCACCTCAGGGTCAACAAAAAGTGGTTTGAATTTGTACAACGTGGATGATTCCGAGGAGGAAGAGACTCGAGAATCACGACCAAAGGGTTGTGACGCATCCAAGAAGAAATCACATGCATCCTCTCGTGAGCCACCTTCATCATTTGTTAGTTCGTTAGCCGAGAAGTACTTGAACTTCAAGTCGTCAAAATCGGGAAAAAAATAAGGAGATCTCAGAGGACTACATAAAGTTGAGGCAAAAAGAGCTGGAGATGGAAGAGGCAAGAAGCCGGCAAGACGAGGAGTTGGAAATGCAGAAAATTGAGCTCCAACGTCGGCAAAATGAATTGATGGAAAAAACGAAACGGGACCAAAACATAATTTTCTACAATTCAGCAATCGACTCAAATTTGCCCGCACGACAACAACGTGAACTTATGGATATGAAGGCAGAAATCAAGATAATGTTTAACTTAGATTATTAGTTTACGTTTTTAGTTATTTTTGTAATGTTTTTATTATTATTCCAAGAATTGTAATGTTTTCGTTTTATTATTAATGAAGTTTAAATTTGTTGTTTAAAAAATATGAATTTAAAACAAAAAATAAAAGAAAATTAACTTGTTCGCCACTGTGACAACTTGGTCGTCTGCAGATCGTCGGAGAGATAAAGCTGATATGGCAGGGAAAACCTAGGTCACCCTGGGTCGCCATTGTACATAGCCTTAGTGACTAACTTAGACGAAACATTAATATTTAGTAATAATTTATGTCAAAATCTAGCGGGTGCACAAGTATTATAACTAGTTTTAATTACAGTGTAACCACCGCTATTATGCGTAAGTAGATGCTAGTTTTATTTAAGCAATGATTTTATTACTTTACCATACTCGACAAAGGTTTAGTGTATAAAAGAAAAAACTAGAAAAATAACAAACCCAGTTAAGCAATCCACCAGCCCAGTACCCTAAAAGCCCAAATTGAGCCTGGTTCAACTTCTGAAACAAAACCCTTGAATAGAAACAGGGGTTTATGATTATTGCTTATTAGGGTTTTGTTAGTTTGAAGCAGAAGAACATCATCAAATGGAGGGCTTAAAAGTGTCAGAAGCGGAATTAATGGTTTATTTGCATCCTTCAAAGTCCAAAAATGTTACTCAAGCTATTGATAACGAGTTCAGCTCAATGCTTTTCAAGTACTAATAATCATTCTTTTTCTTTAATTTAGATTCCAATGTTGAAAATAGTGTAAAGGGTGTGTTTGGCTAAGCTTATTTAAGCCAACTAGTTTAAGGTGTCAATTACCCCCTTATTTAAGGTGCTTATTGGCTTATTGACTAAAACAAGTTTGTCCAGTACTTATTGAGAAGTGCTTAATAGGTTATATAGAAATGGTTTTTTGTTAAAAAGTCATAAGCTTTTCTCTGACACGCTTCATGGTTTTCTAGGATATGCAAATTATACATTTGTAGTTTGTTACGTATACCCGGCTATTTGAGGCAGTTGATTTTGCATAGAAGGTTATGTAGTTGGGTATCTTGGATATGTATTCTGTTAGTTGATTACAGTTAGGGTGTTTGGGATTGATTAATGTTTCTACTTATGCGTCTTGTTATAAATAAGCACTTTTAAGCTACTTAAAAGTAGGAAATTCAGGAAATAGTTTTTGGATTTTGCTTATCTTGTAGAAAATGCAATAGAAATAATATTTTTTTTGGAAAGTTTCAGTAAAATCCAGCTATATAGGTTTCAGGTTAATATGATGGTAAAAATATAATTTTAATTCTGTCTCAAATAAGCACTTTGAAATTAAGCAGCTTTGTACCTGCTTATTAGAAAAGGCTTATTTCACTTCAAAATAGACAGATAAGCAAAAGCAGTTTGGATGACATGACAGGTTAGTAGAAAAATCAAGCTTTCCCAAACACCGCTTTAGTATCTAATGTAATAGGAGTAATACAAAATCTAAGGACCTTGGTATTTATTCATCACAGGGAGAAATTATATGTTTCTCTAACTAATCCGAGAGTGAAAAATTTGCAAGGTGGACCTAGCTTGTTGTGTATTAGTCAAATATCATAGTAAGTTATGTGCAATTTGAGTGCTTGGTTTTTGTATCCTTGGTACTTGGCAATCATTCTAGAACCACTGATACACTTGCAAAATTTTCGCAGAAGTTTCTCATCAGATTATTTGTATTGTAAAAAAAGAATGAGACTTTTTTAAATGTTTCTACTTGGCACTTGCTATTTTGAAAATAACAATATCAGTTAGATTGATACTCATATAACTCAGGTGATTCTTTAGTACCGTTTTGGTAAGTTACTAGTTAGGGTTATTCATTAGTACCTGTCAAATAGGCAATCAAACTTTCAACAATTTCGTTATGTAGAATAAGTTGTTGGTAGTACACAATGTGATTGTGTAATACCATCTACGCAATGTCCCTCATAGATGATTTGATGATAAAAAAATATTAATAGCTACTGACAGTCTAGAATTTTCCATTTTGAGGACTCAAATATATGTGTGTCTAATGGGAAAAATGGGAACGACAAAAAGTTGGTGCACAAATGTTAATCTTATTTAAGTATACCATTTAAAGCTATAAAAACCTCATTGGATGCTTGAACATGAACAATGTTCTTCTATGCACAACTATCAAGGCTAATTCATGCTACCGCTTATAACAATAATTCGTTTTCTTGATCTAAAATTGATTTTTTTGTAATAATTCATCCTTTTGTGCACTCAGACAAGGCTAATTCATGCTACCAATTGTCACCAGTTCACCAGTAAGATGTACTTAAACTTATATTTGTTGTATATTCTTCTGAAAGCGGCAGAAAGTAAACCAAGTGTATTCAGTTAATTATGCAGATGGCCACAAGGGCAGTACTAAGTTTAGTGCAGAAACATTGTTAATATTTAGCCAAAATTTATCAGCATGATAGCGTTAGCATGTTTAGGGAAAATAGATTCATATTGTCATCAGTGTTTCATTTCCATATCTTGTTGTATCTTATATTTGGATTTGTTTTGGCAGGTATGATGAAACATTTGATGGTGTTTTGTTGGCTTACAGTGCTTCCACAAAAAATGAGTTGGGGAAGATTCTTCCAGGCCTAAACCCTTATTTTGGTGTGAAAACACAAGCACAGCTTTTACTTTTTTATCCAAAACCAGACATGCTTTTAGGTACCCCACTGATCCTAAGATATACTTATATCACATTGCATGTATTTTAGTTTACTGGAGGTTAGATTTGTATTTTTTTAAACCTATTTTACAGAAGGAAAGGTGGTAAAACTTGGGGAGCACTCTATACACATTATTGTTCTTGGTTTTTCATTGGCCACCATTATAGAAGAAGACATTCGTGAAGAGTTCGCTCACAAAGTTGTAAGTATATAAATTTTCTTTTGCTTGACCTTATTGAGATTATGATTATATTGGTGTTTTAAAACTAATTGCCAGAATACGGTATGTATATCTTTTGTGTCAGAAACATGGAGTGGAAGTATATGCTAGCACGGTTAATAGGCGCCATAAGATAGAGGTTGGGACCATTGTACGCTTTCAAGTCAAGAGGTGAGAAAATTTCTTTCGGTTTTTATTAGTTTATGCTTCTTTTCCTGACTATAGCTATTCATGACAATGCCTCTTTTTTATTGTCTGATGTATCCACATGTCTACTTTGTCTATCTGTTTATCTGTTTGCTGAGGTTCACATGTTTAATGCCATCTCCAATTTTCAAAACTAAATGTGAGGTAAAAATGCTCATACGGAAATCCCTCTCGGGTTTTTTATGATGCCTGAAAGTTGGTCAAAGATTAACTAGCAGTTGCCTTGTAGTGTAACTGATTGTAGTGTAACTGACCAAATTATATCCCCTGCTGATATTGTTTCATCTTATGGCATGCTCTGGATGTCATGTCCTGTCCAGTGATATTTTCTTGCCTGCTAATGTTTGAATGTATACAGTTCTTGCCTGTTGAAAGATTTCTATACAGATTTGGTCAAATCCTTTATTCGCCCTTAACACTGATTGATGACACATATTTATAGATGCTAGTTATTCTCATGGTGAAAGATGGTGACAGATATACAATTAGTTTTATTTGGTGACAGAAGCTACTTGTTGACATGGTGAACAATATTCATAGAGGAAGGATGACCAATAGAAAGAGGACTTCATTATATTCTTTTATACACTTTTACTTCTAAAGATGACTTTCATTATCTGCTTATCAAGCTTTTTTTTGGCATTTATATTCGATTTGTATAGAATTTCTCTTATGGTTTTATCTGCTTGTCTGCTAGTCAAGTCATTTGATTTTATCTGCTTATTTGCTAGTCAAGTCTATACTTAACCTGACATTTAAAATTTATTGTAGTTTTGATGAGGAAATACTCCATATATCGGGATCATTGCTTCAACCTAACACTGGAAGTGTCAGCTGGTTGGATAAACATGCAGAAGATGCAAATGCTGAGAGGTTTTTTTTGTTTTTTTATCTGAACTTGTCTCTGAATAAGTAAACGTGATTACCGGAAAATAAATTTTACATTACTTTCATGCAGTAATATCAAGAAGAGGAAAGGACGTGAAGCTGATAATATCAGTGTGTCAGTCGACGAGGATTCATTATCTTTGAAAACTAATCACAAGAATAGAAAGTCAAAGAAGCACAGCAAGGGCAGCTCGTTAGTACCCAATTGGCATGCTTGTTTATTTTCTTCTTTTTTTGAGTGCTAACAGTCATCTGACCAAATTATTTAACCTGTATGCAGAAGATAACTTGTCAAACGTAGGAATCAACTAATACTCTAGCAAATAGCTGATAAGTTCAGCAGTTGGAGAAAATGCTCTTTAACAAATACAAAGGGTACTTGAGGAGAGACTTTTTGATGATACTTGGACAGTTGGACTCACGGCATCACTGATCTCTATATATTGACCGACTGGCATTTTACATCCTCTTCAATGATCCAACCATATCTTTGTCAAGTATGAATGTATGATAGATACCCATGATTGAAGTTCATCTTTTGCAACTCTTATTAATCATACTGCAACCATCATCGTCTTTAAACATTTCATTAATCTAAGAGAGTGTAATCGATGAGAAAGAATTGTGTGATGTCAGGTTTGTTTCGCCTATAGGAACTGATACACTTATAGTGGTAGCTAACTAGCTATTTGTCTCTTAAAGACAAGTTTTCGGCTCTGCTTAAGATTTTAGTGTCAAAAATTGTTTATTTTTTTTGGAAATGCAAACTAACCAACACCTCACACAACAACAATACTCAATTCCGCCGTAGCGAGGTATGGCGGAGATTCGACGTAGACAGGCCCGAGCTTTCAGAAATACCTCTGGCAAGCGTGTGTACGCGCAAGCAAATAGACTAGTCACGTACCGCTAAACCTTTTGGGTAATGAGCTACTCGCATTCCGCTAAACCTCAACCCTTAGATCGTTGTATAAGCTTACTTGCAACGCACACGGAATTTAAACTTTGTTAAGAGCGGATGTAATAGTGGCTACATACATCACCTTCACATCAACATTCACTCACATCATCAAACCAATCATTAAACCATTGTAGTAGTGACCAATCAAATCCACCACACAAGCACACACCACTTATATATAAACATACCTTATAATCCACTCAAACACAAAGACACAATAACCAAAATTTCATTTGGTCACTTTCAAAATCTGGTCTTAACACGTTAAGGGCATGTAGGGCAACCACGCATTAAGGCCTTGCTTATTACGAGTAGTCAAGTATCAAATTACGAATAGAAAAAACAAGGCATATTGTAAACCCATTAAAAAGGCTAGGTTTGCAACTGCACTTGCTTTATATTCCACAAATAAATGGGTAGACACCAGCCATTGTCCACCCCACAAGAAATAGCTCCGGCAACTCCACCCCACACGAAATAGCTCCGGAAACTCTTCTGGCCTAGTGGGGCACCAACTGGAGTGAGCACGAGCCAAAACTCGGACCCCTGAGCTCTTATTCCACAAAGTCTCTCCAGTGTGCTCATAGATTTTGCGGATGTGGGTACCTATATGAAGCAAATGCCAAGGATGAGACTTGAACCTGGGTCAATTGACTCAAGCACAAGTGCTTCAACCATTGGACTAATGCTTCATTGGTGCACCCGTTTTATATGAAGTTCAACTTATTAATTATCTATATACAAGTGATTGTTTCCAAATCTATACTAGATATAAAGCATCCTCAAAATACTATTTGAAACTTAAATTTCCACATAAAAATTCAAACCATGTTTCCTTAATGAAATAGTTGCTTTAACAATTATCACTCAAAATTAAAAAAAAAAAAAAAAAAAATACATGACAACTTTTACTAATGTAGTTTTTCTTAAAAAAAGAGACATTTTTTTTAATTTAATCTCAAACACTAAAAAAAATTCATCCACAAAGGGCTTGTTTGTTAGTTTTTTTTATTAAGTTACTTCTAATTAAGAGATGACTTAATACAGACACCCTCAGATTTATTGCTTAATGTTTTCAGTCATCTTTCTCTATTAAGTCCCAAACAAACAGTTTTAATATGACTTAATGAATTCAGTTTTTTTCATATTAAGTCAATTAAGTCACAAACAAACACCACCAAACTCTATTATATAAGACATCATATTACAATTTTTTTATTGTCAAATATTATGTTAGTTAATAGTTAATGAAAATTAATAACCACTCAACTATAAAAGCTTGGCGTAATAAAATCTCGTTTTTACTCACGGTTCTAACACGTTTAAACAAGATAGATATCTCATGCGATTTATTTGTATTTCTATTATATTCAATACATACTAAATAAAATCCCCCTAACCTGAATCTAGGTTAGTTTGTTAAGTAAGGGTTCAGTTCAACACAAAACCCCGTCGACTGTTGTCTCCGACAAATGAACCGCCTATACCTTTTGTAAGTCCACTTGTTTCTGAGGCACCCAAAATTTGCGTTTAATATTAAGATTAAAACGAGTAAACGTACCAGGTTTCCCGTGTTCAGATTCATATGTACGCGGCCTAACCGAGGTATCACCGCCCCCTACCTAGTGGGGTTTGAACCCTAAGGTTAACACTAATATATCATTTCTCAAAGTTTATCAACTATAAATGACTAGATTTTGATTGTTATTGTTCCTGTTCTTTTCTATGACTGCGTCGTTTGCTTACGACATAATATACATATTACCAGTACATGTTTAGAACCAGCAGCACCATTGGGTCAAGTATGGGAATTTGGTATAGTGCTTATTACTTGTTACCAAATTTGGATTTGTTTATTGGATATCGATATAAATGATGGTTAAACAAGGCTGGTTAGATCTTAAGATTTATACACGTATCTTACTATTCATATAAAGGATGACTCTTAAGAGTTAAGACGCATAAATACGTAAATATAACGGATATCTTCATATGAATATTTAAATGTTTTATGACGAGATTGTTCACTATTTTGAACCAATTGTTAGTGTCACACTTTCTTAGTCTTTTGATTGGAAGTTTGTTTCTTTGACGTGCTGTTATTGTTGTTTAGTTGAGCACTTGAGCATCTAGTAGTGCTAATATGCAGATCGCCCCATTTCATATACTATTGATTAATTGTATCACACTCAATTGTTGCAGTTCATGATTGAGTTATGGTATTTTATCCAAATTATTTGTGACTCCATCTTTTTCTTTTAATCTTGTCTGGCAAATTCTCTCCCGGATTTCCACTTCACTTCACTACAGATGAAATGAAACTTAAAATCTGTGCATATAGGCTTGGTTTTTTTACTTCTCCTAGGCCCAGGAATGCTTTTTTGTTCTTTCTAAAATATGTGCATATAGACTTGATATCGGTTATCCGAATCCAGTTAGGAACAGTATCAGCCCCCCTTGATCTCTAATGTATTGATTGTATTGTAGCCATAAAACATGTACAAAGGGGTGTTGGATTATCTTATTTTCCGGGCTTAGGGTGTTATTTGAATTTGGAAGAAGTTATAAGCTCATTTATTTCGCCTTATGACCAAGTTGAGCTTATGGCTTATTTACGTATATAAGCTCAACTTGATAAGCTCATTAGCCCAAAAAATTATGCTTTTCCCAAATTCAAATATTCCCATAAGCCCAAAAATGTAAGCTAATCCAAACACCCCTTTAGCATCATCAACATCAAGTTCCTTTACATGCCTTCACTGTTTTTAATTGTAACAACTTAGCAAAATGATCACTCCAACATTACCTAATTTGTTATCTTTGATTAGAAAGTCCTTGGTTTTTAGTATTGGCCAATTAGATCTTTCTTAGCAGGCTTGTTACAAAGAACCTTTTTTGTGTCTCTTCTTTCTTTATGGTTCTTCATTTTCGTCTCTTCTAGTTTTTGCTTACTGCTTTAATAAGTTACTAATCGCTGGTGTGTATTTCACTATTTCTCTACGTTCTCTACATTTAACAACCCAGTAAGAGTTCATAGCAACACGTTTTGTTGTAAATCGTCTTTTTGTGCATCTTCTATTTTCATCTCACCTCTTTCTTGAACCAACTCCTGTACTATCTTCTAACTGTACATTGCTATATTGATTCACATCCTATTAACTGCTTTATTCTTGTAACACAATGCCTTACATGGATGACTCCATTAAAAGCCTACGTGATACACTTGGCCTGGGCCTGCCTAGTTAGATGTGTATGCTAGCGAATCTTGTTTCCTTGAGAGAGAAAGGTCCATATGAGTAAAGTTTGCCCTTCAGGGACATCATGTTTGTTTAGCTTTACTAAACTGCTAGCAGCTTAACTTAAACTTAAGATTTCTCCTAATACATTCTTCTGGTCCTATTTTAGCGAGTAATAGGCAAACTGATTTATGTGTCTGTGAGTGTGAGTGTGTCATCAGCAAGTGGATTCCATGCTCTTCCAACTACGGTATGTATTTCATCACTGCAACTCTTTAGTTAAATTACATCCGTTTTAGTTTTATGTCTGAATAAATGCTCTCTTTTTATCTTCTCTTTAAAGAAGGGTGTCATATTTTACAGAAACTGCACGCATCTTCCTTTTGCTTTGACAAAAACCAACTTCACCAATAGAATGCATGCTGCAGCAATATCTGTCAAAGCAGAAATGACATCTTCAGATCATAACGCATCCGAATCTTCTAAATCTAGTTCTGTATCAGAGGTCCGTGTTTTTGCTAGGAAACGAAGATTGATAAAGCCTGAAGTCATTACAGAAAATGTTGTAAAAGTAGAACCTCAAGACCAGAAGTTAAGTAATCTACCTGACATTGAAGAATTTGCATATAAAAAGCCAAGTGGTAACATTTATTCAAGAAAATCTAAACTCACATCAAATGCTCCAATAGAGATTGAAACCGAGGTGAAACCACCTCCCAATTGGGTCAAAGTTTTAGAAGGAATCCGTGAAATGAGATCTTTAGAGGATGCTCCAGTTGACTCTATGGGATGTGAGAAAGCTGGTAGTTCTCTTCCTCCTAAAGAACGAAGGTTTGCTGTTTTGGTATCTTCACTATTATCGAGCCAAACCAAAGATAATGTCACCCATGGAGCCATACAACGTCTCCTTGAAAATGATCTTCTCAAAGCAGAAACCATTGAGGTGGCTGATGAATCAACCTTAAAAGACCTGATTTACCCAGTTGGATTTTACACCAGAAAAGCCACCAACATGAAGAAAATTGCCAAATTATGCCTTTTGAAGTACGATGGAGATATCCCAGACACCCTCGAGGCATTGTTGTCACTTCCAGGTAGAGCTGACTAAGTAGGCAGGGCGACAACCTGAAACACTTTTTTTGAACAAAGCATTTTTTTTAACTACTATTAGTTGTTGAATATGCTTATAAAAACTATGATATCACAAGGGGTCTTTGGGATTGCTTATCTTAAATTTCTTGTCTGCTTAAAAGTTAGCAACCATGTATCACTTGCTAATATCAATGAGTGCTTATTGACTCCAAAATTACATTTTTATGCCCATCACTCAAGACTACTTATCTACTTTAAAAATAGGCACTTAAATAAGCGAAACACCCTTTAAAATCTGATCTTTCGAATAAAAACAATTTAAGATGTTAAAGTGTTATTGATACATTCAGCAGATTCGTTTGACGGGTAGTTTTTAAGACTAAACTTCTGATTTGACCCTTTGTAGATAAATGAGTTATAATTGCCATTTTTACTTCCAGGTATTGGTCCCAAAATGGCTCATTTGGTGATGAATGTAGCATGGAATAATGTTCAAGGTATATGTGTTGATACTCATGTTCACCGTATATGTAACCGTCTTGGTTGGGTTTCTCGGCCCGGTTCAAAAGCACCAACCAAGACACCAGAAGAGACACAAGAGTCATTGCAAGCGTGGCTTCCTAAAGAAGAATGGGTCCCAATTAATCCACTTTTGGTTGGTTTTGGACAGACTATATGTACTCCTCTTCGGCCTTCTTGCGGTTTATGTAGTATTAATGAGCTCTGCCCATCTGCATATCGAGAGGCCACACCTAAGAAGATGTCGCGAACGAAATTGAAGCTTACTAAATCAGAAGTATCAGACTCTTGATGCTTGTTACGTAAGTTTTTGTGACATATATTTTGTTAACCGCAGCCAAAACATTATCTGTGCAGTCTTTTTGCTCTTCTAAGTTTAGCTAACCTGTGTGGCCTGTGAACCGTCTGGTACAAACCAAGTTATTTTTTTATCAGTGATAACGGATTCTAAACTCGCTGCTAAGAAACTGTACTTGTATGTGTATCTAACTAATGTTTCAGTAGAAAAATAGTACACTTGAATGTGTTTGTGCATCCAACTGTTGATTAGAATGTCTAAAGCGATGTTGTCAAGATCAAAATCATATTTAAAATGGTTTTCGTCTCCAGTAGAAAATCATAGCATCCCACTATAAGACTATAACAATAGTGAGATTCATCACCATTACTTCAGTTCCACATCAACTTTTCACTCATTCATCAAATCATTCACCAAGAAGCCATAGTGGTAACCACAATATCAACCACACAAATATACAGCAGAAACTCAATAAATTATAACTTGATTAATCTTTAAAATACTTGCATGTCTCGATTCATTAATTTATAGATTCATTAATTTATAGATAAACTGATATCGATGATTAATAACTCTTTTGATTAATAGATTTAGGTAGTCCCATGAGTATAATTTATAGAGTTTTTACTGTACCCTACCACGTGAATATGCTTCTTATTATGCTTAGTCTAATGGATTAGTTTGTTTCACAGGTTTTGTGATCCACACCAAGTACTGACGGTATGGACATGTTTTGTTTCATGCTGAACCCAAACCATATTTGTGTAACTACGTTAACGTTTTATAGAATGGAAGGTGATTTGCACACTTTCTTAATTGATTGACACACTTTAAATTATAGTGTTTTGACATTTATACCCTTAGAGCAGAAGGTATGGGGTGTCATTGGTGAGCCATTGGTGAGCCGTTGGTGTGCCGACCTTACCGGCCAATATGCCAAACTTGTGCCAAATGCACTCTTTTGTGTTTTGAGTCACTCCACTAGCTCAAGCCAAATGCACCTTTTGTGTGTGTTTTTTATTGTGAGTGAGAAGAATATTTGGTGGGGTATTTTGCGGGACCTACAGGTGATGTTAGTGGTGTGTTATGAGGGAGGGTTGTTTGAGTTATTGGTGTGTTATTGGGAGGTGTATGATATGGCGCTGATGTGGTATACTAATAACGTGTTATTAGGTCCTTACATACCTTGTGCTCTTATTGGGTGAAAATGTGTAAAAGTAATGTGAATGTATAAATGTCAAGACACTCTAATTTAAAGTGTGCCAATTAATTTAAAAAGCGTGCAAATCACCCCTTCAATAAAACGTTAACATAGTTACACAAATATGGTTTGGGTTCGGAATGAAAAGATATACAATAGTAATTAATCATAGGGTGAATAAATGAAGTTGACTTGGATACCCCGACATTCCTCACATGCATGCTCACTAGAATCTATGTAGTTTTAGACCTACTACAGTATCATTCTAATTTCTTCCTTTAAATTTTCAACATGAAATGTCCAACTTGATCTTAAATAATGTAATTTCTAGCATACATAATTTTTGTAAGAAATGGTGATCTATCATGCACAAATCTTTTTGAGCATTGAAACTTTATATTGTATGACAACTACTCCGTATATCTCAATTTTATTTTATTCACTTGTTTTGTTAAGATATCACATTAAACAAAAAAATATTGGTGATGCATTTGTTAGTGTGATACTGTGATCAGAGGTCTCATAAAAGCTGATCCGATCCGAATCTAACCCGAACTCGTATATAGCTATTCGGGTCGGGTTAATCGGATTCAAATTTATATTCGAGTCAATCGGGTCAACCTGAATTGACCCGAGTTCAAAACAAGTTCGGGTTTAATATATGTATCTTACTCGGGTTGTGACTCGAGTTCTAAATAAGGTCGGGTTCGGGTTTATTATATGTATCTTACTCAGGTTCGGGTCAACTCGGGTGACCCGAGTTTGATTTTTTTTCTTTCTAATTTTTTTGTATTTCGAGTTTGAACACCAAAATCATATCATTTTTAAACGGACTAGACCCGAACCTGAGTTGACCCGACCCGAGTGACCCGACCCGAGTGACCCGAGCTTTAAAAAAGGTCGAATTCAGATATGTTTTTTTAGCCTTAATCCGAATTGACCAGACTCAATTTGACCCGAACCCGACCAGATCAACCCTAATAACACCCCCTAACTGTGATGTATATAGTCTTTAAAAGAATTAAATATATAATAGAGAAAAGTATCAAAAAGTGCCAAAATCTTTTTGGTAGTCCTCTTTGTGGTCAAATTTTCCCTCAATCTCCAAAATGGTCATGCGCAGCCACTCGACTCCGCAGCTCCACCAAAAATGTGACACGTGTCATAAGGAAAGTACACTTTTTACTTTTTAATCTACCCAAATAACCACCAAATTTGCGCAACCGACGGCTACTCAACCTACTTTTACTCGACTTGCATTTATCCACGTGCAAAAAGTACAAAAAGTAAAAAAAAAAAAAGTACAAAACTACTTTCACCGGTGTACCTCCTTCTTTCTTTTCCAATGTACATGGAAACCCGATCGAATGCAATAACCATCGGATCATACACAAGAATTAATCGATACATGATTATCAATCCAAATCTGATTATCATTCTCAAACTTAAACACAAACACAAACACAAAACAACATATATTGTCACCGATTGAGTAGATAGGATTTTTGTTTATGTCCAATGGATTCATCGTTTCATGGTGTTGATGTAAGTATCATATTTAGATGTAATAAATGTTTAATGCTTTAGTTAGGTTTGGGATTGCTACAGATCAGATTGTACTTTAATGATCAAGTCTTTTGGGTATATCAATTTTGGTTAAAAATAGTTGGTATCTTGTATTTTTTGTACCAGTAACACAATATACCCATGAAGACTGAACAATCTTGTAGCTAGTATCATGTATAAATTAGTTTTATTTTTAATATTTTATTTTTTGTTAACCTAGGTTTATGATTCGAAGGTTAGTTTGAGAACTAAGCTACACCTTCTGAAAACAATAGCAAAGAAGTTGGCTGAAAAAAAGGAAAGGTATAACAAGTTTAAAAGTAGTGTTTTTGGCCCTTGGTTGGATATTAGAACGGAGGACCATGATAATCTTGTCCTGAACTTTTTGCTTCAACACCAAAGGGATATCAAAGATGCTGCTACTGATATGCCTTTTATTTTCGATATTGGTCACAATACATTAGAGTTTGGTAAGAGGGAATTTTGTTTGTTAACCGGTTTCAAATTTGGAAATCCTTCTTTAGACCATTTGAGTAACAGCGTCTCAAATTTCCATAACCGGGTATTTCCTACTCTACCAAGAATAAAGGGTGACGATCTTAAAGCACTTCTTGAGACGGATAAGGATTTTAAAAAGCTATCTCATGATGATTCAGTCCGTGTTTGTCTGTTGCTGGCTTTAGAGTATGTATTCATGGGTAACGAGCTTAGGCACGTTATACCCTATGAGATTTTGGCTCTAGTGGATGATTTGTCTGCTTTTGATGCTTTCCCTTGGGGACAATATATTTGGCAAGAGCTTCACCTTAGGGTGTATAATGTTGATTCAAGACACCGTAAGGATATTTTGAAAAAAATTGCAACACACGGGAAAAAATACAAGCCTCAATATTCTTTGAACGGATTTGTTTTCGTCTTTAAGGTTTGCAAGCTTTTCTCATTTATTGCTTGTCTCATGTATTGCTTGTCTCATTTTTGTCATTGCAGTGTAAATGTTGACCCAACCCACCCATACCATAAATGTTGACCCAACCCAGCCTTTAGTATCTAAATGCTATGTTTGACTCCCCAAATCTACTTTTAAGTTTGGTTTTAATCAACTCTATAGTGCAACTGCATTGTTATCAGAATATGTGGTCATATGGAATAGAATACCTCATTTATTGTGACGTTTATATGAATCTAATAACATAATGCAGTGACGCAATTTTGTCTGACTTTTGAAGTACACAGATTTCAGATGTTTTCTCATCCTAAACTCTTAGATTAGAAACAGATGCTTGAGTAATAGTTGCTGAAACACAACATGTTCATATTAAGCGCAAACTTGTAGCTGAAGTTTTATATATCTTTGTTACGTTGGCATATACAACTTGTTACAGATCTGGTTATTGGACATTAATTTAGTTTACAACTAGCCATTAAGTTAGTTTATTTATTTAACATTAATGGTTTTAAAAACTTTACAGATCTGGTTATTGGAACTTTTTCCGAATGCTACAAATTGGTGGCACAAAGACGATGATGTTGTACCCCGTTGTGTTTCTTGGAGTAATGGTATAACATTTACAAAAGCTGATTGTGAGATGCTATTATATTCTAGAGAGTCAATTAATACACTTGTCCCCACCGAAAAGGAGATCAATACATCATGGTGGACATGTAGTTTAGACTATTTCAAGAATGGGTCAACAGAAGATGCATCTCATAGACCTTTAAAAAAGAGGAAGGTTATTCCGCGTACACATGTTCACACGGAGGTTCACACGGAGGTTCACCGTGAGGTACATGTTCGCACTGAGGTGCATAGCTATGAAGGATTGGATGACCCAGCGCTTGCAAAGAAGGTTGAGGATATTGAGCGTGCATTTGGGAGTCGTTTAAGTGCACTTGAGAAATATGTGAAACCTCCCAAGGATGCATCTTTTATGCAGATGTCGAGTGTATCTGATAATCCTAGTGAAGGTGATCAAGACTCAAAGGTTTGTTGTTTATAAACAAAATTTTTATTTTTACATTGAATGTGTAAATAAGATTATTATATATTACCTTATTTTTGCAATCCTCTAGTAGATTATCAGAACCTTCTGAACCTCGAGGTGAGCTTATAAAGAAGATTGAGTATATTGAATCATTCTTTGGGAGACGTTTAGCAGCACTTGAGCAACACGTTAAGAATGGCACTAACGAGACTATGGAGCCTTGTAGTGTACATGATCATAAAGCAAATGTTGTTAATACTGCAAATCAAGAAAAGGTAAGTTCTTGAATTTTGTTTCCTTATCAACATGGCGTATATTATTACAAGAAGGTTGTTAAGGGCTAAGATTAGTTGAATTTTTGCAGCCCTCTGTGAACGAGACTTTGGAGCCCTCTGTGAACGAGACTTTTGAGCCCACTAGTGTAAAGGTCAAGAACAGGTTTAATGATAGTGTGGAGCCCACAAGTGGAAAGGTTGAGATCAGCTTTAACGATAATGTGGAGCCCACTGCAAATGAAGAAAAGGTAATATTACTTTAATTTTGTTTCTTTCTCTTATTTATATGTATGCAGCCCTCTCTTGAACCTGACAATGCAAATGAAGAAAAGGTAATATTATTACATAACGATACTATGGATATTATTACATAACACTCGTCATACAATAACGTTATATTTTATTTATACTTCTTATGCAGCCCTCAAATGCATTTGATAATGATGTCAAATTGCATCCTGACATGGATATTCAACATGATCCAAAGAAAATGGAATATTATAACGGTGGAATCAACGAAGCTGAACCTGAATTATTGGATTCAGAATATAAAAGCATGTTTGACACACCGTTTGATAATCAGGTAGTCAGTTTTAACCATATTCACCGTTTGACACACCGAAACATGTTTATTTGATCATATATCAGTTTACTTAAATAGAATAGCTTGATTACTTGTATTTGTACAGGTAGTAGAGGAACAAGAGGAAGAAGGGGCATTGAAGAATACGGGTAATCCGCTTCAGGAACAAGATTTAATGGCGGTGGAGACTCTTATGCAAATATATGTATTTAATACTCCTGAAAAGGTAAATTTAACATTAAGTTTTTTGGTTTTAAAATCAAATAACCCAATCTTTTTATTCTATTTTTTTTAATATAGGAAAAATACAATGATTTGCAGTCTCCTTCAATGAAGGATCGAGATTCTGTTCCTAGTAATGATGATGTAGAGAAATTAGCAACGAAGCATCCCGATGCTGTTCCTAGGAATGATGATCAGGATAAATCAGCAATGAATGATCCAGATTGTACCCCTAGAAATGACGATAATGAGAAATTAGTTGATATCTACTGTTATGGTGATGGGCAGGCATCTATTAAAAAGATACCGGTTAATTTTGCCCGAGAGACTAGAGCGAGCAGGTATCTTCAAGACCCGTACATGAACCAGCCTTCAACCACTCCACAAAAGCCTAAAGTCCGTGCTAGGAAGAAGAAATGTGTAAAGCGTTTTCAGCCGTTGGTTTCACATGGTGGTGAAGTGATTCCCCCGTGGATTGAGGTAACTTATTTTACTTATTATTTATTTCAGATTTTGTAACGTTGGTTAAGTACTTTGGACTAGACAATTCTGTATGATATATCTGCAGGATCTAACTCGTCCTACTGGTTCGCGACAATTAAGAGTGATTGTGCCAAAAGAAATTATAGATTTTTTGAATGAAAAGGAGGACAGGAGATTTTATTTTCCATGGGGAGGAGATGGCATATATGCATATCATAATTTTTGGGAAAGGTTGTTGGGCATCAGGAAGTATAGAAATGGATGGCTTTCTGATACGGTAAATTTCATGTTAACAATTTTTAAGATTTATTGATATATGGTTGAAAAGTCATTTTCTAGTAGTGTAAGGAAATTCCTAAATAAGGTAACGTGAGGCTGTTTTTGGAGCTTATTTTCTAGCTAAAAAAAGACTTTCAAAACCAAAATCAAACTACAACAACAAAGTTAGAGTAGTGGTAATCCTAAAAAAGTAACTTGGTGACGGAAAGGGCATCTACACAGATTAAAAATAAGCTGTTGGTGTGTGTTTTAGGGCCATCCTAAAAAAGTAACTTACTGATGCAGAACAGGAATTTGTGCAAAAACATATTTTTAACTCGACTTTATACTATGCTAGGGGTGATTATAGTGCACTAAACTGAAACTAAAATTAGATGGGCATACAAGGATTTAATAAAAACAAAGTTTGCACAATTTGAGTACCAATTAGACTAAGAAAAAGGACCCATAACAGCAGTAATGTTGTTGTCCTGTGCCAGTGCAGAAAAACAGTTAAGCTCTTTTTCTTACCAAATCCTACCAAAACTTATGCAACCTTTCTCTAACATTCACACTAACCTAAGACTCCTAAAAGAAGTTTGACTAGGTAAGTCAAAAGGGTTAAAAACAATTATTTCACCCTTTCACAGCCTTGACCCAAACAGCCCCTTGTGTGAGTTTCTTTGGAGAGACAAATGGAGCTTGGGAGCTGAGTGTGCTTCTTTGGAGCAAATCTGAGCCCTTGGATACAAAATTTTAAATACAATATCGTTTTTGTTGTCTTATGTTTGTTCACCAATATTGTAGGTCTATTTTCCAATCAATGAAGATAATGTACATTGGGTTCTGGGAGAACTCCATCTACGCTCCGGTGTCATAACAATCTATGACAGCCTCTCCTGGCCTCTAGTTGAAAATCGAGAATGGTGGATCAATATGAGGAGATGTTTTGAATATAAAATTCCAAAGTTTTTACAACAAACCGAAGTAATGGAAAAGAAGGGCATTGATCCAAAACATTACTCCATCACCTTCTGGTATGCGGATAATGTGCCAAGGCAAGGCCCTCTTTATGGTGACTGCGGTATCTGGGTGATGATAAACTTGTATAGGTTGTCGAATAATCTTCCATTGGCGGTCGGTAATACTACTTTGGCAGCTTTGGCATATAGGGAGCGTTTGGTAGATTTCTTTTGGAAGTACAAGATTGAACTACATTTGGCACAAACTGATTGAAGCTGGGGTTGAAATGTGGCGCTGAAAGGTGAGAAGCTGTAGTAGTTGGTAGAAATAACTCATTGATGTACAAGTTCAAATAACTCAACTGGTAGATGCAAATGTATTTTGTAGTTTGGCAAAACTTTGGTACTTTGGTAGTAGTTTGGTACTTTGGTAGTTGAAACTGTAATAGTAGTTGCAAATGTATTTTGTACTTTCATTGTTGAAACTGTAGTAGTTGGTAGTAGGTAACTGAGCATAATCTATTGTAAACGAATGTTGTATGTTTTGTAAACCAGTGTCACATATGTATTGTTGAAAACAATTTTGTTTAATCATCTCATCCAGTTAAATCTGTTTGTCTCATTCAATGTGACATATATGCTGTTACCATTAACTAGGTGAAATTATATGATGATCCGAAGTTAGGTTTTGTAAATAATGATATACTATTGCATGTAACATTGTTATTGTTAGGTTAGGTGTTGGAGATTGCGTTTTCTGTATTGCGGAAAAACACTGATAATCACTTTTTGTGATGTGATAAGTAGACTAGTAACTAAATAAGGCTGCAAAGTAGTCAAGGTTTACTCGAACTCAGGTGTAGAAAATAATGTCGTGGTTTAACTTAATGTGAAGTTAATTAAGAAGTTACTTTGGCTATTTGACTTTTCAAGTTACTTTGGATAATGAACAAAAATATGTTGAACATGATTTTATTTGTTATAACATACGTATAAATTGTCTTTATATGTTTGATTATAAAAAGTTGACGCTGAAAAAAACATCCACTGAATTTGGAATAATACTCTTGAAAAAAAATTTTAACTTTAACACGACTACTCAAAACCTTTATTATACAATTGCAACATATATATTTACATCGATTAATCAATTAGTTATCCATGCAACATAGAAAAGAACCAAACCTTTTATGTAACCATCACACATAAAGATCCAATGGTTTCACAATATATAGTAACGACATGTAAACATTTAAAACTTCATCTATCAATATCTGCAATGCATCATCTAAATGAAAAAAGAAAGTTATAACAGAAAATTATTAACATACACGTGTCTCGAAAGGGCAAACGGTAATTTAAATTCCCAACTAGGGGATATAGGTTCTGTACCCATCAGATCATGAATCAGAACCAAAGCAGAAGCAACATTAGTTTGACTTGACATAAGACAGCATTATGGACTTCATATACGCAAATACAAAACAAATATTTGAACATCTATCCAGTTAACTTAAAGCATATATGCCTGTGAAAGGAACTAGAATTTCGGAGGCAAAATTTGCAGTTAGACAGAACCAACAGACATATCCAATCAATACTGTGTTATGTTTCACAGTTTCAAAACAAGTGAACAGACTCAAACGAAAAGTTAAAGAAGCAACTCGAACCCAAAATTCAATGATATTGGGGTTATGGTCTATCAGACAGAGCAAGAACCATTTAAACTTTATTCTTGCATAAAAACCATGACTCCACTATTCCAGTTACCCACATCTAAGACATGACCCACAAGTTCCTAAAAGTGACCCACTTTAGGCACATTTAAAAGTGACCATTAAACCAAAATCTAAAAACTTACCCACTTTAGAACAGCAACATGTCATTTCTAAAAGTGACCCTTTCTAAAATTGACCAACTCCCTATATTAATCCATGTTGTCAAACCAACTTTCTAAAATTGACCCACAAGTGCTTAAAATTGACCATTAAAACCTAATTCCATTACAATGTGATTAACAAAACTGAAACAACATCTACACTAGAATTGCATATACAAAATGACAACAAAATCAATAAGGATAAACTAAATATCATAACGATTCATTACCAGCATAATCATTTCAGTACATAACTTAAGTCGACTAATTATCATCCAAATACGTACATAACTTCATTACCAGCATATTCAGAAACCATATCCCAAACTATAATTACATAAGAGTTATATATAAATATACCATACAAACCAAATTACTTACTAATGATCCATACCCAAAAGACATTCACATAGTTAGACCACTTGAAAACCAAAAATCTTCAACACAAAAGTGACGATGTCACTAAACACCAGTCAAGTCTTCATCAATCTCCATGAGGGTCAAACCATCTTGCTTCTGCTCAATCCCATCACGAATCAAATCAACAGAAGCTTCAAGGCCTTGCAAAATATCACGGTCATCTACATTCATCTTCACCAGACATGATAAAGCATCCACCCCTTTCTCATGGTTTGGGCCAAGATAATGGAGCTCCCTAACTGGCCCTTCACGCTTCGCAAGCACATCGCCTAGTACTCTGCATATTACTTCCAATTTGACTAGGCGAGCTTGTGCTTCTATCACTTCACTGTTAAAGAGATACTTGAACATGGTTGCAATATCATCGGAACCACTAGCGCGACGCAACTCATCTATATTTGGGGTTTGGTTTGCCATTGATTTTGCAAGGCGGTGATTTGGGATTTGGGGTTGTGTGTACAGTAAAAATAGATGAAAATTAAGAGATTAGGTAGGGTTTCAATTATTATTACGCGTATAAATAGAAAAATCCAACATATTTTTACTCTCCCCAAAATTAATTAAAGCATAAAACCGTGATCGAAGAGAATGATTACAAAAGATAACTGAAGCCACAACATTTGAAAAAAAAATGAAACTTACAATAGAAAATCCTTACACTATGAAGTATGAACTAATACAAAAATAAAAGAATTACACAAATAACCTTATATTTCAATTACTTTCAACCCCCCCTCCTCCCCAAATTTGCTATATACAACCAAAAACGAAAAAAAAAGGTATAATGTCCGCTTCAATCTTTTTTGACTATAATCCTTGTTAGAGACCATAATATACTGGTAACATTAAATACCAACTAATACATTACACGATCTTGGATGACCCACAAGAATTAACACATGTTAACTAAAAGCACTAGTACCTAAATTACAACAAACAAGGCAATGAAACATAACCATCATAAATTACAATAAAAAAATGCCAATCATAAATTATTGTTATCACCGTTATTGGACACATAAGGAAGAGCACTAGAACCTTCATCAAATTCATCATGAGTTGCATCCTCAAAATCATCAAAAAGCATCCTTGGTGTAAATAGACTAGCTTTTTTAAACGGCTTTTCATGCGGTGATCTTAAGTAAGCCGGTGATTGAGATTCTTCATTTTCCCATGCACTAACCTCTTCCAACGACATACAATGAAAACCTTTCTTTCTTTTATCATGGTTTTTTAATTGTGTTGTCACCTCCTCATCAAACTCATCTTTACGCAAGTTTTTGTGATAGTAATCAACTAGGAATGCTTGAGGAGTATGGGAAACATATACCTCAATTTTCCCGTGTAGTTGAGCCAATTCATACATCTTCTTAACATCTCTATCACTTTCCACTATAGTCAAACCTTCTTCCAAGATACATTTTGGTATACAATAAAACCAAGCCCAAATATCCTCTTTTATTTTTTCTAACAACATGTCGCACATTTGGGAATACGACAACGTTTTAGACATAGATAGTTTAATTTCAATAAATTTTCCCCCTGCGTACCTTAGGGGAAAGACGTAGAATATGCTTTTATTGAAAACTTCGAATACAATATCATTAGAAATATTAGACATCTTGTTTTTAATTGAAAAAATCCGAATTAACAAAAATAAATTCAGCCAAAAATAAATGCGTAAACGTTACCGAAGTAATAGTGAAGTGTACACAAATTCTTCTAGTATTAGTGAACAAACACAAATTAAGTGTGTAAATAACAAAAAAAAAGGATTAATATAGTGATCTGAATAGATATTACCTGATGGATAATAGATCTAATTCAAAGTCGAGTGGTCGAGTAGCTGATGGTCGAGTATCCTAACATGTATTAACTACAACAACTAACACCTATTAATTGATTACATTAATATTGATGTATTAATTACAACAACTAACCTTTTCCCAACTAACACATAATATAATTAATGTGATGGGGTATATGATACTTATATAAATAGAGGTGAGAAACATATGATAAGATTACCAAACCTTAAAAGCTATGCAATGAATTCACCACCAAATTACGAGTGGGAAGAATTACTTGATATAGACGAATCTGATCTCCGATTATCATACAACACAAAACACAATATCCTCTCAAGTTGATAATTATGTTGAAAAGCCTGTTAGAAAAATACCCGGTCCTGCAGGTATTCGGGATGGTGTGGACGACGGTGTAATGATCACACAGGAGTTTATTAGGAAAGTTGTTGACGATTTGGTTGAGGATTCGGATTTTAAAAGTGGTCCATGGGTTAACGCGGTTGAGTTTATGAATGTTGATGGCGGGATCATTGTTGGTTGTTTTGCCGATATCAAAAAATTTCTTAAAAAAGGGAAACTTGAAAAGGTTGTTGCTATAATCAAGTCTTGTACTCCGAATGTTTTGGGTGATCTAAAAGTAACATTGAAAGACGTTTCAGGGTTTATGTCAGGTAAAATACATCACAAAGTTGTTAATGATGAGAGGTTTAAAAACCAATTTATCGTCGGAACTGTCTTGATACTTCAAAATGTTTCTGTATTTTCTCCCAAACAATCTGGCAATCATTATCTTAACATCACAATAAAAAAATTGGTCAAGGTTTTATCCAATGATGAGTTTCTAGAAAGTGGCAACGGTGATGGTGGTACTGGAAGTGGAATATTTATGTAACCATTGGTGTTTGATCGAATGTATTTTCACTTAACGAATGTAGTTTGTTATGTGTCTAGTTACTAATTTGGTTGTAGTATAACTTATGTTGTAGTATAACTTATGTTGTAGTAAATCAATTAATTCGAAATTTTAGTTTTTACATATAACAAATTTACTCGTTAATTCGAAATGTGCATCAACTGTACATTAATTCGAAATTTTGGTTTAAAAATTAATGTAGTAATTAATGCACTGGATACTCGACTACTCGACCGACGGCTACTCGACCTATTATTGGAAGATGTGGTAATTAAATGTCCACATAAATATGCATTTAGTATTGCACCTACTACGTGTGTGTGTGTGTTAGTTTTGATATTAAGTGATATGAATAAATATGTCTTTGTTTTAATAATTAATGTAGTAATTAATGCACTGGATACTCGACTACTCGTCCCACTTATATTCAAATATTTCTCACAAACACTAACAATTTATTTAATAACTAGATTAACGGACATGAAATTAGATGATATGACATGAAATACATTGTTCTCAAAATATAACAACAAATTAAAAAAAGGAATCATCCGAGACCCAACCCTCGTCACTAGAAGTATATGATTGCTCAGGTTCAAGCCCCATTTCCCATCGATATTCAAATTTTCGTTGTTCCTGCTCCCTACGAGCAGCTTCCCACTCCCTACGAGCAGCTTCCTCACGTTCCTCGGCTAGTTCAAACTCAATGAGTACTTCCATATCTTGTTCAAGTAGTCGAAGTTGATCCTCAGTTAACCCAAACGGATTGGGATCGTATTCCAAAGGTGGGTCCTTTTCAAGTGGGACGTTTGCCGCTTCATTTTCATTTGGGATTACCGGTAACGGAACTTGCGGTTCAACGTTTGCTACTTCATTTTCATTTGTGAATACCGGGAAGAGATATTCAGGTGAAGCGTCAAAAACATGCTCATTTTGTGGTGGACTAGGGAATTGTTGAGAGAAATCTTTGTGTGACATTTTTGAAAATCCGTGTGTGAGTTGAGTATATGAGTTGTGTATGTGTTAAGTGTATGACATGATTGTATGACTTGAATGGGTATTTATAGGCTATGTTTTTAAATTTGAACTTGAATCCAACAACAAACAAATTCATACATTAACCAAACAACTTGACAATACAAACATTAAAATTAACATATACAACTTCTTAATTATTTGTTGAAAAATACAACCACTAAATTAACCAAACAACTTAAAAAATTCAAAATCTATAAATGATAACCATGACAAAACCAATAACTTCTTCATTCTTTGTTTTCCCCTTTGTGCTTCTAACAATCGAGCTTCTTGCCTGTTTCTTGCTCTCAATAGACCTGAAATAATTGTTACAGCACGATGGCACATCGGGGGATCAAGCCAATCTACTATACCCTAGTAAACAAGAAAGGTAACATATTAATGATTTGAAATTGTAACCCTAGTTTTTACAAAATAACACTTACATGATCTAGGCATCCATAAAAACGTCTTCCAGGGTTTTCATTTGTCCAAGATGTAATAACGTTTGTTCTTCTACCGCAAAAACAATGCATCATGGCTCTAGAATCTGCAAAAGTTTACTCTAAAATCGAAGATAAGAAAAGTAGAAGAATAAGATCTATTTTGTGTGTGGGTGGGGGTGCGTATTTATGTAACACGAAAACAAAAAGTGACGTTGGAATATTGAATGACTAAAATACCCTTCAACTTACACACATATGTAGTAGATGCAATATTAAATACATATTAATTTGTACAATTAATTACTACATCTACCCAACCATATGTCGAGTAGTCGAGTATCAAATGCATTAATTACTACATTAGGTTTTACATTTATTCATATCATTTAAATTCACAACTAATACACATATGTAGTAGATGCAATATTAAATGCATATTAATGTGTACAATTAATTACTACATCTACCCAACCATAGGTCGAGTAGCCGAGTATCCAGTGAATTAATTACTACATTAAGTTTTACATTTATTCATATCATTTAAATTCACAACTAACACACATATGTAGTAGATGCAATATTAAATTCATATTAATGTGTACAATTAATTACTACATCTACCCAACCATAGGTCGAGTAGCCATCGGTCGAGTAGTCGAGTATCTAGTGCATTAATTACTACATTAGGTTTTACATTTATTCATATCATTTAAATTCACAACTAACACACATATGTAGTAGAAGCAATATTAAATGCATATTAATGTGTACAATTAATTACTACATCTACCCAACCATAGGTCGAGTAGCCGTCGGTCGAGTAGTCGAGTATCAAATGCATTAATTACTACATTAGGTTTTACATTTATTCATATAATTTAAATTCACAACTAACACACATATGTAGTAGATGCAATATTAAATGCATATTAATGTGTACAATTAATTACTACATCTACCCAACCATAGGTCGAGTAGTCGAGTATCCAGTTAATTAATTACTACATTAAGTTTTACATTTATTCATATCATTTAAATTCACAACTAACATACATATGTAGTAGATGCAATATTAAATTCATATTAATGTGTACAATTAATTACTACATCTACCCAACCATAGGTCGAGTAGCCGTCGGTCGAGTAGTCGAGTATCCAGTGCATTAATTACTACATTAAGTTTTACAACCAAACTTACATTTATTCATATCATTTAAATTCACAACTAACACACATATGTAGTAGATGCAATATTAAATGCATATTAATGTGTACAATTAATTACTATAGGTCGAGTAACCGTCGGTCGAGTAGTCGAGTATCTACTAACTTAAATACTACATTTATTTTACGTCATACAACTAACATACATAATTTACACCAAAGAGCTATATATATTAATGTACTTATTAGAAAGAATTAGATTGTTCACTCAAAAGAAATGGGAGAATCGGGTACTGAATTTAGTGTATATTTGGTTTACGGAGATGTGATTTTTGGTGTTTGCCTTAAAAGAAATATTACTTACAATCAACTGGTAGCTATTGTGAAGAAAGAATACAAGTTTAACGATACGTGCAACCTCTTGTTTACGTACAAAGTTGGTACAAAGTGTGTCCACATTGTAGATGATGATGATGTGAGATTTTACACAAACGAAATTTGCAAAGGAAAAGGTACGCCACATACTATTTTTATTGCAAAGATTGAGCAATGCTCTGTGGGAAATCCTTCTTCTTCTAGTTCTTTGGGTATAGATCTTAACGTTCCTTTATCTCCTTTCGATTTAAACCCACAATACACTATTTACAATGATTCCCGAATACTAAAACAAGAATATTTCGAAAATCACCGTAATTTAAACCAACAATACAATATTTACAATGATTCAAAATTACCCAAAAAAGAAAATTTTGATTGCCATAATGATTTTATGGCAAAAGAAAAGTTTGAGCATAATTGGCAAATGAATACTTTAAACAACATTCACAATCCACCAGATCCACAACCTATTATAAAAACTCTAAAAGGAAAAATTGATCATGCTAGATGTATTTTGGAAAAGGGTGAAAAATTTGATAACAAAAAATTTGTTATGAATAAAATTGGATATAAAGGTCTTTTAGATGGTTATGAATTTAAGGTTAGAAAATCAGATCCGGTAAGGTATGATGTAATTTGTGTGCATGAGGGTTGCGAATGGAAAATAATTTCAAGTAAGTGCAAATTTAGTAGTGAATGGGAATTAGGAATGGTGAACGACCATCACACTTGTTCAAAAACAAAAATAGGTATGCATCACCGTAATGCTACGAAAAACTTGTTGGGTCATTTACTAGTACCTAAGTTCAAAGACAACAGCCGTATATATACGGCAAAGGACATACAAAACGACATAAACCTAGAATTCAACATCGATATTAGTTACAAACAAGCATGGAGATCGAAGAATGTGGCATTGGATACGCTTGAAGGTTGCCCGAAAGCATCTTTTGAACAGTTACCGGTTTATTGTCATAATTTAGAATTGACAAATGACGGTACTGTAACACATATTGATACTGATGATGAAGACATGTTTAAGATGGTTTTCATAGCTTTTGGTGTAACGGTAAGCATATATATATATATATATTTTTTTTTTTAATATTAAATTTATTTTTGTTGAGTATTATTATCATATAACTAATCGTTTAATAATTAATTAGATTCGAAGCTTTCTGCACCATATGCGACCATTGTTAATAATTGATGCGGCTCATCTTAAAGGTACTTACCTTGGAACAAATCTGCTGGCAGTTGGAATGGACGGGAATAATCAAATTATACCTGTTGCAACGGGTGTGTCTCAGGGTGAGACTGGTGAATCGTGGACATGGTTTTTGTCAAAATTGAGAGAATGCATTGGTGAAGTTCCAGATTTAACTATCATATCTGATCGACATGTAGCAATACAATCTGCATGTGAATCTGTTTTCCCAAATGCATTCCATGGGCATTGTTGTAGGCATTTGATGATGAATTGTAACTTGAAGAGTAAAAAGCATAAGGCTTTATATTGGAAGATGTGCAAAGCCTACTTAATCGATGATTTTAATAGAGCATTAGAAGAGGTTAAGGGCAAAAAAAAAGAAGCCTACGACAAACTGATCGAAGCTGGGGTTGAAAGGTGGTCTAGGGCATATTCCGCTGGTAATCATTACAATTACATGACATCTAATAGCGCTGAGTCAATCAATTCGTTAACAAGAGATGTGCGAAAAGTACCCATCACTAACCTAATGGAGTGGTACAGAGCCCTTGTCCAAAAGTGGTACTTCAATTGTTAGCCTTAATAGTTTTTATTAGAAGTGATGGTCATTCACATTTAGGAACTTTGTAACATGTGTTAGATATCATGCTAGAATAGTCAAAGGGCTCATGGATTGGGCTAAGCTAAATGGTTAGACATTTAGTTAAGCTAGCCTTGTATAAGTTCATGTAACCCAATCCATGTCCAAGCCCATATACGGCCCATGGCCAAGCCTTAGGGCATCCTTTGTCTTGTACTATAAATACCCCTCAAGTATGTCATTTGAGGGGTGTGCTTGAGTGTGTGTGTGTGTGTGTTTTCCTTTGAAGCAATATAACATCTTATTGTTTTCATCTTCTTTCCTTTATCTCTCTAAACATACATACGAATTCATATTTAAGTCACCAACATCTTAATCTTTCCTTCCTTCTTTATTTACGCATAGGTTTGTGTTTGTGTTGTTCGTGTTCTACGCGTAGCGTGGTATACGTGTTGGGTTTGTGATAAGGTTGATATATCTTAGGTCTTAACAATTGGTATCAATCGCCTAACAATGGTTTAGGAGTGTTTTGGTTGAAGTTTGTTTGTGTAGAGTTACACGTAGTTTCGTTCTCAAAAGTGTCACGCATAAATCTTTAATTTTTGCACTTAAAAATTCAAGATTCTTGTGGTTTAAGGTTTATTTGGTGCTAAAGTTTCAGTTTTTTGCAAAAAGTTCGAAGCTTTACGTGTTTTTCTTCAAGTTTGAACTCGTGTTTTTGAAGGTGGTCATTTCTACTCGTAACTTTTATAAGCACTTTGGGTGAAAAAGGTCAAAATATTTGTGTTATTGGAGTGTTTTTAAGGCTATCTGTGCAAGAGAAATCGTTTGAATCATTGGAAATTTTTTACGAGTAGGTCAAAACCCTAGTTCTACGCGTAAGAAAGTCAAACTACGCATAAGGTTCTACTCATAACTTTTTGGTGCAGATTCTTCGAGCTTCAACGGTTAGTCAGTGCTTCCCTCACATGGATAAGTGTGTGGAACACTTCGACTTGTGGATATCCCTTACGTTGTGACAGTGTAAAGGATTTTTGGTTCTTAACCATAGTTTACGCATAAGCTAAAAGCTTACAGGTAACTCTACGCATAACTTCACAATTACGCGTAAGGTTTACGAGTAACTTTTTGTCTACGCATAAGCTTAAGGTTACGCGTAAGATACTTTCTACGCCTAAGATCCTACGCCTAAGGAATACTACGCCTAAGATCCTACGCATAAGATCCTACGCCTAAGCTTCCTACGCATAATATCCTACGCCTAAGCCATCCTACTCGTAACCATATCCTACTCGTAACTTCTGTTGTCTACGCCTAACCACTTTCTACGCATAAGGTTAAAAAAAAAAAAGACTAAACGTTCAATTTTTACGCGAGATTCAAATTTTGGTTTAACTGTGAAAATTTTGGTCAAAAATTCAAATTTTTGGGCCTAAATTCAAATTTTTCGGGTCAAATTTGGCGTCAAAATTGTCATAACTCAAATTTTTCATACGACCTTAGAATTGATTTTTATAGTGAATTTCAAATTTTGGGAGAAAATTTTTTTACGCCTAAGAACCAAGGTTACGAGTACGACTTTCAGAATCACCTCAACCGAGCTTAATCTTCGTCAACCACAACTCCTTTATCGTTGAATCGATCCTACATCAACTTTATCTGAACATACCTTCATCAATGGCAACTCAACAAGACATTCATGCAGCCGGTGCCGAAAACCGACCTCCTATGTTGGCAAAAGGTGGTTATCTTCAATGGACAAGTCGAATGCTCGCTACATCAAGACCAAACCTAATGGCAAACTCATGATTAAATCCATTCGGGATGGACCCTTCAAGCCTCGACAAGTTCATGTACCTGGAAATGCTGATGCAACACCTCCCATCCCACCATCCTCTCATCTTCAAACTGAATCCGAATACACTGAAGAGGATCAGAAACAAGTCGATGCAGATGACATGGCAATTCATATTGCCCAACTGGGTTTACCAATAGACATTTTTGCTGCTGTAGGCAGTTGTGAAACTGCTTTCGATATGTGGGAACGTGTTAGACGGCTATGTTATGGAACCGAAATTGGTAAACAAGACATGGAGAACAAGCTGCTAACTGAATGGGAGAAGTTTACATCTACACCAGGAGAATCCATTGAATCCTACTATGGAAGGTTTTGCACTTTGATGAATGAGCTTATCAGAAACAAGTTGGCACCCAGAACAATCGTTCAAAACATCAAGTTCCTGAATAATCTTCCAGAAGAATGGGGACGATATGTCACTATTGTCAACCAAACAAAAGACTTACATCAGGTGAACTTTGATCAACTAAACGATTTTCTGAAACAAAACCAAGCTGAAGCGAATGAAGTCAGGCAAGAAAGATTGGCAAAGAATCATGATCCATTGGCACTCATTGCAAAGACTCAAACTCCAGTGAATAGACAACAACAAGCTTCATCATCTTCCACTAACAACAACTTGCAGCAATACATTCCACAACCACAAGCTGTTATCCCCCAACAACAATTCTATCCACCAGAACAACAAGTCATTCAACAACAACAGTATCCACAATACCAGGAACAAGGAATCACGGATCCTGAAACTGAACAAGAAAATGCTTTGCTACAGGTATTTTCTTTATTGGATAAAGCATTTAGCAGTCGCATGGGTAATCAGGCGGTTCCGTATCAGGGTAATCAGTCGGGTCAGTATGTTGGAAATCAGATGGAACAGAATGTTGGGAATAGAACAGTGGGTAATCAGAATGGCAATGTTGCAGCTCCAGTAGTTGGGAATTATGGAAATATAAATCAGGGTAATCAGGTTACGTGTTACAACTGTCAAGGAGTAGGTCACATGGCAAGGAATTGTCCTACTAAGCCGAAAAAGAAGGATTTTGCGTATCTTAGAAAGCTATCCTGTTAGCACAAAAGGCAGAATCTGGAATGCAGTTGAGTGCTGAGGAACATGACTTTTTCGCTATTATGGATGATTTGGAAGACCGAGAGGACATCAATGCAAACTGCGTCTTCATGGCAAATCTTCAGGAGACTAAGTACGACACTGACTCTGACGCACCTCCTGTCTATGACGCAAATGCAGTATCTAAGGTACCAATCATTGATCCATGCTATAACAATGTCATATGTGATGTGTTTACTCATGACGAACAACATTCTGTGACGCCAGCAACTACTTATGATACATACATGGACAATCCGAGTTGTAGCAATACTAACTCTGAAACTCCAGATGTGGATCCTAGTGGAGGCTGTGTGGCACAAAATACTGAGACTGATGAGGAAACACGTGCTTATTTTGAATCATTAATCAATAACTGTGGCATTGAAATTGAGAAAGTTAGTAAGGTCAATCGCGAGGTTAAGGCCGCGAATAAGAAATTGACCGCTGAGCTTGAGAGTTACAAGGAGCACGCCAAAGCCTATGAATTTCATACAAACAAAATGTCCGAATTAGAAATTGGTTATCGAGATTCTATTTTAAGAGAAAAAGAATTGCAAATCAAGTATAACACACTTGATGTGAATTTGAACTTGAAAATAAAATCTTTAAACAAGGAAATTTCTGATCTTCAAAACCAACTTTCTAAACAACAAGCAACTTATTCTGATCTTGAAAAAGAGAAGAAGCAGTTGATTAGTGATTTTTCAAAACGAGAAGATTCTCTTCTTGATGAAATTCTGGATAAAAATGAAACTATCAAAAAATTGGATAATTTGCTTTTTACAACGGGTCATTCCGCTAAAACAAACAAGATGCTTTCTAATCAAGTAAATCCGATTTTTCACACTGCACATAAAATGGCTCTTGGTAGCAACCCTTCTTCGTTCCTCAAGAAAGCTCAGAAATCTCAGAATGTGTTGAACAATGGAAAACCTTTGCATGAACCCATAATTGTTCGTGATTCTCTTGAAACGTTGAAACTATCTGAGGAGAGTAGATCAAAAATGAAACAAAAGAATCCAGATCTTAAACCGATTGATTATAACAAATGGAACAAACTTAATGGAATTACTTTTGTTAATCAAAAAGAACAATCAACGTTTTCCACCACACCAAGTGTTTCAAACAAAGTGTCAACACCTGTTTCAAAATCCGTTTCAAAACCAGTTGTAGTTTCCAAATCTCTTTCGAAAATCGAACAAATGTCTTCAAACAATCCTTTTAACACAAGTGATGCCAGAAGCATTTTAGATGACGTTAAAACTAGAATTGGGTATCTTCAAGAGACTGTCAAATCTAAAACCAATATTACTACTAACATCTGGTTTACTCGTCATGATGACGAAACGAAAAAGTTTATTGAAACTCAAATTGAACCTCCGTTAACGGCATCGATCTGCGAGGGTAATTCATTTCGAACAAGCGTTTTTAAAAGCAGTGACTTTGTCAAGGACCATAAATCACTGGTAAAGCAAGCTAATGAAAGTGTTGAACACATCAAAGTTTTGGAAAATTTGAATGATTCTCTCTTCGAAGATGTTATGACTACTGATATCATGTCCATTATCCTTCAAACATATTCTGTTGAAGATCATGAAAGACTCCAGTCTGAGACCTCCACAATTGTTTCAAAATATGAAAAAGCTCTTGAAAAACTTGAAAAAGAAAACGTGTCCTATTTTAAACAACTTGATCGAAAAACCGAGGAATGCAAGTATGACAAACTGTCGTATGAGCGTGCCTACAAGGACATGCAAGAGTGTTGGAATCACTCCTAAAACTTATTCAAGTGTTAGTTACACATATGTAATAGTTAGCTTATTATGGCCTTTATGTTTGTTATTAGCCTTAAGCTTATGTAGAAGGCCCATGAGCTTAGGCCCAAGCCCATAGGAGAAAGGGAAGGAGTAGGAGTGTTGCCCTAGCTCCTTGCCTATAAATACCTTATGTAAACCTTAATTTGAAGGTTGGTTGTTCAAGTTATTCCTTTCACATATCACCTATGCGTAAACCGTATTACCATTACGTGTGTGTGTGTTTGTTTACTTGTTCAATCGCCTTATCCCTTTCTTATAAGCTTGTGTGGTAAACCTTGTGACCTAACAGTGGTATCAATCGCCAAATAGTTGGGTGAACAAGTTTGTTTTTGAAGGTTTTTTTTCTTGGTCTTACGCGTAAAGTTAACGTATTCTTTGGTTCGCTTAAAAACTTGTTTTTTTACACTTTTTAATCCAAGATTCTTGTACTTTCAACGTTTTAAGGTGTTAACATACTTGTTTTAGGCAAAAAGTTTCAAACTTTATGCGTGGATCATTGTTTTTGAGCTAGTTTTTATTCGTGGGTGTAGTTCTACGCATAACTATTTTAAGGGCTTTGGATCATCAAGTTTCACACTTTTGTGTATTTTGGTGTTATTGAAGCTATTTTATCACACAAAAACTGGTTTAGAAACACTTTTGGGCAAAATCGGTTACGAGCATTCCTACGCGTAGTAAAACCCTAAAACTACGCGTAAGTGCCTCCTTGGTTTGATCTTCATTTTCGTGGTTTATTCCGTGTTTTCTTACTTGGATAAGTCTGAAAATACGTCGACTTTGGATATCTTTTGCACTGTGATAGTGTAAAAGATCATTTGGGCAAAAACCCTAAAATTACGCATAAGCATAAGCTTACGCGTAGAAATCCTACGCCTAAGATCTTTCCTACGCCTAAGCCTAGTCTTACGCATAAGAAAATCCTACGCCTAACTTTCTACGCCTAACTTTTGTCTACGCCTAACTTTAGTGTTTTTTTCCCCACTTACGCGAAAGCTAAATCCTACGCGTAACTCCTTCTTGTTACGCGTAACTTTGGTGTTTTTACGCATAAGTGCTACTTGGTTCTTGTCTTTTCTACGCCTAAGGACACTTCATCAACAAAGGTTCATTCGACTACAACGATCCATTTTATCAACACAAGTTTATCAACATGTCACAACCACCATACTCTAACTATTTCCCTTACACTTATCCTCATCCTCAACGTCAACAACAACTAACTCCACAACATCAACAATGGAATCAACAACAAGCAATTTATCAACAACAATTTAACCAACAACATACTCCACAACTTGCTGCAAATCCACAACCTCAAATGGTTCAACCACCACCAAGTCTTCAAGTTCAACCGTACACAAATGACTTTAATCAACATCCATCAAGGATCACTATGAGGGAACCCACTTGGTTTGCAAAGATGTTTGAAACTTTAAGCAGCCAACAATCAATTCATGAGGCTGGATCACTTGATAGACCTCCAATGCTCACTCCAGGAAACTACGATCAATGGGTGATAAGGTTCTTTAGGTTTTGTGATCTAAAGAAGCCACATGGAAAGTTCTTAAAGAAGGTTATCTTGGAAGGTCCATTTGAGATGCCTACTGTCATTGTAACCGGAGATCCAAATGCCATTCCACCAAGAGATGAACAAACGAACATTGCTACTCATTGGGACTTGAATCCTCAAGAACTTCTACACTATGAAGGAGATGAGCTTGCAATGGAATATATCCTCCTAGGATTACCAAACCTAATTCTTCGTAGTGTTGATGCTCAAAAGACTGCAAAGAAAATGTGGGATCATATTCGTCTTCTTATGGAAGGATCTGTACTCAATCAGGAAGATTTGGAATCCAAAATTTACTTGGCTTATGAACACTTCATGATTGAACATGGAGAGACACTCGAGTCCTATCATCACCGATTTTCCGACATCATCAATGATTTGGATAAACACAACATCAACATGCCAAGAATTGCAGTGAATACTAAGTTCCTAAGTAGTCTTGGTCCTGAATGGGAGAAGTATGTCATTTTTCTCCGTTAAGAGAAAAACATGCATCATCTACATACATTATTGTACGATTACTTGAAGCCTCATGAAAAGGAAGTTGATAGGGAAAGGATTCTCCGTGCTCAAATTGCTCCACCGACACATCCGGAAAATCAACAACTTGCCTTATATGCTCAAAGCAGTTATTCTCCTCAACCAGCAACTCAACTAACTGCTACAATCACACCACATGATCCTTCACAACCTCCATCTCAACAAACTCAATTGGTTCCATACAACAACAACAATGCTCAAGCTGAAGCTAATGAGGAATCCGATCCGTTCGAAGCACTGCAACAAGGATTTGCTATGATTGCTAATGCCTTTAGCCGTTATACCAACAAATCCAACAACCGTATTCGTTCCTCATCTAATACAAGGAATCAAGCTGTTGTGAACAATGGACGAGTTGAAGTTGAGAATCGTGGTTATGGTCGTCGGATGGGCGGTGGTCAAGGGTTTAATGCTGTGGGTAGGAATAACAATCGAGCTCGGTGGTGGAAGCAGGGAAATGCTCAGAATGGGTTGAATGGTCTTCGATGCTACAACGCAATGAGAAGGGACACCTGGCTAATGCATGCCCAAAGCCAAGGACTAGGGGCCGTGCTTATTTCAAAGAGGCTCTTCTTTTGGCTCTTAAGGATGAAGCTGGTGGATCTCTCACGGACAAAAACGAGTTTTATGGCAAATGCAGACTTCGGATGATGATATGGAGGACTTGCGGCCAATGCACTGTTATGTTGATGGCTAATATGCATGAGTTACACATGAGTGACACAGGCCCGGTGTATGACACTGATGGCTTGTCTCAGTACCGAACAAACCATATTCATCTCTGATCTACTATCTCCGCCAACATCTGAATCCGGCAAGACTCATAATGTTCAAAATGAGCCATCCACATCTCATTCCGACGATTTTCAACTAGACCCCGTAGTTATATTTGGCGATCAAGATGACCAAACGGTTTCCCTTGATAATCAAATTGACTCCGTGGTTATACTTGAAGATCTCAGTAATGATCATGTTGAGACTCACGTTGAACACGCCGAACTTTTGCCTCATCCAGATTTTGCTCGTTTAATACAAGACCAACAAACCATAGTGGAAAAATGTCATGCCATTAATCAGGACTTGAAATGTAAAATGCACTGTTAACAAAGGATTTTGAATGTTTACAAAAGCAACTCAACTTTTTCAAAACTCAAGAAAAACGTAAAAAGGTTTTGAAGCGACCTTTGCCAAATCTTATCAAAATGAAAAATATTTAGAGCGGCAGATGCGTGATCTAGCCGCGAAGAATGCTTTGTTATGCGAAATAGAACAAGCTGAAACATGAACATAAAAAGCAAATTAACGCTCTCACCTTGGAAAATCAAAAAGCTAAGGCTGAGTTGTTAACTTGTCAAAAACAGTTCTCTACTTACAAAAAGCATTCAAGCGAAAGCGAATAGATGATCATCTTGAAGAAATCATCGGCTTGCAAAACAAACTTAAAGAGTTTAAAGCTGTTGTTTACAAACATGGCGAGTCGGTCACAACCATTGAAAAGTTTACTTTAAAACCCAATCCAAATGGATATGGACCGAATCTTGCCGATTACAAACCTAAGCTTTCAACAAAAGCATTCAAACCAAATCCTGAAGTTTCCGGTCACGAATATAAAGTTGATAATTACATTTATGAGTGTTGTTGAATATCATCGTCAAGAGGAATTAGATCACGAAGACGAGAGTCGATCAAAATTAGAAAAAGTTGTTTACAACAAACCTTTTAACTATTCAAAAGCGGTCACTTTCGTCACACCAACGGATTCTTCTAACACACCAAGGGTTATCATCAAAACAACTGAGTCTTCTAATGTTAATCCCCAACCAGATTATGCACAAATTTATGGTCCTTTACCTTCCATCTGTGAAGTAAACTCAAAACACGAAAATCGAAAAATTCTTAGATATTTTGACATTTTCATGGTTGACCTCAAAATTTTACAACATGAGATAGAATATCGCTCGAAATCAAATTTGATCATTTTCAATCGCCTCTGGCGCGAGAACAAAGAGACATTTTTGAGAAAAATCTTTTACCTAACGTTAAAAATTTGAAAAATTGTGCATTAGCTTGGGAAAAGGATTTTCATAAGGAACTTGGATTGATGAAGGTCGTTTTGAAAAAAGCGAAACATCTATTTCAAACACTAAGCGTAAAAAGAAAATGTTGAGAAAAGATGTTGATCGACTCTTGGAAGATGTCATCCGTGTTGATGTCCATAATGTTGTGTTATTGAATTCTTTGTCATATGCATTTGATCATACCTCTGCGATATGTTGATTACGTGATAAATGTTGAGAACACCGATAATGTGCTTGGTCGAGTCCTTAAAGTTGAAAACAAACGATTGTCAAGCGAACTTTCAAATGCAATACGTCGTCTTAATTGGTGTCAAAAAGATATTCACGATCAACAAATTTCCTTTCAACACAAAATCGCGATTGCATGCAAAATCTTCGATCCTAAAATTGAGCAACTGGATGATCAAAGCGTGTCTTTTAAGTGTCAAATCTCAAAATATGAACAAGAACTTGTAAAAGTTAAAAGGAATATGGTGTCATATTTGATTTACTCAAAAGACTCGTGATGAAGCATCAAATGAACTTGATCATTATATTGCACACACTAAAGCAGTTATGCATTTTTCTTTGGAAATGTTAGGTCGAAAATCAAGATCGATTCACACTATCATCAAGTTAAGAGAAATGTTAGGAAAGTATGAACAACTTCCGCCAACCATCATTAAGAGATTAGCCCCGGTAACACTTAGTACTCATGAACCTAGAATCTCTCTTGCCAAATCACAAGTAGCTAGCGTGCTTCCTTCTCTTGAAAGCAGGGAATAGTTGAGCCTTTTCCAAACGTCCGCACTTCACAGCCTAGGAGCACTCAATTGAAGAATAGGAAGTTGCGACCTAAGAAAAGATCAATCAAGAATGCTAAAGTAGAAGAACACCCTAGGACTATGAATAAGACTCACGTTGCCTACACTATAGATATTGCCGTCGCAAATGTAATAGAAATAGTGATGTAACGAATGCTAAACCGTTAAGTACTTTTGATATTGATCGATGCACCTTGTGTTATTTGTGGTAAAAGTATGAATTCCGATTGCCATGATAAATGTGTTGCTAAAGCTATCATCTCTCGTTTAAGGAATCCTAAGAACAGGAATACCTCTAGGCCCACTAATCTTTCTAAGTGCATTGGTAGACCGCCATCTTTAGATTCTAAGAAACGCATTCTTTGTCCCTGTAGCTCCGGTTTCACCTCCTAGGAATGTAGTACCACCTAGTGCATTCACTAAGACTAAAGCAAATACTAGTTGGAGATGGCCGAAATGGATATATAACACACTAGGATTTAAGTGGATACCTAAAGCTATTGATGTGTGTATATCTACTATAACCGCTACGGAACCCTCTAACATTTCGGGTTCCACATCTACTTCTATTCCATCCGTGTCGATGTGTGTAATGCAGGTGATACAGATCATTCTCTGGATTGTTGATAGCGGATGTTCCCGACACATGACGGGCAATCTTAAACTGTTATCAAACTTTATTGCAAAGTTCATTGGCCTTTGTCGGTTCGGGAATGATCACTTCGCACCTATCATGGGCTACGGAGACTATGTCAATGGGAACATCGAAATTAGCAGGGTTTACTATGTGGAAGGCCTCGGTCATAATCTGTTTTTAGTAGGTCAGTTCTGTGATGGAGATTTGGAAGTTGCTTTCAGGGAGAAAACTTGTTTCATTAAGTGATCTACAAGGAAATGACCTTATGTCCGGATCGCGTAATTCTAGTCTCTACACTATCTCTATGAAAGACATGGTTGCTTCATCTCCCATATGCTTACTTTCAAAGGCAACATCAACGAAATCCTGGCTATGGCACCGTCGTCTCTCACATCTAAACTTTCAAACCATCACCAACCTTGCTCGACACAAACTAGTTGAAGGACTCCCACGGTTTCGGTATTCTAAAGATCATCTTTGCTCGGCTTGTGAACAAGGCAAAAGCACTCGTGCTCATTTTCCTTCAAAGGTGGAACACGCTCTCAAAGCATGTGCTTCATCTTCTTCACATGGATTTGTGTGGCCCGATGCGCGTGCAAGCGATCAATGGCAAACGCTACATCTTAGTAATTGTTGATGACTATTCACGCTGGACTTGGGTCTACTTTCTTTGAAGCAAAGATCAAGCTCCACAAATGATCATCACCTTTCTCACGAAAATACAAGTTGACTACGTAAACCGTTCGATAATCGAGCAGATAGAGGCAACTGAATTTGTTAACAAACCCTTCGTGAATTCTATGAGAAAGTGGGAATTCAAAGACATCAAACATCTATTGCACGCATACACGAACAAAGCGGAGTTGTCGAAAGACGAAACCGAACGTTAGTGGAAGCTGCAAGAACAATGTTAATCAATGCTAAACTTTTAGATTACTTATGGGCGAAGGCGTATCTCTTGCATGCTATACTCAAAATCGTTCTATGATTACAAAACGCCACAACAAAACACCTTTCGAGCTTCGTCCATAACAGAAAACCGAATCTAAAACACTTTCATGTATTTGGATCTCTTTGCTATCCGAATAATGATCGTGATGACTTTGGAAAGCTCAAAGCCAAAGCTGACATTGGAGTCTTTATCGGATGTGATAATTCCAAAGGTTTCCGAATCGGAATCGTCGTACAAAGCGGTGATGGAAGCGATTCATGCTCATTTTGATGAACTTACGGAAATGGCTTCGAGTATAACTGACTTGGAACCGGACACAACCGCTTAAACTTCCCCAAACCCCATCATCGGTGAACAAAGCCCCACTTACTCGTCAACAAATGGAAAGGTTATTTGCTCCATTTGTTGACGATATTGATGAGCGTGCTCGGTGTATCCATTTGTTTCCACGCTCAACGATAATACTCTTATACGATACACTGCTACAACAACTCATTGCGAGATGCACCTACACCAGATTGACTCCACCACAGCAGTTGAACAAACCGCTTCCAACAATGATGAAGGCTGATGATATTCGAATGTAGTACCCCCACCGCAGATTTTGATCCAAATCGTTCTTCAACCCGTTTGCTAATGAGATCTGCGCACGGATGTCGCGGAATCTTCAACAAACCATTTGAATCCTCGGAATCGCACAATGTATATCAACATCAACCCTCCACACATAGATGGACGAAAGACCATCCTCAGGAAAACATTATTGGCAACCCGAATCAACCAGTCGTTACAAGACAAGCGTCTTCACACGACGGTGAACATTGCATTTATGCACTCACTGTCTGCCAATCTGAGCCTAAAAACATCAAAGAGCGAATGACAAAAGACAAGCTGGATTGAATCCATGCAAGAAGAACTCAACCAATTCAAACGTCTTGAAGTATGGGAGCTGGTTGAAAGACCAACAAGGGTCTACGTCATTGGTCTCAAATGGATTTGAAAAAACAAATTGGATCTTTGAAGGAAATGTTATCCGAAATAAGTCACGTCTGGTGGCTAAGGGTTATCGTCGGGAAGAGGGTATTGACTTTGAAGAATCTTTTGCTCCGGTTGCTCGTCTTGAGGTCGTTCGATATTTCTAGCGTTAGCGGCTCATATGAATATGACGGTCTATCAGATGGATGTCAAAACTGCGTTTCTCAATGGACAACTTAAAGAAGCGGTTTATGTCGACCAACCGGATGGATTCGTTGATCACGAGTTTCGAATCACGTCTACAAACCTGAACAAAGCTCGTATGGTCTCAAACAAGCTCCTCGGGCATGGTACGATAAGCTATCATCCTTCCTCATTGCTAATAATTTCACCAAAGGTTCGGTTGACCCAACTCTTTTTATACAATATCACGGGGCACATATCTTAATTGTTCAAATTTACGTGGATGACATCATTTTTGGGTCTACACATAAAAGTTTTCAATCGCTTTTGCAAAACTAATGAAGAAAAATTTTAAAATGTCCATGATGGGTGAACTCACGTTCTTTCTCGGACTGCAAGTTCATCAATCACCCGTGGTATTTTCTTGAGTCAGTCCAAATATGCCCTTGAATTGTTAAACAAATTTGGAATGAAAACCCGTGACACCTATGCCACACCAATGGCTCATACCAAGAAGCTAGACGCTGATTTACATGGGAAATTAGTGGACCCTACAAAATACCGTAGTATTATTAGGTCTCTCATGTATCTAACGACTAGCGGACTGATATTGTCTTTGCCGCTTATCTATGCTCTCGTTATCATTCGCGACCAAGCTGAAACCCACCTCTCTGAGGCTAAAAGAATCCTCCGATACATCAAGGGAACCATTAACTTGGTGATCTGGTATCCGAAGGATTACGGTTTTGAACTAATCGCTTTTTGAGGCCGACCACGCAGGATGCTTAGACTCAAGGAAAAGTACTTTGAGCTTTACAATTTCTTGGTGATAAGCTGGTGTCATGGCAATCAAAGAAGCGAGGATTGTACATCGTCATCAACCGAAGCGGAATATGTAGCCATGTCCGCATGTTGTGCTCAAGTCATCTGGATGAGAACACAACTCAAAGACTATGGTTACGTATTTGTCAGAATCCCGATGTATTGCGACAATCGGAGTGCCATTGCGATCTCGTGCAACTTCGTTCAGACTCGAAATCAAAGCACATCGATCTTCGATATCATTTCATCAAGGACCACGTGGAGCAGTGCTGTTGAATTATATTTTGTGGGTACAGAATACCAATTGGCGATCTTCTCACCAAAGCCTTGCCTCCCGCTAGGTTTAATGAGTTGGTCCAACGGATTGGTATGAGGTGTTTGACTCAAGAGGAATTGGATGACCTCCTAAAAGCAGTCTTAAAACACATCAAACACCAAAATCTCTTTTGTAAATATTTTTCAAAAACAAAATACAAAAATATAAAATCTGATAAAACAACAAAAATATTCTTCTAATCTATTTTCTTTCAACATGGCAAGTACATTTCTTCCTTTAACACTATAATCTTTCAAAATTCAGTAATTTTTTACGATCAAGTGCTGAGGGGGAGAAAATTATAACTTTAACCGTTTCAAAACATTTGTGTACTTGCATGTTATCTTATCTCGGTTGTTTCTTTTAACAAATGGTGGTAAATTTTCCGGTACAATGACACTCCTCGGACTAAATTTATAACCTTTCATTATTTCTTAAGTCGAGGGGAGTGTCGTCAAGTTTCTTTCCTAAAACTTTGTTTGGTAACCAAAATGGAAGTTAAATGGCTTTGTTTGAAAAAGGAAAAGGTGGAGGGACTAAAACTGTCAAAATGTTAAAGTTATTTTTAATAAAAACACCTCCCACCTACTTTTTACTTCACATTTAATATACACAACCATATTCATCCTAGCCTAAGATTGAACCAAGAAATCCGTTGTTTTGATCATCATTTTGTAAGTGTTTTAATGATCTTAACATGTTTTTAAGCTAAGGTTTTTAATTTCATGCAAATCCAACGGCTAAAAAAGATTATGTGTTTCGCGTATGACACATAATCATTATGTGTGTGTTTTTGGTTATATGGATTGTGTCAAAACGTTTCTTATACATCAAGGATACCATTTTAACCATTAAAACCCACCCAGAAACACTTATTAATGATTTTTGAATATTAGGGTTTATGAGTCGATTTGGGTTTTTCCAAATGTGAAGTGTTTTGGTCTAAAAGATTGTTGGGTTATGGTCATATGAGGTTGAATTGATGATTGCCATGGTTGTTAACCACCCGAAACAACTAATTGTTTTAACAATTTGAATTAGGGTTTAAAGTTCATAACTTTGGGTAATTTTGATTTACAACGAATTAGATGTTAATACTTGGCCTAAAGACTCTAACAACACTCTAGACCTACCAGAATTTGTTTGATGCATAATCCATGGCTAGAAATGATACGCGTAAGTCTTAAACCTTAGGGTTTTGACCTACGCGTATGACTTTCTACGTAATCTGTTATGAATGCTCATGCCATAACTTGTTGATAAAATGATGTTTTGTGTTAATGTTAATGATTTGATGAACTTATTTCGGGCTTGCTACGGATAATATTCGAATCAAGGTCATTTGAAACTCTACGCATAAGGATTACCCTACGCGTAGTCAAGTTATTCGTAAGAATAATTCTACGCATAACCATTACGCGTAAGGTTCTACAATGGGACTACGCGTATCATGTGAAGGATATGCGTAAAGTGACCTCTACGCGATAAGGTCTACTCTTACGAGTAAACCTTACACGTAAGGTTTTTATACGCCTACGCGTAAGCTCTACTCGTAAGGTCCCCTTTTTCTTACGCGTAACATTTCTTGGCGTAAGTTAGGATCCTTCGCGTAAGCTTTAGATCTCACGCGTATATCATCTCTGTTTACGCTTAACTTTGCCAAAACTACGCTTAAGTCTGGATTAACCTTCATAATGAATTGTTACGTGTACAATCTTGTAAATGAACTAATCATATCGTCACGAATCCAATAATGTCACTAATAAACTTAAGCGTTTGATATGTTGTGAACAATAAGTGATAACATAAACTTTAAAACTTAAAGTTAACTAACTCACGAAACATTTCACGGCGTCATTGAACTATTAGACAAACAAGTGACTTAGGACTCGTAACAATCATTGACACTGTACATTCAATAACTAGACAATAAGACCTTCCGTTGACTAACACTATGTCTTTCGATATGTTGGTTCTTTTGGCTAATGTTATTTCGAGATCACGACATGGTGAACAAATGAATGTGGATGCATCGAAGTTCTTACAATTCGATATCTTTCCAGAGGGTTATCCAGAAAGATTGGAAAGAACAACCTTAGGGTTGACTTTGACACCCTCACATGCTCAGAATCTTCTTGTCTCATTGCGGTGGATATTCTCAAGAATCATCCCTACCAGAACATGCTCTCACACTCTGCCACAGTTCTAGAGGTCTACATTCAACAATTCAGGATTCTATGCAGAGGATCAGCGGTCAAAGTGCGTGAATGTGACACTTAATCACAAACAAGTCACTATCACTCCTGCTGACTTACGGGCTATTCTCATCATTCCTGACATCACTCCAACCGACTTCTTTGCTACCCCTACTTGAAGAGACAGTCCACGAAATTCTTGATAGATATTGGTTATGATCAAGCTTCAAGAATCATTACTAAGCACTCTCACGTGGAGTGAAGTATATTCCTCAACCATGGAGAACACTCTACATGATCATCACCAAATCGGTCTCAGTGGTCGCGGATAAAGTGGCTATGAGCATCCCAAGCTCATGGAACTGCAAATTTTCAGGTCGTTGATCAACAAGAAGGACATTGAAATCGAAGCAGCGATATGGGAGGACATGATGTCATTTCACAAGAAGCTTGGCTCAAAGATTCCCTATGTCAGATACACCAAGCTGTTGATCCGAGAGCACTTGGACTTCATCCTGATATCCCCATGAGGCTCAATGACCCATATAATCACGACATATTGGTGAACCCATATTATCCGTCGAGAATCAAAGAATCGTCAACAAAGAAACAGGTGCGGTATTACGATCACCTCCTAACTAACCGAAATCAAAAAGCTTGAAACATATAAAAGGTATCGGTTAGCCGTAAAAGAAGGCAAAGTTGGTCATATTGATGAAAAATCTTACGGTACACCTACCGGAGGACCGAAGAGGCAAGTCTTTGGAAGTGTCACAAGTACATATATTTATAGGAAGCTTCCCAAAAGGAATCCTCCTCGTAAAAGGATTGTTCCCGTAAAGGTAGCTGAACCTATTCCCTGAACCGAAAGAAAGCTTGTGGGCGAAAGCTCGAAGATACCGACAGGATGAAGAGATTACCTACTCACGAACCGTAACACCTCCTTCAGCAGCCTAAACCTCCAAGTCCCCGGTGACAAAGAAAAAGGAAGACTCTGTACTTGTACCTTATGATGAAAGCTCGGAGAGTGATAAAGAGCCACCGGAAAATGTTTACAAGAAGAAGATCAAATTCCTTAGACACCAACACAAAGCTGAAGAATTTGCTAAAGACCAAATGGGTGGTCTTGGAGGATCAAGTGGTCTTTGCCACTCTGAACCATCTCCCGATGCGGTTAATCAACCCGATAAGGGAGCTGGTGCCACCACTCTTGTGCAACAACAAAAGCTTGTGGAGGATACTATCGAATATGAGTTTGAGGTACCGAAACCGAGAAGTCCGAAAAAGATAAAGATGTTGATTATGATACGTTTCTTCTAGATAGTCTGCCGCGATCAAAGAAGAAACCTCTGAACCTCCGAAGGATCCAGAGTCTCCTCATATCTCTTCATCATCAGATTCGTCTTCTCATTCCTCGCCACCACCATCAAAGAAGTCAACCAAATCATCATCCAAATCCTTGAAGAAACCATCTAAATCTTGGATTTCTCAAGCTCATGAACGGATTACCAAAGCCGTCAAACAAGTCGAAAGAAAAGCGTGCTCAACAAAAGTTGAATTTCTTTTCGATCACATACAAGATCTGTATGACGAGCATGAAAAGATAAAAGGAGAAAGGAAGTTTGTTCAGGAATTCATGAAAAATCACCGTCAAGAGGAACTGAACGTAATGATCGAAGGATACACGAAAAAGTACCTTAGAGTACGTTCCTAAAGTCACAAAGGAGTTGTTCACCAAACAACTTTATCCAAATCTTATGCAGATCGCCAAGCAAACTATTCGATCAACGCCCTTAACCGTCACAATCAATCCAACCGATCCCGTAGTTTTCTCGGATAATGAATTGGTGGCCAAGCTTGTCACACAAATGTCTCACGATCTGGGACATTTACTTCTGATGAAGGAAAGCTGTTTCAAGCATTCTTTGGACTACCAACTTCAAGAAGCTTGTAGATTGGTGAAAAGTCTAAGCGTCCTAGAGACGATGAAGACAAGGATAAGGATAAAGACTCGCACCTAAACGTCGAAGCGTCGGTGAATCTTCTTTGATGCAACCTCCTCCACAACGGCCTCCTGTTCAACAAAAAATTCCTCCTCGTTCTTCTCTTGAAAAACCTCGGGGCGATTCCGAGTTACCACCCCCGACTCAGAAAACCGATGATCACTTTGAGTATACGGGTGGTGACGATGAAGAGGTCCTTGAGCCCCAACAACAACCCATATCTCCCAAACAAGTTGAAACCAAATCATCATCTAGGCCTTGAAAAGAAGAAGAAGAAGAAGACGCCTCGAGGCTGGCGTCGTATCATGGCTAGATGACGATAAAACCGAGGAATTTGAATGGTTTGCTAATCTTGTTAACAACACTCCCTACCCTGAAGAAGGTCAGGATTTGGTAGACGGTTCTACATTGGAGCATGCTAAAATTCTGCAAGAAAAGTTCCATGTGAAGAAAATGACGAAATCTGAGGTGAAGCGAATCAAGAATGAAGCGTTTCAACTTCTAAAAGACACTCGAAAGTGCCCTCGAGGTCGAATATCACCTTGAAAACATTGCTCGAGCTATGTCTAACAACATGGATTGGCTCAACCCCGAAGCAAACATTGACTTCACACAAAGGGACAACCCTCCATACTACACCGATTGGACCAAACCTCTACCAACACTTGGCCAACCAAATGAACCAAGGATTCCTTTCAGATATTTCTTCAACAAAGACTTGGATTTTCTTTACACGGTGGCGATGATTCAAGAAAATACGCTACATCGTTGACACTTCCATTCCCAGCAGCTGTCTACTCAAACCGCATAGCCATTGAGGAACGTGCCAATCACTTGTTCTCCAACACAGTGGAAGCATACGACCGAGATGCATAGTATGGGATTCATCATCGCGGCGAACGCCGAATCTACTACCGGCCGCCAGTTCGAAGTCTCAACATGCCGTGTATAGTTCTAAGGATATCGTTGCCATCATACACGTTGACCTTTCGTCTAAGTGGGACTACACATTCCTAAAGAAGATCGTAGTCAAACGACAAGATGAACGGGACTATGCTTTCTCCGAGGCTGACTTTGAGAATTTGTCTCTCAATGACATCGAAGACATGTACCTTGCCAAGGTACAGGGTCGCATGAGACAATTCTCAACCGCATTACAACGCGAATTTATCAAGTCACTTCTCATCTTCATAAGACGCATTGTCATCAAGGAACGTGTAGAAGATCTCCGTGGTACGTTGAATCTTATCGACGCGTGTCAACTTCACTCCTCCAAAGCTTGATCTTCCCGATCTCAACCGGCTATCTCAATATACACTCATCAGCAAACCTTTCGGCGTTGTTTACCGTAGTGAACTTCAAAGAAACCGCTTAATGGCGTGTAGCGAACTCCACAAGTTCGGGATCATACTTTGAAGCTGGTTAGGGATGGATTGGCATACAGGTTGAAGGATATACGCGAGAAAATTGGGTCTCCTAAGCGGAATTCTCGAGGAAAGGAGGGATGTGAGAAGGATCATCACAATGATTGATGAACGGTTGTTTGAAGGGATCGATTCGAGACGATTGGAGAGTTATGTCGGTGGTCGACCCATGATTAACATAACCAGCTTTCAACGCCCTGTGCACACTCCGGGAACATCACCTGCACTTCCGGTACCCCTTGAATTGCTTCCTTCATATAATTTTGGATGTTTGATTAATTATGTATATGGCTTGTGCACACATTACAGTGTACAACCCGTACTTGTAAATAAAGGACCCCGTGGTACGCCTCCTGCCACAATCCTTAGAAAAGGAGCGAAAGCTTCTTACTTTTGAGTAAAACCTATCAAACCTTTCATTTTTCAAGGTTTTGCTCAAAAGAACAAGTACTTCCCTTATGATTTTCAAAACCTCAACCGTTTATATCACTTGTTGAGGGGAGTATTTGAAACTTTGTTCACAAATTGTTCACAAGTGGTCATTCTTCCCGCAACACTCGAAATGGTCATATTTATTCTCAAACATTTCAAAAATAACACTTTAATATGCCATTTTTGAGGGGAGAAAATGTGTGATAAGAAATATGTTGTGTAAAATGCAAATGAATCTGTGTGCTTCGGACTTAACCAACAATTGTCGATGCTTAACTGTTAGTAACTCGAAAAGACTTGTCCGGGACGGGTAATAATTTCAAGCTAGTTCGCTAGTGATGTAAGCGTGTCTCGCAAAGGACTTGTCCGAGTAGAATGTACCATTCGAGAAACTCTTGATAAACATGAACTCTGGCGGGTTTGACGACCTTTCGAGGATTGTCTACACCTTCAAGGTAGTTATTAGAGCTAGTTGTCACCTAAAAGCTGACAATGTAATTCTTTAACTATGCCAACGAATCGTCTCATGGGGAATGTCTATCTTGAGTTAATCAATTCAAAAAGTGCGCTCTTTCCTCACTGTGCATTTTAACCGTTAAAACTCTTAAGCACATGTGGAGGGGAGTATTTATGCAAAATCTTATCTCAACAAGTGGTACTAAAATGTTTTTCATTCACAAACACTTTGAGAGATTTTTCACATCAGTGGTTTTATGGCAACATAGGTTAGTCATGGAGTTATAAGGTGACTAAGGTTAGGAAAAACCGTCCTATGATCCTTGAGCGGAGGGATCTACCCAAGGACACCACAAATAGTTAGTATTTAGAAGTCCTTAGGTATGATTATAAAAAGGAGAAAATGAGAATCGGAGAAAGAAGGAGTTGAAGAATTAAAAAAATGCAAAGAAAAGGGTGAAAAGAAATAGCCCTCCAGATTATTCAACTTAGGCAGACACCGGGTTCAATTCATATGCTCTTGGTTGTCACTTAGTGACGCCGGTATTGAAGATTAAAAGTCGTCATGGACCCAGTGGCGCATGCACTAAACCTTCTTATCCACTCAAGTTTCTCTCAACCGAAGCTTGTTTCATTCTCACTGGGAACCCTACGTAAACTATCGGCTTTCTCTTAGAGATTGCTGGTATTGAAGAAGGATATCCTCTCCCTAGTCTCCCGCCAGAAAACCAAAACGCACTATTGAGTCTAGAGCCACGAGATTCATCAAAAGATCTCTTAGGTACACTTGACATTTCATCACTTGACATTCAACAATAAGAATTTCAGTGATACATTATCGAGTCCTTCACAGATCTTAGCAAAATGTCGAGAACATTTATGAGAGGTTCACATTTGTGATCCTCAGTGATTGAATGGAAACTCTGCCAGGGTCAACATCAAACAGACCACGATAGCGGGTCGCCGGCAACTCCCCGTGGATTGCGCTTAGTGGTCTCAAACGGTCTACGATGCGTGAGGTGATGCTTCGGTGTACCTCGGCGACTCATCCGAATCGTAGGTGTACTTTACATCGTGTTATCTCACTTGTGGGACTCGATTCAGGAACGGCCTTTGTAAGAATTAGAGTTGTGTTTTCACACTATGCTGTTAACACTCTCGAAGTTCAAACTTGTAAGTGCCGGAATCCGCTTATTACTAACCGCTTAAATGTTTTCTTCTTATGGAAGCTCCGGAGCGGGATGATCGTGCAGATTCTTCTCATGCTCACGCCAACATCATCACTAATGGAAGTTCTATCCAAGAGCAACACAAAAGTCAGAATGATTCTTCATCAATTCAAAGAATCTACGAAGTTTAAAGACTTAAAGAACTTCATCAAGATGAATTCCAACGCCAAAGAGCGTGTGAGCATGTTGAAGAATGACTTGGAGACACGTAGCGAGCGAAGCGCACTGAGGCGACATTGATGCGAACAACAACATACTATCACTTTCATCACAAAGAACAATGATCAAAGAACAAAGTTAAAGATGACGCCAAAGCATAACCGTTCAAAGTAAACTATCTCTCTACACTCGGGAGATTGTTCAAATCAAGGCAATTCTTCTCACAAGAAAGAAGAATGTCGAGACGCCAAAGCTACTATTACATCAACGCCTTACCGTTTTTCATCACCAACACTTGAGTGTTTGTTACTCATATGTAATAACACTTGAGGGGAGATTGTTGGAATCACTCCTAAACCTTATTCAAGTGTTAGTTACACATATGTAATAGTTAGCTTATTATGGCCTTTATGTTTGTTATTAGCCTTAAGCTTATGTAGAAGGCCCATGAGCTTAGGCCCAAGCCCATAGGAGAAAGGGAAGGAGTAGGAGTGTTGCCCTAGCTGCTTGCCTATAAATACCTTATGTAAACCTTCATTTGAAGGTTGGTTGTTCAAGTTATTCCTTTCACATATCACCTACGCGTAAACCGTATTACCATTACATGTGTGTGTGTTTGTTTACTTGTTCAATCGCCTTATCTCTTTCTTATAAACTTGTGTGGTAAACCTTGTGACCTAACAAAGAGCAAAATGATCTTTTGAGAGTTCAGCTGGAAAGTCTAAAAGGAAAGGCTGTGGATACTAAGTTTGCAAAACCATTGACTGAGGAGAAAACAAATGTTCCAAAACCGGTTTTCAAACCAAAAATGTCTATTTCTCAGTTTCCTCCAAAAGTCAATGAGAAAAATGATTTGTCAAAAACAGTCACTCCACTGACTTTGCCTATCAAAAAGAGAATTATCAAAGTTTTTGAAAAACCTGTTTTGAGAAAGAAAAGTGTTTACACCGGAATGTTTAGGAATAGTAAACGGAATGTGACCACAAATCTAGTTAAAGAATCTGTTGGTTCTAACAACATGGTCAACAATCTCTATCTAGATGAAGCTAGAAAAAAGGCAAGACTTCGAAAAGACGGAATTCTAGGTGCAACATCTAGGGTGATGAATTCTACAAGATTTCAAGGCACCGCTAGTAGTAGTAAACCATTACCTAGGAACACTCTACAAAAGACTAGGGATTGGCTTGCATCTAAGAGTAGTTGCGCAAAAGAAAATGCTATGCCTTTAGAAAACAACACTAGGAATTCTAAGTCTTTTTCGAATAAGAATCAATTTCCAACAGACTGTAGTGACAAAGTTAAAGCTGTTGTTTTAAACAAGAATATCGAATTTGTCTGTACTACATGTAAAAAATGTGTCTTTTCAGCTAATCATGAGGCATGTGTCTTACAATATCTCAAGAAAGATAATTCTCGTGCCAAGGCACAATCCACTTAGACACCAAATAGAAACAAACCCGATGACATGATGAACAGGAAACCTAATAGGTGGATCTCTTTAGGACATAGTTTTTCCAAAAATGAGTCTTCCGCTGCATCTGATAAGAAAACAACTCCTAGATCTTACCTTAGGTGGATACCCACGGGAAAAGTTTTCAACCAAATTGGTCTTAGATGGATTCCAACAGGAAAGATTTTTGATACTTGCTCCAACTCAGATAATAGTGAAATTCATCATGTTAAGGAAGTCGAATCCACTACAACCGTTGATAGTGACCACCCTCGCCGTGAGGAAACATGTACTTCTAACACTGTTATTTGTGAAAACTCTTCTTCTTTGGTTGCAGGTGATTCAAATATCTCTGAACCCAGCTCATCAGAGGGTTCCAATTATGTAAACCCTTCTTCTCATTCTCTCTATCTTCTATTTTTGATTTTCCATTTCTTTTATAAAACCAACAAAAGCAAAATACAAAAATAGAAAATTTTCAAAAAATTCAAAAACAATATAAAACCAAAAATCCAAAAATAGTCTTCTCACGACATGTCTCTTGTATAATCAATATTCTGTACGTTTCTAGAAATGTCATTCAACAATGATACGAGCATGTACAGATGCTTGAGCGAGAGTTATTTATTTGTTTTCTAAAACATGTCGTTTCTCAAAATTTCTTCAAATAATGGCTTTCAGTATACTTCATACGAAACCCGGACTTCAAAATAATGGCTTCTGAACACATCAGTTCAGGACCCGCACTTCAAAGAAAGGAAAGTGCTTAACCAAAACAAAGATTTTATATTTTTTCAAGCACTATTCCTAAAAACATAATGGCTTGCAGTTACTTCAGACTGTAACCCGCACTTTAAAGAAAGGAAAGTGCTACGCAAAATCAATTTTCATAAATATCGAGCACTTATCCTAAAACAAATGAAGATAATTCTTCTCGAATATCTTCAAAAGATTTTCAAAATCTTCTTCACATCTTGCGTACCATTGATTCGAAATTTTTCAAAAAGATTTTTCAAAATCTCTCACATTTGGTACCAAGATAACTCCCTCTAAACCCTTAATTGATTCTAAATTTTCTGTATGAAAAATATGCTTTCTTTAAGGGGGAGTATTAAACCAGAATTGTTCCAAAATTCATGCTAAATCAGTTTCTCTCCAAATGCTTTCCGAAAAACATATCTTTTAATCATTTTGTTTCAAAAACATCATAGATATGCTATTTTTGAGGGGGGAGAAACGTGATTAAAAGATGATCAAAAATGTTTTATGATCGGTGTTTGAATCTCAAAAGAGCTCGACTCAGTTGAAACCAATGAATTGACGATAATATAAAGTCAGTACTCGAAAAGACTTGTTCCTGGACGGGTAATAATTTCAAAAGCTGGTCTTACGGTGATGTAAGCGTGTCTCGAATAGGACTTGTCTAAGTAGAATGTACCATTTCGAGAAACTTTCTTTGGACTTGACCAGGCCGGGTAATAATTTCAAGCTAGTTCACTAGTGATGTAAACGTGTCTCGAATCGGTCTTGTCTATTGAAAGTTGATCAATTCAAAAATGTGAACTCTACCCTATATGTGCAGATTTCTGTCAAAACTTATAAGCACATATGAAGGGGGAGTATTTCTGAAAATATAAAACTCTCGGAGTGTTTCAAACATGTTTTCTATCATAAACACAATGTGAGATTTTCAAGAAAAATGGTTTTATGGCAACATGGGACAGTCATGGAGTTATAAGGTGACTAAGGATAGGAATATTCGTCCTATGATCCGCCAGAACCGGAGGGATCTACCCAAGGACATCACCAATAGTTTAGTATTAGAAGTCCTTAGGAATGATTGAAAAAAGGAGTAATGTGAGAAAGGAGAAAGAAGGGGTTGAAGAATTAAAAAGAAATGTAAAAGAAAGGGTGAAAAGAAATAGCCCTCCATATCCAACCTTAGGGCAGAAACCGGGTTCAATACATATGCTACTGGTTGTCACTAAGCTGACACTGGTATTGAAGACAAAGACGTCATGGACCCAATGACGCACTGCACTAAACCTTCTAGCCACTCAATTCCTCTTAAAAGGATTTGTTTCATTCTCACTGGGAACCCTACATAATCTATTGACCTTCTCTTAGAGTTGGTTGATATTGAAGAAGGAGACCCTCTTCCTAGTCTCCGCTCAGGAAAACCAAAATGCACTATTGAGTCTAGAACCACGAGATTCATCAAAAGATCTCATAGGAACACTTGACATGACAACGCTTGTTGTTCATCAATAAGGACACAAGTGATATATTTTAGAGTCCTACGCAGATCTTAGCAATCTGCCAGAACATTTATGAGAAGTTTCACATCTGTGATCTTCAGTGATTAAATGGAAAATCCTGCCAGGGTCAACATCAAGCAGCCACGACAGCGGTCACTTCGGTAATTCTCGTGGATTACGCTTAGTGTGTCTCAAAGCGGTCTCTAATCGTGAGGGTGATACTTCGGTGTACCTCAGCGACTCATCTGAACTGTAGATGTACTTTGGTATATCGCGTTATCTCACTTGTGGGACTCCAGTTCAGGAACGGCCTCTGTGAGAATAAGAGACGTGTTTTCACACTATGCTGTTAACACCCTCGAAATTCAAACTTGTAAGTGCCGGAATCCGCTTATTACTAACCTGTTTTATGTTTTCTTCTTATGGAAGCTCTGGAGCGGATGGATCGTGCAGATTCTCTACATGCTCATACCAACAACACATGAAAGTTCTCAGCAAAATCAATGGAAACACAAAGTTAAAATTGATTCTTCGTCAATGTCAAAGAATCTACAAAGTTTAAAGACTCGAGAACTTCATCATTGGTAATTCAAAGTCAAATAGAAGTGTGAGCATGGTGGAGAAAGACGTGGAGACACCTAACCTACGAAGTTGACAACGGGAACAACCACATTATCTGATCACAAAGCATGAAGGAACAAAGAATCAAGACTATTCTTTATCTACACACAAAGTTCAAGCTCGAGAAAAGTAAAGACCTAATCAAGTGGAGCATCATTTGAATGACCACCCCTTAGGGGGAGATTGTTAGCCTTAATAGTTTTTATTAGAAGTGATGGTCATTCACATTTAGGAACTTTGTAACGTGTGTTAGATATCATGCTAGAATAGTCAAAGGGCTCATGGATTGGGCTAAGCTAAATGGTTAGACGTTTAGTTAAGCTAGCCTTGTATAAGTTCATGTAACCCAATCCATGTCCAAGCCCATATACGGCCCATGGCCAAGCCTTAGGGCATCCTTTGTCTTGTACTATAAATACCCCTCAAGTATGTCATTTGAGGGGTGTGCTTGAAAGTGTGTGTGTGTGTGTTTTCCTTTGAAGCAATATACAACTTGTTGTTTTCATCTTTCTTCTCTCTATCTCTCTAACATACACGAATTCATATTCAAGTCACCAAGTTCTTATCTTCATCTTTTCCTTTCCTATTATTTACGCATAAAGTGTTGGTTTAACGTGGTATACTTGTGTTCGTTAAGTGGGTATTTGTGATAAGGTTGATATATCTTTGGTCCTAACATCAATCGTCGAGAAAAATATAAAGGTACGCGGTTTATGTAATTTTTTCCTAAAAGTAAACTATTTACCTTTTTTATTGTTTTCCAATCAAAAAATACTAACGAATATTATAATTTAGATGCACAAATGGATGAACTAAGTGATTGGGCAACTGCAAAAATAACAACCCGAATGTTAAAGAGCTCATTGGTTGTGGCCGGGATTGAGATGAACCGGATTTACCAGGTCGATGATCTACAAAAAATACATATAGTGGATTTAGGTCAACGTTCATGCACATGTAGAAAATGGCAAGTTTCTGCTTTGCCTTGTGGTCATGTTTTAGCGGTTTGTAGAGTTATGGGAATGACGGATTGTAATCATTTGGCAAAAGCATGGTTTAGGAAAATTGAGCTTAAAGCTACGTACCAAGACTTGGTATATCCTGTTGGAGAAGTTTCAAGTTGGCAGTGTCCTAGTTACTTGCAAGTTGTTAAGCCACCACTTATGGCTAAACCCCAATCTGGTAGACCCAAGAACAAAGATCGTATTAGATCCCAAGGAGAGGAACCGGTACCAGTTAAGTGTGGAAGGTGCGGTAATGTTGGACAGACCCGACAAAGTTGCAGAGAAACATTGCCAAAGAAAAAAGTAAATTATGTATTGTTATTTAAAGCTCATTATTTAGGATACAGATTATTAACTCATAAATTGATTTACACAATTTTTAGGCAAAGCTACCTGCTAGAAGAAGCTCACAGCAAGCAATGCCAAGCTCACAAGAAGAACAAGTCTACTCACAAGCTGTTAATTTGGATGACCCATAGAGTGGCATACTTTAGTTTTTTCTAGTGTGTATGGCAAACAACATTAGACTTTTAATGAAAGTTGCAAGTTTTGCGCTTTAAAAGCTGATTATTTGCTACATGGTTCAATTGAAAGCACAAACACAGTCATCAAACTTTCAATATCACAGTTAACAAACATAGCATACCCAAAAGCAACACAAATAAGTTTTTGGCCAAAAAACAGTTAACAAACACAAAACACAATGTAGCTTTTGCCCAAAGGTAACAGGTCACAACAGCAATCACACCTACACAAATATCTTGTGCTTGAAATAGAAACGGGCCATCTGTTCTCGATATGCAAGGGCTGTCTGGACGACATCTTCAACAACCAATGGCATCCCATGAGATAATCTGTTTAGAGAATAAGAAACAACAAATTAAAATCATGCATAAAGATAACCTGCCTTGGACTAACAAGTAACAGTTAACCTGTACTTGACTCACAAGTAACAGTTAAAATGACTCAAATATTTATGCAAAATTATTTGCAGTCATGATGCAGGCATTAATGATGCAAAAAGTGTTTTTGACTAAAATAGTGACTAAAAACAATTTGATCATACAATATATAAGGCCACAGAATTACTTGCATTTTAGTCACACATCTATAACAAAAAACAAATAACTGAAAAAAATGAGTGGTAAAAGAGTTACGTTTGAGCATAATCATGATGATAGGGAGTGGTCAATAAAGGTAGCAAGAGAGGTAATGTTTCCTGAGATATATGAATTGTATGGACCAAATGCTTAACCAAGTTACCGATTACAATTTGAAGTGCTAGAAGAACTAAGAAGACAGATATACGGTCAGGAACAAGAAGAAGTTATAGAACCAAGTGGCGGTGTTAAACTTAAGCAACCACATACGCAATTTGCGGGTCCTAGTAGCAGTAACACTATTGTTGGGAAGCAACCTAAAAAGAATGAGAATCTAACAGGCAAGTCAACCATTTTGCACGAGTGTAGTGATGATACAAAGAAAAAATGGAAAAGAGAGTAAATGTGATTTTCCAGTTCCTGAAAGTGACGTGTCTGGTTACATGTATGAATATATGATGTATGTATGCAGTTGGTTTAAGTATCACTTAAACCAAATTTAATAAAACTGTTGTAACCAAATCTATCAATGAAATGTTTTATGCTTATGCAACACTACTGGTTACATGTATGAATATATGATGTATGTATGCAGTTGGTTTAAGTAAGACTAGGTTAATCATGTAAAGGTTAGTGGTATACTATATCATTATACTTCTATGCAAGGACTCCTAGGCTAACATGCTTGTGTATGAGTTAAGTACACGTTATGAATTCCAAACTAAGTAGGAAAAACACTAGCCTACATCATTTACCTATACACTATTAAAGACAACATTAAAGAAATAAGGCTTAAAACCATGTAAAAAACAAATTTAAACAATCAGGCTTCAAAAAATCACTCACCTGTAAAGAAATAAGCATACAAAGACGCCGCAATCACCAAATAGCCCACCCTGCTTGGGGACGTTACGTGCATTCCTAAACTTAATGCTGTATTCTAGGGGATCGATTCCTTTGCTTGCAAACACATCAGTCTTCTCTAGAACTACCGAAAGCTTACACTCCAAACACCTCCTCATATTCAAATACCATGGACAAGTTTCAGGTTCTTGATATCCTTCACTGTCATAGAATGTAACGATTCCAGTTTTAATGTCAAACTGCGCTAGGGACCAATGTTTCTTGGGTTCATTTATGGGTATGAAGACCTACAATGTTTTAAAAAAAATTGATATAATCCACATAATTAAACTATCATGTTCTAAAAGATTGGTTACCAATGAATACCATTCCGCATTCCTCCACGCAAATGGGTAAATATCATCGGTTGCATAAAACAGTGGCATTGAGTCTTGAAGTAGAAGCGTTAAAAAGTAGCAACTAACCATTGACCAATCTGCGGAAGATGGTCTGAAATACCACATATACCATACCCAAAGATCAATGTGTCTGAGGCAATAAAAATACAGAATTCAACAAAAACTTTACATATAGCGAAAAATAGTTTTATCAAAAATATACTGTAAATGGTTATTTTAACGTACCTCGTCAAGTAACCAACCTACACGTTTATCGTCAAGCCCAACTAAAGCATCCCAGAAAGTACGATCAACAGTAACGTCACTATACCAAGGAAACTTGCAACGAGTCTGCCTAGGGGTAATCAGAAACTTCTCCAACTCAAAAGTACATGAAATTTTATCGATACATTTGAATGGACGGCTTGGTTCCTAAACAAAACAGGTTAAAGTTGAATTATAAGACTTAATTGAGCCAATATCTGATGATGTAGTTGCAAATTCATAAAGGTAATACCTCTTTCCACGGTTCGAGATCTTGACACCTTTGAATCATGAATGCATCAAGGACATTTGTACGTTTCTTTAGTGCATCCATGCTAGGGACGTATAAAGGTAATAACTCCTCCCATGGTTCCATCTGCGGCCTGACCACGTTGACATACCTCCTCTTGAAAGTTCCACATCGCTGTAAAGCAAGTTTCATGTGACTGGAATTACTATGCTCTATACTCTTCATCCTCTTTTCTTCTTCCAAAATCAGTTTCGTCCTCTGTTTCCTCTGCTCTGCCACCCTATAAATCTCAGCAGCTTGCTTTTCAGCCTTCACACAATCATCCTGCAATTACATAACAAAAATCGTTGTTATTACCTAAGATAAGTCTTGAAAACAGTTAATATATTCTTGAAAACATGTCTGTGATCACCTCAGATAAATCTTCATCAGACAATTTGTCCACTTCAACCCCACCATTCTGTGTAAAGTTATGAAAGAAGTTATAATGAAAGGTACAAGACAAATAAGAATAATTTGAAAGTTGTAGAAATCAATTACCACATAAACTTTCTGAGAGAAATTATCCAAACCATCTACAAATCCATTGGCAGTGTGTTTGTTGGATGTTCGAATAGGCGAATCAAATAATTCAAAAAAATCACCATCTAGATTACTACAATACTCGTCACCCAGATCACACTCCACGTTATCCTGTAACATGTGTGCACATACTTAACCAAGTATATGACAAGAAAAGATAAATATATATGTATATATGTATACCTTTTGAACAGATGAGGTAACTTTGTGCTCGTGTCCGACTTTTGTTTTCCGAGTAATATACTGCATCACAAAGTTTTTTGCAAAACATGATAATTAGACATTAGTTAAATTGGGGCATACGTAGAAAAGGGTTTTGTCAAGACTAACATGAATAATACTCTCCAGTTTGTAGACACGTTCTTTCAAACTCTTTATCTCTTTAGGTAGAATCAACAAACTGTCACATAAACGCTCCAAAGCCTTAACCCGAAGCATACAACTCTGCCTAAGTGGATGTGCCTCTCTATCTTTGTCCTTAGATGTGCGAGCTGATGACAATTTTTTTAGATAATCACCAAACCCCCCCCCCCATATTCAACAGGAGGAGGTGCTCTTGGTGTATACCACTTTAAAAAAATTGACTTTGTCTAAACCATTCTGATTGGCCCTCAGCAATATTGGGATATAGGTCATAATTTGGATTTTTGGCCTAAGGCATTTAAGATTACAAATAAACTTTAGAAACAAATAAATAAACTAATTTACAGACTAGATAAGCATTTAAGATTACAAAACATCTTAGATAATAATAAAACATGTTAAACATATATGCAATTAACCTACACAAGAACTTATAAATCTTACAATCAAAGGAAAAAAGTTGGCATATATGCAATTACATTTAGCAAAATAGTTGGCATATACGCATTAACTGACCTCGGGAAAAAGTTGGCTGTATAGCTCCCAATTTTGAAATGGAAAATGCTTCGACCAGGAACATCCTCTCGGGATCACATCAGGGTCATTAATCCACCAACGTTGTGTCTGAGATGAAGACTCTAGAATCCATATCTACAAAAAGTTAATGAATAAGTCAAATGACAAACAAAATATTAGCATAAAATAACTTGACAATGATTTGGACTAAAAATACAGACCTTGAAACACAGAATAAATCTAGACAATGAATACGATGGAACAAACTTTGGGTCTTTTTCCAATGCTTTATGGTGCTCATCCTTATGATTTGCGTTCACATTTCTAATGGCAGCGTATAACTCCCGCCAGATGTGCTCTCCCCAAGCAAACTCATCCCAAGCATCCAGATTTTCTACCATCCTTAGATATACATCATCAACAACAGATCCTAACTCACGACCCATAAATATAACTTCCAAAGATAACAAAAGACAAACTCGTATTGAGTCTTCATCTGATAGTTTCGTGAAACGCTCTTCATCCTCAATCACAGATAGAAGATCTATGTTTTTAACATAGCGACCTATCTTCCCGGAAATACACGATCACGAAAACTGATATCACCCTCCCTAAACTTGCGGAAACTGACCATCCAAAACTTGAATGCAGTTATGAGGCAAAATTCACGACGACCAAAGTGTAGCAAATGATTGTTAACATTATAAATGAGGGGTAAATCATAGTGATCATTATCAGAGAAGACTTGCTTCTGAAGCATAAAATGTATAAGACCCTCTTCATTGTCAACATAATCCAAATCCAGCCACCGCCCAAAACATGTCGACCTAAACAGTACAGATTGGTCCAAACCTAGTCTGTCTTTCATTAGTGGAAAGTAATTGAGTTTGCTTCTAACATGTACCCTCGCATGATATTCCTAAAGAGATTACAAGATACAAGAATTAGCATCGCTGGGTCCTAGTTAACAAGATTATGCAGACACGAAATAAGCTAAAAAGAACTTTTACTTATGGGCTTATACTTGCAATATGGGCTTCTCTAAACAATTCAAATATCAGCTTATATACATCAGAATACTAGGCTTATAACTAGTTTCACACTTTTTAAATAGTCGACCTAAACATTACACTTAAAACTATAATTTGAACCAGTTTATAAACACTGTAGAATGCAGACATGATTTTGCGGACATGTGTAAGCACTTAACACATAAGATACTTCAAAATTGCTTATTTTCTTAAAAATTAGCCAAAAACACTATAAAACAGTTGATTTTCTTGAAAAAATACCAAATAAGCACTTTAATAAGCACTTCAAAACAACTTATTTTCTTAAAAACGGCCAAAGAATAAATAGAAACTGATTAACAACAATAAAAGCAAGTAACCCATTTTCAGAAATACCCAAAAGGCAAACACCCAGTTAGATCTAACAATGAATCAAAAAAAAAGTTAGAAGAGTACCATCGGTATCATGGTGGAATGAAACAATAAATTGAGTGTGTGATTATTGAGTGTGTATGTGAAAAAGTAATCGGATACTAATTCAAAACCTAGATCGGATAGTAATTGAAAACCTAGAACGGATATCCAGAAAGTTAATCGGATATCAAAGAAAGTAAAAAATTCAACGTACCTTTATGTCACATCCTGGCCGCCGGTTGCGCAAGCCGCCGGTTGCTCAATCAGAGGTTATCTTGGAAAAGAGAGAAGATAAAAGGTGTGTTGGTAGTTGGGACACGTGTCACATTTTTGGTGGAGTTGCGGAGTCGAGTGGTTGCGCATGACCATTTTGGAGATTGAGTGAAAATTTGACCACAAAGGGGACTACCAAAAAGATTTTGGCACTTTTCTCTATATAATATCCTTGACTTTTGCTTAATATGTACGTTGTCCAGAACCTTTGTTTTTCTAACCCACGCATTGGTAATGGGTCCAGTTATTATCACATATCGTTTTCCTAAGGGAATTGATACTCACATCATTTTAATTGATTAATACATCATTTTGTACAAGTTACATAGCATACCGTACAACACTTTGATGCTTAAAAAGTGGTGAGTGCATAAAAAAAAGTGGTGTATGTATCAACCCCCTTTTCCTAAACAGAAATGGAAGGGTTTTTTTTACATTTGCTTTTGTGAGAGTTAGTCAAGTAAAGGAAAATTGGTTACATTTTTTTTCACTCACTTTGAGTTCTTCGCTTGTTACTAATAGTTAATTAAAATGAATGATATTAATGTGTACTTTCAACGCAAGATTTAAGGTATGTTTGATAAAAGCAATTATTGTTGGAACAAGAGATGATGTTGGAGATGAAGATAAAAAAAAAAAAAAAAAAAGTTACATAAAAGTAATATTTGGTTTTAAGAGATTATGCAAAATTATTTTTTTACAGTCTCTTATAAGTTATGTCTGTTAAACAAAAATATTTTTAAGTAGTTTATTTTTTAAAAAAAAAAATAAACATAATCTCTCAACAATCTTGTATGTCAAACATAACATTAACGTGACTAAAAAAGAAAGTTTTAGTTTGTTTAATTAAAAATCAGATGCAATTATTGGTGATTTATAAGTTTAAGTAATATGTATTATATACGATTTGTTATATAAAAAGAAAGTTCGAGTTTAATCAATGTGGTTTAACCAATGCCCTTAGAGAACTCATTAGACAATCTTTTTATATAATAAGAGATAAATATTTTGTGATGATTCATTCTTTAATTTATTAATAGGATAGCTCAATCTCAAAATTGAGCCCTTCTGTTAGCGAATATATGTCAAAATTGGTTTTCATATGGTCAAACTCATCTAAATTTGTTAATATGTATAATGTGTTCATTTTATAAAAGAAAAACTAAAATAACAAGAGGGTCACACAACAATTCGTGTTATTTCTTCTTATAAGCTTAACTCGTACGTATTAGAGATAAGTGGCGGACCTAGCCGCAAATATAAGGTGGTTCATTCATTTGGTCAAGTTGAAAAATGCAATGAGTCAACCAACCAACTGACCAATTTTTCGGGTCGGGTCGGGTTCAATTTAACAAGATGCGACCAGTGACGGACCCAACCAGAAAACAAAGGTGGTTCCTTGATATACTAAAGCTAAAACAAATTAACGAGTGAATTAATCTTCAGGTAAATGTGTTAGGCCGGGTCGGGTCCAACTTAAAATAATTGCATTGATGTAACAAAACTTTTAACTTATGATGTAATACTTGAGGCGTTTAGATATGCGTCTTGCTATTATGATTGTATCTTTTAGTGATTAACTGATTATATCTTATGCTACATATTTTTTAGTATACGATATCAAACAATCATTTGTAAAACTATTGTTAAACACCTCAACATCTTCATTTAAACACGTAAGAATATTCAAACTGACATTGAAATTCATTATTTAGAATTATTTATACATAAATGCATCGACAAAAAAGTAGCCGAGTTTCTAAAATAATAAGCGTTCTTTTTCTCTATCGTGGTAAAGGTGTAGCCGAGTTTCTAAAATAATAAGCGTTCTTTTTCTCTATCGTGGTAAATGTGTTCAGGTAAATGGTTCCTTGATATACTAAAGCTAAAACAAATTAACTGACCAATTTCTCTATCATTATTTAGAATTATTTATACATAAATGCATCGACAAAAAAGTAGCCGAGTTTCTAAAATAAAGCGGTATAAAGAAATATAATACTTTGGTCATCTTCTTTACCAAGAACATTACAGACACCTTAAGACCTCCATTAAAAAGTACTGCTAGTGATGTGTTGCTTTTTTTTCTAGTTTTCCTAATAGATTTGTCTTTCTCTCTTCTTATTTGATACACAAGGTGGTTCCCGGTCTAAATCTAAGATAGGTCCCGGATTTTTTCACACATACGCTATAATGGATTTCAACTTCTAAGGTGGTTCCCGGGAACCACCTAGTTATAAGGTAGGTCCGCCCCTGAGATTGATAATTGAATATGCCTAAAAATATCATTAGCGGGATTATAAATACCAAAATATAAGCACATGTTAGTGTGATATGAAATTAAAATATACGATATAATATTTATAACGACTAACTTAATTCTTATATAAAGTTTAGATAAGGATATCCGTAAAATCATTTTTTTTAACTTTATTTTTTACTTCATCAACGGTCATTACGTGCTATTAAACATGCATATTGTGTACAATATGATACCAATAATTAAATTAAACAGCAATATCAACCTCAACATCATGTTAGTTTAAATAAGTCAAATCCTTCATCTAAAAAAAATCTATACAAATGTTAATCGATATTAATATATAATCAAAAATTTTATGTAAACCAACGCATAATAATTAATTGTACTTGCATCATAATTGCAAAACATAAAACATGATCAAATTTTTATATGCTCGTATATTAAACTAAAATTTTAAAATAGATTTAATTTATGTGTAAATTGTGTGCGTACATTTCTGACTAGTATTTATAAATACATAAAGTCTAAGTTTCCTTTATTAAAATCAAAATAAAATTAATATTTTTTAGAACGTAGGAGTTAAAAAGTTCTCTTCCAAAAATGTCTTTTGTAGAAAACCAAAACGTAAAGAGAAATAATATGAAGTGAAAAGAACACCACAAAAATAGGAATTTAAGCGTGAACATGTACTTTACTAGTGTGCATTATTGAGGAGGAAATCCCAAAATTGAAACAGTTGTATAGAAGTAGAGCAAAAGTACTAGCATATGTAATATATATGGGATAATTACATAGTTTTTGATATTAAGGGTTGGTTTTTAAAGTTAAAATGACCTTTTTAAGAGTGCAAGGTGTAGTAGTTTAACATTTTGGTATAGTTTTTTCGCTTCCTATAACGGTGATAATGAAGGAATTTGTGTATTTTATTTTATTTTTGTGTGTGAAAGTGGAGTGAGTGTTGTTTTTTTTGTTGTTATTATGATATAGGAATGTTATGGAGAGTGTTTTTTTGATTTTGTATAATAGGAGCATTAGTAGCTAACGTGACGTCGCTTATAAACTACATTTATAACTGATGACACCCAATAGTCTAAGTGAACAGGTAGGGTGAAATAACTTGGGCAAAGTTTGAGTATGGCTCGTGATGCAATTGAAAATTGATTCGATATCTTAGAGTACTCCACTAAGTATGGTTGTTACTGCATTCTTCCAAATTGGTTCCAACCCTGCTAAGAACGTGTGTTTATTGTGTGCGATAGATATCTTACAATTATATAAAAAGAAATGCATACCTAAAATCTTGCCAAGTCATCTTGAAATAGTTTCTAACTATTACATGATTGAATTTATGTTACTTTTTCTCTTTTAAGCATTATTTACCTCACATGTTTCTTCACTCAACCAAGCCAACAACCCTCTCAAATCACATTAACATTATCAACTATTTGTTTAGGTTTTATACCAGTAGCATGTTTTATTTTTTTACTAATCTTGTGAATATGATTCTAATTGCAGATGACAATGATAACTAATGAGCACGGGTAGGAATGGTGCTAATTGAATCCAAAATAGTGAAAGTTAGAGTTTTGAATATTCTATTTTTTTCACCTTTTTCTTTTTAAACTTTTGTTTCTTTATAAGAATAAACCATTCATAGATATGGAGTACCACATTTGCAACTTAACGTTAATATACGTAAGTAGAACTTCTTATCATATAATGTATTATTGTGGGATTGTATAACTAATGTCCATTTTTCTTTTTATGCATGCACTTCTTATACTAGAGCATAACACATAAATAGAGAAGAAACAAAGAAAATACTCAAGCTACTAAAAAAATGCCTAAGATAAAAGTGGCGTACAACTTTACTATTTGAACAAAAGGTGATAGGAACGGTGGGTAGGCGGGGGTATTTTTTTTTTGAACTGCGGATTCATTATTAAACACTAGCAAGGAGCTAGAATTACACAACAATAATATAGGTGATAGGAATGGTGGGTAGGCGGGGGTATTAATCGTATCTCTACAACGGCTAAATGGGTAGAGTCAAGAAGTGGACAATATAGGCGAATAGGTGATGAATGAGTGTTTTAAAAATGCGTAAGTTACACAATAATCACACTTTGGAAGCCTTAAGATTTGAAAAGTCGGGCCCATGCGATTCAAACATTTACCCAACCATAAAAAAATACTAATATGGAACTACATTGAAGTGCTTAACACGGCCTAAAAGAATTGCCTAGTAAATAGATAAATAAGTCATATAACTACAAGTAATGAAAGTTCAATATGATTATTAGTATAGTAACCAGAATTATCCAGAATGGTTCATGATGACGATAATAGTCCACATTCGGTCACGAACCCGACCAATGACCGCATACTAACGAGCCCAAACGACGGTAGGGCTAACCGATAACGGTTTGGGCTCACGCAGGCCCAAACCCAAAGTTATTTATGGCTTATGATATCGGATATCTCTTATCTTAGGAGATAAGTGTTTAATAACCACTTAGGCGGGTGATAACGCTACACGCGCCGTTCGGGGTCAAAGGAACTTCCTTTTCGTCGAGCAAGTTTTTCAACACCCTAGGCGGTGAACCTAATCATGTAGTGTAGTATTAGGGTAAGCCACGGAATTGATATCGTTCTCTGGGGAATAGGAATGCTAGTGAGAAGTTACTACGCTAAGGTTGGGGTTGAGGTTGAGGATGATTATTTTTATCTTTTTATGGTTTTAGGAAATGGAAAAGTACGAATCTCGGGGTTTGGATTTGGGGTTGGTATTTCTACCGATTACTCTACTATCTAATTATCTAATTAACTAAGGTGAGGGTAGTCTATGTCTAATTATTGTGTGCTCGTATGATGATTTAAAGATGTGTTTACTTAGGTTTTATTACTCCTTAATTATCTCCTATTGATGGTTGAATTGTCTTGTCCTTATTCTTAATCGCTTGTGTGTCTAAGATTAAGTCGAGGGTATGCGCTTATCCCTAACTCTTTGAAACTACCAAAGGGTCTAGATCTACAAAATCTCTAGGATTTATAAACTCTAACTCTAAGGTACTCTTTGGATGGTTTAGCCTACAACTACTCTAGGTGTTATAGTCTAAGGTTCACAAAGATTAATCAATCATTAACTACACAACGAATGACCTATCGCATTACTAGATCATTAACAATTAAGATAAGAGACAACCAATCAATATTCAATAGTTAAGTTTCATATCCCATAAGCAAACACACAAGTAAATTTGCCTTGGACATGGAGAACATGCAAGCATACACACAAATAATTGAAGACATAATTGAATTAATGAAGTAAAACACTTATCTTGGTGTAAGATAGGGTTTAGAACCCTAAAATACTGTACAAGACAACCTTGGTTCGGTTTAGGTTTTTACTCCAAAAGACTACACACTAATACTTAAAAATTCGGATTCTATATATAAGATTACATTAGCGATGGCGTCACCTTATAATTTGGTGACGCCGGGTCGCCGATCATTGGGTTTCAGCCTTGGCCACGTTAGTCTTGCGACGGCGCTGACCTTATGCTTGTGACGCTGGCCCCTCTTCAGCCTCCGACGCCGTCTAGATCAAATCTAGGCCGTTCCGAAGCCGCGCATACCTACTCTTTTAAAACCTGGCCGCCACTTGTAAATAAGCAATTTGGACTCTTGAGTCGTCAATAGTAGTGCTCGACCGGCGTCGCAGATAACACCTGGACGCCGCCCCTTGTGTTTCAAAGCTGACTTGAGTGTCTCGACATTCTTGACTTTGGCCATTTTCTTAAATATCAGCCTTTTAGGTCCAAATAAGTGCCATTCAGCAATTTGTCTTCAAGAGACCTAAAAAGTGAAAAGGAGCGATATTAAGTAATAACAGATACAAAAGTGATCAAATAAGGGGCTTAAAAGCGACCCCTCAAAAGGTACATTTTAAAACCTTATCAAATATCTCTACACTTGGTATTTGCTTGTCCACAAGCAAATGTGCTTTTATAATAATTTATAGTTAGGGGTCATGAAGCATTGGTTTAGAACAATCCACAACACATATAAGCCCTGTAAAAGTCATAACAACCGCGGAAATTACATACTAGTACACATGGGGTGTTTGGGTACTCACATCTCTCGGGTGTATATGAAATATAACAAGTTAGAAATGGAAGATAATCACTCATTAACCGGTCCTAGTACATAGATTACATAGGCTTGAGGAATAGACTCAAACCTCCATGCGGCTTTGAAAGCACCTAGGAAAGACTATCCAAGAGGTCTTTTAAAGGGTTGTAATGTAAGGCTTACGGTAGGGGAAACAAAGAGGTTTGGTGAGGATAGGCTATTTAGTGGTGGCAAGTCAAAAATCTTTATGTTACAAGCATACGAGAAAGAATGGCATTGCTCCAAGCCAAGACTTCGACACTAAACTCTGGATAACTGAAACAAACAAATATAAATTTAAAGATAGATGTAGGATGTTAGCCCGTTGTTTTTTTTTTTTTTTTTCTTTTTTTTTTTTTTTTTTTTAAAGACTAATTTTTATTTTTTTTCTCTTTTTTTTCGATTTTTTTAATACACTTTTACTCTACCATCCTCTCTGGTAACATCAAAATGATAGGGATTTATAGGCACATCCCTACACTTGAGTTTTATTACTCTAACACTAATTTGACCCGAATTGAAAAGATCAAAAAAATTGTAGTACATTATTACGCCAAATAAAGGGAATTTGAATTTGCGTTCCTTCTCATCATTTCATAAACTGCTTTTCCCATAGAGTTAATCGTCCCAAAACTGTATACAAAGGATATGACTCGACTTAGCAACTTATGCAAGCAACTAGATAATTAAACTAAGGGTTTTTAGGGTGATAACAATAATGCACTAAAAGTAAGTGCATACAAGGTAGGCTAAGGCGATTTGGGTGTACATTTGGGGGATGGGGTGTAAACAATACTCTTCATTGATATTCGAAAAAAGCGACATCCACGAGCAACGCGAAAAGGATAGGCTCGAGGGGTTAACTAGGGGTATCGTGTACTAAAGATGATACAAGCGCCAAGGGTGTGGGGAATTACTCAACCGATGTGGAAGAAGTAATTATAATATCGGTATCAAACAAGGGTTATCCTAATGCCTCTTATCATTTAGTTATTCCTAACTACACAAGTGTAGTCTT
>OU343223.1:123355315-123412387 GCA_910596185.1 Chrysanthemum makinoi | reverse complement strand
AAATATTATGTCACATAAGCATGTTGCACCACTTTTCTATAACAATAACATCATAAATTTCAACAACAATTGATACATTTATATAATCCTAGCAACAACTAGCAACAAGCCACATTTAATCAACTACAAGATTTTCAATAAGAAAAAAAATACTAAATACCATTTACAGAGACAAGCAAATTGAGATTTTGATACAAAATGAACATTGGACTATTAGAGTAGTAAACAATATCTAAACATAAATCGATGCGATATGAATTAATCATACCAAAAGGCAATAAGTATATATATACCTGATAGTGATAAATTGTTAAGACTTGTTGGAAAAAGGATGATGAAGATTAAAAAAAGTGAGTTATAAGTGGTGTCCAGTGAAGACAAACGGTTGTGACTGTTCAGTAACTAGTTTTTTTTTTTTAAATATTTTGTTTTTAAAGAAAAATATATAGTTCTTTTTTCTAAGAGGGTGTTTGGTGTGAGGGTTTAAGAATGAGGCAATGGGTATAAAAGTGTTAAAACTTGTTTGTATTATGATAATGGGTTTGAGAATGTTAGGTTCCCAAATATGCAACACAAGTAACAATATAAGAAATAGAGAAGAGATAGAGGCGGATGAACAATAATAAACACACACACGATATACTATGTGAAAGGTTAGGCGTAGAGTGGGAGAGAATGATATTGAACAACCAACCTTCAAATGAAGGTTATAACAAGGTATTTATAGGAGGGAAGCTAGGGCAACACTCCTAGTTCCCATCCTTTTCCTTATTGGACTAGGCCTAGGCTTATGGGCCTTCTACATAAGCCTAAGGCTAATTACTAACATAAAGGACATATTAAGCTAACTATTACATATGAGTCACTAACACTTGATTTAGGTTTAGGAGTGATTCCAACAATCTCCCCCTAAGTGTTGGTGATGAATGAATATGAACGGTGAAGGCGTTGATGTAATAGTAGCTTTGACGTCTTCTGACATTCTTCTTTCTTGTGAGAAGAATTGCCTTGATTTGAACAATCTCCCCGGTGTAGAGAAATTGTTTTCTTTAAACAGTTCTGCTTTGACGTCATCTTTATCTTTGTTCTTAGATCATTGTTCTTTTGTGATGAAAGTGATAGTATGTTGTTGTTGTGCATCAAGTCGCCTTAGGTTCCGTTGTTCCGGTGTCTCTACGTCATTCTTCAACATGATCACACGCTCTTTGACGTTGGATTTCGATCGATGAAGTTCTTTAAATCTTTAACTTTGTAGATTCTTTGGTTTGACGAAGAATCATTCTGACTTTTGTGTTGCTTTTAGTTAGAACTTCCATTAGTGATGATGTTGGCATGAGCATGTGAAGAATCTGCACGATCGTTCCGCTCCAAAGCTTCCATAAGAGGAAAACATGAAAACAGTTAGTAATAAGCGGATACCGGCACTTACAAGTTTGAACTTCGAGAGTGTTAACAGCATAGTGTGAAAACACAACTCTAATTCTCACAAAGGCCGTTCTGAACCGGAGTCCCACAAGTGAGATAACACGATGTACCGAAGTACATCTACGGTTCGGATGAGTCGTGAGGTACACGAAGCATCACCTCACGACTGTAGACCGTTTGAGACACACTAAGCGTAATACACGGGGAGTTACCGGTGACTTCGTCGGCGTTTGATGTTGACCTGGCGGGAGTTTCCATTCAATCACCGAGGATCACAATTGTGAACCTCTCATAAATGTTCTCGACAGATTGCTAAGATCTGTGAAGGACTCGATAATGTACCACTGATGTTCTTATTGTTGAAGAGCAAGTGATGAAATGTCAAGTGTACCTAAGAGATCTTTTGATGAATCTCGTGGCTCTAGACCCAATAGTGCGTTTTGGTTTTCTTGAGCGGAGACTAGGGAGAGGGTCTCCTTCTTCAATACCAGCGATCTCTAAGAGAAAGCCGATAGTTTACGTAGGGTTCCCTGTGAGAATGAAACAAGCTTCTGTAGAGAGAAACTTGAGTGGCTAAGAAGGTTTAGTGCATGCGTCACTGGGTCCATGACGTCTTTTAATCTTCAATACCGGTGTCACTAAGTGACAACCAGTAGCATATGAATTGAACCCGATGTCTGCCCTAAGTTGAATAATATGGAGGGCTATTTCTTTTCACCCTTTTCTTTGCATTTCTTTTTAATTCTTCAACTCCTTCTTTCTCCGATTCTTATTTTCTCCTTTTTACAATCATACCTAAGGACTTCTAATTCTAACTATTGGTATTGTCCTTGGGTAGATCCCTCCGGCTCTGGCGGATCATAGGACGGTTATTCCTAACCTTAATCACCTTATAACTCCATTGCCATAAAACCATTTTCAAGAAAATCTCTCGTAGTGTTTGTGAATGAAAAACATTTTGTACCACTGTGAGAGTTTTATGTTTTAGCATAAATACTCCCCCTCAACACGTGCTTAAGTGTTAAGACAGAAATCTGCACAGTGAGAGAAAAGCGCGCACTTTTGAATTGATCGACTCTAGATAGACAATCCCCCGCGAGACACGGTTACGTTGAATAGTTAAAGAGTTACATTGTCAGCTTTTAGGTGACAACTAGCTCTAATAACTATCTTGAAGGTGTGGACAAACCTTGAAAGGTTGTCAAACCCGTCAAAGATCATGTCTACCAAGAGTTTCTCGAATGGTACATTCTACTCGGACAAGTCCTTTGCGAGACACGTTTACATTACTAGCGAACTAGCTTGAAATTATTACCCGTCCCGGACAAGTCTTTTCGAGTTACTAACAGTTAATATCTTGTCAATTCGTTGGTTAAGTCTATAGCACAAAGATTCATTTGCAGTTACACAACATATTTCTTATCACATAAATTTTCTCCCCCTCAAAAATGGCATATAAGTGTTATTTTTGAAGAAATGTTGAGAATAAATATGACCATTTTGAGTTTTGTGGGAAGATGACCACTGTGAACAATTTGTGAACAAAGTTTAAAGTCAAATACTCCTCCTCAACAAGTGATATAAACGGTTGAGGTTTTGAAAATCATAAGGGGAAGTACTTGTTCTTTTGAGCAAAAGCTTGAAAATTGAAAGGTTTGATAGGTTTTACTCAAAAGTAAGAAGCTTTCGCTCCTTTTATAGGATTGTGGCACTGAAGCGTACCACAGGGTCCTTTCTTGGCAAGAACGGGTTGTACACTGGTATGTGTGCACAAGCCATAGACATATATAAAATCACACATCCAAAATATTATGAAATAGAAGCGTTCAAGGGGTACCGGAAGTCCATCAATGTTTTCGGAATGCGAACCGGCGTTGATAGCCAGTGAGAGCAATCTGGACGACCACCTACAAAGCTCTCAGCGTTCGAACTGATCCCTTCGATACAACCTTTCATCAATCATGGTGATGATCCTCTTCACATCCCGTCTTTCCTTAGAATTCCATCACTTTTTAGACCCAATTCCTTCATGAATATCCTTCAACCTATAAGCCAATCCGTCCCTAGATTTTTTCAATGTGTGATCCCCAAACTTGTGAAGATCTCTACACGCCATCAAGTAGTTGCGTAGTGTTTCACTAAGGTAAACCACTCCGAATGGTTGGCTGATGAGTCTGTATTGTGAAAGCTGGTTAATGTCGGGAAGATCTAGCTGAGGTGGAGTAAAGTTGACACGCAGTGCGATATGATTCAACCGCAATTTGGAGATCTTTACCCGTTCTCTGATGACTATGCGTCTGATGAAGATCAGCAAGGACTTGATGAATTCACATTGTACTTCAGTTGAAAATTGTCTCATGCGACCCTGTACTTTGGCAAGGTACATGTCTTCAATGTCGTTGATAGACAAATTTTCAAAGTCCGCTTCAGAGAATGCATAATCCCTTTCGTCTTGCCTTTTGACCACAATATTCTTGAGGAAAGTGTAGTCCTATTTAGACAAAAAATCAACATGTTTGATGGCTACAATACTCTTAGTACTGAACACTTCATGTTGAGACTTCTGAACCTGGCAGCTTCTGTAGTAGATTCTTCAGCGTTCCGGCCAATGGTGAATCCCATACAGTGCATCACAGTCATACTCTTCCACATTGTTGGAGAACATATGGTTAGCTCTTTCCTCGATGGCTATGCAGTTAGAGTATATGGCTGTCGGGAATGGAAGTGTCAGTGATGTAGCATATTTCCTTGAACCATCGCCACCGTGAAGAAGAAATTCCAAGTCTTTGTTGAAGAAATATCTGAAGGGAATCCTAGGCTGATCTGGTTGGCTAATTGTTGGCAGAGGTTTGGACCAGTCGGTGTAATATGGAGGATTGTCCCGTTTGGTGAAGTCGATGTTTGCTTCTTGGTTGAGCCAATCCATATTGTTAGACATGGCTCGTGCTATATTATCAAGGTGATACTCGACTTCAATAGCACTTTCTAAGCTGTCTTTTAGCAGTTGAAATGCTTCATTCTTGATTCGCTTCAACTCGAATTTCGTCATCTTTTTCACACGAAATTTTTCTTGCAGTAGTTTCGCATGCTCCAATGTACTACATTCTGTAACCTCTTGACCTTCAGATGGGTAAGGAGTGGAATCAACAAGCTTCGAGAACCATTCAAATTCAGTATCATCCTCGTCCAACCATGATAAGACGTCAGTCATAGGCGCCTTTTCTTCTTTTTCTTTGGCCTGGTTGAAGATTCCGGTTTCTTAGCTGTGTCAGGAGAGATGGGTTGTTGTTGTGGCTCAGGGATTTCCTCATCGTCACCAACCGTATACTCAAAGTGATCACCGGTTTTACGAGTCTAGGGTGGTGTCTCGTAATCCTGAGGTTTTTAGTTGAAGAGCGAGGAGGGATCTTTGTTGAGCTGGAGTCCTTTGGGGTGGAGGCTGCATTGAGTATTGAATGGAGGATGATTCACCAGACTTCTTCGTGCGTTTGGGCTCGTTATCCTTATCCTGATCTTTGTCTTCGCCGTCTCTTGAAGCGTTTAGGCCTTACGGCTTCTTCTCGTATCTTTGACTGAGTTGGTATTCCAGCAATGCTTCAAACAATTTAGCTTCGCGGGAGGCAAACGTTGCAGAGCGTTCGACATTTGAGCTACTAGCCGGTTCACCAATTCATCATCTGAGAAGATTGTGAGTTCAACCGGATTGATGCTCAAATTCATTGGAGTTGATTTCATGGCTTGCTTGGCTAGATGTAAGAGATTCGGATAAAGTTGTCTGGTATACATCTCCTTTGTCAGTTTAGGAACGACCTCCATGAGGAACTTGTGAGAGTATCCTTTGATCATCTCGTCCATTTTCCCTTGAAAATCATCTTTCATGAGCTTCTGGACATACTCCCTTTCAACTTGCATATTGTCTTGCTCATCATGAAGATAATGTATCTGTTCAGCAAGAAAATCTAACTTCTTCTTTGTAATATTTTTCTCTCTGACCTGTTTGACAGCTTTAACGATTCGTGACTTTGCATGAGACATCCAAGATGTAGTTGGCTTCTTCACGATCCGGATGTGGATCGGTTGTTCTTTTTGATGGTGGTGGTGAAGAGTGAGAAGATGAATCTGACGATTATGAGATATGAGGAGACTCCGGGTCCTTTGGTAGCTCAGAAGTTTCTTCCTTTGAACGTGCATGACTATCTAGAAGAAACTTATCATACTCAACATCTTCTTCATTTCCAGACTTAGCTGTTTCATTAGCTTTGGCTTTAGCTGCAGCTTCTTCATCAGCTTTTTCCTTCTCTAACTTCTCAGATTCTGGTTCTTCAATGTTGTAATCAATAGAATCTTCCACGCGCTTTGTTGTTGCTCAAGAGTGGTGGCACCAGATCCCTTATCGGGTTGATTAACCGCATCAGGACCTGGTGAAGGTTGAACTCCACCACTCGATCCTCCGATCTTTAGCAAATTCTTTTGCAACGTGTTGGAGTCTAAGGAATTTGAACTTTTTCCTGTATGTTTCATCTTGTTTCTCTTCATCTGATTCTTCTTCCTCTTGTTGCTCAATGACTGGAGTCTTCCCTTTACCGTGTTCAGTTGGTGGACTGGGAGGTTTAGGTACCGTTGTAGTGTCATCTTTAGCTGTTTCAGAGTAGAAAATCTCTTCATCTGATGCAGTACCCTCCGAGTCTTCGTCTGTTAGCTTTCTTTGCGGTTCAGGTTTAGGTACGGGAATAGGAACAACTTCCTTGGTGGGAACTGTCCTCTTTCGTGGAGGATTCCTCCTGGGGAACTTCCTCGACTCTCGCTTGCAAAGCACTTCCTGCACTTCCTCTTCGGTTTTTCTTGAAGGCGTACAGAAGATTTTTCATCAAGAAAACCAACTTTGTTCTCTTCTCAACTACCGGATACCTTTTATAAGAGTAGAGTTGTTTGATTTCGTCTGAGAGAAGGTGATCTGGCAATACAACACCTTGTTTCTTAGTCGTTGACTCCTTAATCGACTGTTAGAGTGGGTTCATCAACATGTCATGATTGTCGGTCATTAATTCTTTGGGGATGTCAAGGTTGTACCCAAGTGCTCTCTAGATCAACAGTTTAGTATATCTGATGTAAGGAATCTTTGAGCCAAGCTTTTGAGGAATGTCATCATGTCATCCCAAATCGAGCTTCAACCGATGTGCTTCATGTTGATTAGAGCCCAAAAGATTTGCAGTTCCACGAGCTTGGGATGCTCATAGCCGCTGCCACGACCAGAAATGGATTTTGTGATGATGATATAAAGGGTTCTCCAAGGCTGAGGAATGTTCTTCAAATCCACATAAGAATGCTTGATGATTACTCCTGAAGCTTCGTCGTACCCAATATTAATCAAGAATTGCAGAACCGTCTCTTTAGTAGGTGCAGCAGAGAATTCAGTTGGTATGATGTTAGGAATGAGGAGAACTGCCCGTAAGTCTGCAGGAGTGATGGTGAGTTGCTTGTGATTGAGCGTCACCGTCACAGCATTTTGACCTTTGATCAACTGCATTGTATTCCAAATTGCGTATGTAGATCACCGAATAGTGGTAGAGTTGGTGAGCATGTTCGATAGGGATGATTCTTCGAATATCCATCTTTGCAATGAGACAAGAATATTCCGAGCGGTGAGAGTTTCAAAGTCAACTCTGAGATTGTTCTTTCCAATCTTCATTGGATAGCCATGCGGGAAGATATCAACAATGGTGAGGACATTTGGTGCATCCACATTCATTTGAGCTTCCATGTCGTGATCTGAAACACATTTAGCCAACAGAACCAACATATCGAAAGACATAATGTTAGTCAATAGAAGGTTTTATTGTCTACTTATTGAATGATATATGTCAATGATTGTTACGAGTCCAACGTCACTTGTTTGTTTAATAGTCCAATGATGTCGAGAGAAGTTTCGTGAGTTAGTTAGCTTTAAGTTTTAATGTTTAGGTTATCAATTATTTTTCACAACATATTAAACGTTTATGTTTATTAGTGACATTTATTGGTTTCGTGACGTTATGATTTATTTATTTACAAGTTTGCACGCGTAACAATTCATAATAAAGGTTTGATCAAGGCTTAGGCGTAGAAATGGTAGCTTATGCGTAAACAGGAGTTATACGCGTAGACACAAGCTTATGCGTAGGAACCTTACTTACGCGTAAGAAATATTACGCATAGGAAAAGGGGACCTTATGCGTAGAGCTTACGCTGCAGCGCATATAACACCTTACGCGTAAGGCTTACTCGTAAGAGTAGACCTTATGCGTAGTGGTCACTGTTTACGCATATCCTTCACGGGATACGCGTAGTCCCTTTGTAGAACCTTACGCGTAAACGCTATGCGTAAGATTTCTCTTACGCATAACCTTCTACGCGTAAGGTGATCCTTATGCGTAGATTGCTAATGGCCTTGATTCTGAATTATACATGTAGCAGACCTGAAATAAATTCATCATAGCAACAATATTAACACATACATCCATTCTAAAACAGATCAAGGCATGAAAACACATAAAACAGTTTACGCGTAAGATTACTTACGCGTAGTCTTAAACCCTAGTTTCAAGAATTACGCTTAAGAAATCTAACCATGGAAATAGCACCAAACTTTTTCTGGTAAGTCTAAGATGTTATGTGAGTGTAATGACCAAGTTTTAACACCAAATTCGCAGTGAATCAAAAGTACCCAAGTCTCAAGAACGTTAAACCCTAATCTCTAATTCTCAATCAATTAGTGTTTCTGGGTTGTTTCCAAGCTTAGATATCATCAATTCACTCTAATAACAACATCACACAACAATCTTTTTGACCAAAAACATTCACATTTTAAAATACCCAAACCGACTCAAGAACCCTAATTTTGAAAAACAATCAATTCGTGTTTCTGGGTTGATTTTGAGGATAAACATAGTATTATTGATATAAAAGAAACGTTTTGACCCATTTATCTTAACCTCAAACAGATAAACATGATCATGTGTTCTTACGCGTATGCGTATAACACAAAATCAACCATATTCGTAAATTTAACCGTTGGATTCGTTTGAAAATCAAAACCAATGTTTAAAAACGTGTTACAAACACAAAAACACTTACAGATTGATAATCAAAACTTCGGTTGTTGAGCGATTTATATGCGTAGATTAGAGTTGGTTATGAGTAATAAATGTGATGGATAAGTTAGGTGAGGGAGTTTTATTAAAAAGAGTTTGAACTTTTGGCAGTTTTAGTCCCTCCACCTTTTCCATTTTCATCCAAAGACTTTAAACTTCCATTTTGGTTACCAACCGAAAGATTTAAGACAGAAACTTGACGACACTCCCCCTCGACTTAAGAAATAAAGAAAGGTTATAAATTTTAGTCCGAGGAGTGTCAGTGAACCAGAAATGTAACCACCATTTTAAAGAAACAACCGGGATTAGGTAATATGCAAGTACAGTGTTATTTTGAAACAGTAAAAAAATTATTTTCTCCCCCTCAACACTTGATCGGAAAAATACTGAATTTTGAAATATTTGAGTGTTGACGGAAGAGTTGTACTTGCGATGTTAAAATAAATATAGATAGAAGAATATTTTTGTTGTTTTAGCTGATTTTATATTTTTGTATTTTGTTTTTGAAAAATATTTACAAAAGAGGTTTTGGTGTTTGACTGGTTTTTAAGAATGTTTTAAGAGTTCATCCAGTTCCTCTTGAGTCAAACACCGCATACCAATTCGATGGACCAACTCATTAAACCTAGCAGGAGCTAAGGCTTTGGTGAGAAGATCGCTAATTGGTATTCGTACCCAAATATAATTCAACGGTACCACTGTTCCACGTGGTCCTTGATGAAGTGATATCGAAGATCGATGTGCTTTGACTTTGAGTGTTGAACTGAGTTGCATGAGATCGCAATAGCACTCCGATTGTCACAAGATACATCGGGATTCGTCAAATACGTAACCATAGTCTTTGAGTTGTGTTCTCATCCAAATGACTTGAGCACAACACGCCGAAGTGGCTACATATTCTCGCCGGTGGATGACAACGATGTACGATCCTGCTTCTTCCATTGCCAAGATACCGGTTTGTCACCAAGAAATTGTAGTGCTCACGAAGTACTTTTCCGAGTCTAAGCAACTGCGTGATCGGCGTCTGAAAAAGCTATTAGTTCAAAACCAGAATCCTTCGGATACCGGATCCCCAAATTAATGGTTCCCTTGATGTATCGGAGGATTCTTTTAGCCTCTGAGAGGTGGGTTTCGGTTGGTCGCGATCGATAGCGGGAGCAAAGATAAGCGGCAAAGACAATATCAGTCTGGCTGGTGTTAGATACATGAGAGACCCAATAATACTTCGGTATTTGGTAGGGTCAACCAATTTCCCATGCAAATCGGCATCCAGCTTCTTGGTATGTGCCATTGGTGTGGCATAAGTATCACACGTATTCATTCGAATTTGTTCGAATTTCAAGGGCATATTTGGACTGACTCAAGAAAATACCACGGGGTGATTGATGAACTTGCGGTCCTAGAAAGAACGTAAGTTCACCCATCATGGACATTTCAAAATGTTTCTTCATTAGTTTTGCAAAAGCGATTGAGTACTTTTTATGAGTTGACCCAAAAATGATGTCATCCACATAAATTTGAACAATTAAAATATGTTCTCCGTGATAGTGTATGAAAAGAGTTGGGTCGACCGAACCTTTGGTAAAATTATTGGCAATGAGGAAAGATGATAGCTTGTCATACCATGCCCGAGGAGCTTGTTTGAGACCATACAGAGCTTTGTTCAGTTTGTAGACATGGTTCGGAAGCGCGGAATCAACGAATCCTTCGGCTGGTGACATAAACCGTTTCTTTCGGTTGACCATTGAAGCGTTTTGACGTCCATTTAAAGACCGTTATATTCATATGAGTGCGAATGCCGAAATATCCGAACAGACCTCAAGACGAGCAACGGAGCAAATGATTCTTAAAAGGCAATACCCTCTTCCTGTCTATAACCCTTAGCCACCAGACGTGACTTGTTTTTTATGACATTCCCTTCACATCAATTTGTTCTTCCAAATCCATTTTAGACCAATGACGTAGACCCCGGATTGTCTTTGAACCAGTTCCCATACTTCAAGACGTTTGAATTGGTTGAGTTCTTCTTGCATGGATTCAATCCAATTATCTTTTGTCATTGCATCCTTAATGTTTTGGGTTGATTTGGCAAGACGGTGAGTGCATAAATGCAATGTTCACCGTCGTGTGAAGACGTTGTCTCGTAACGGCCGGTTGATTTGGGTTGCCAATAATATTTTCCAGAGGATGGTCTTTTGTCCATCTATGTGTAGAGGGTTGATGTTGGTATACGTTGTGCAGATTTTGAGGATTCAAATGGCTTGTTGATGATTCTGCGACATCAGTGCACGTTTCATTAGCAAACGAGTTAAAGAACGCATTTGGATCAAAATCTGCGGTGGGGTACTTCATTCAGAACATCATCATTGGTTCTCGTCGTTGGATGCAGTTTGTTCAACTGTTGTAGTAGAGTCAAGCGGTGGTGCATCTTCAACAATAGTTGTTGTAGCAGGTGTATCGGTATAGGAGTATTATCGGGTTGAGCGGCGAAACAGTGGATACACACGGAGCACGTTCATCAATATCGTCACCGAACAGAGGAGCAAATAGTCTTTCCATTTGTTGACGAGTAAGCTGAGGGTTTGTTTCAGCTGATGATGGGGTTTGGGGAAGTTTAGCGGTTGTGACCGGGTTCCAAGCTATTATACTCGAAGCCATTTCGAGTAAGTTCATCAAAATTAGCATGAATCGTTTCCATAACCTGCTTTGTCCGGCGATTCCAGATCCGGTAACCTTTAGAATTCTCACAATATCCAATAAAGACTCCAATGTCAGCTTTAGCTTTGAGCTTTCCAAAGTCATCACGATCATTATTTGGATAACCTGCTTTGTCCGACGATTCCAGATTCGGTAACCTTTAGAAAGTGTTTGAGATTCGGTTTACGATTGTGGAGAAGCTCAAATGGTGTTTTGTTGTGGCGTTTTGTAATCATTGAACGGTTCTGAGTGTAGCATGTAGTTGAGCGACTTGACCCACAAGTAATCTGGAAGTTTAGCATTGATTAACATCGTTCGGTAGCTTCCACTAACGTCACGGTTTAGTCTTTCAACAACTCCGTTTTGTTCGGTGTCGCGGACAATAGATGTTTGATGCTCAATTCCCACTTTCTCATAATATTCCGAAGAGTTTGATTCACAAATTCAGTTCCTTTGTCTGTTCGAATTTGTCTCACGGTGTTCGGAGTGAATTTGAATTTTCGTGAGAAAGGTGATGATCATCTGTGGAGCTTGATCTTTACTTCGAAGAAAATAAACCCAAGTCCATCTTGAATAGTCATCAACAATTACCAAGATGTAGCGTTTGCCTTTAATTGTCTGCACGCGCATCAGACGACACAAATCCATGTGAAGAAGATGAAGCACATCTTTGAGAGCGTGTTCCACCTTTGAAGGAAAATGAGCACGAGTGCTTTTCCCTTGTTCACACGCTGAGCATAGGTGATCTTTAGAATACCGGAATCTCGGGAGACCTACAACAAGTTTGTGTCGAGCAAGGTTGGTTATGGTTTGAAAGTTTAGATGTGAGAGACGACGGTGCCATAGCCAAGATTTTGTAGATGTAGCCTTTGAGAGTAAACAAATGGGAGATGAAGCAACCATGTCTTGCATTGAGATGGTGTAGAGACTAGAATTGCGAAAGCCAGACATGAGATCGTTTCCTTGTAGATCACGAATGAAACAAGTCTTCTCCCGAAATGCAACTTCCAAATCTCCATCACGAACTGACCAACGAAAATAGATTGTGACCGAGGCCTTCCACATAATAAACCCTGCTAATTTCGATGTTGCCATTAATGTAATCTCCGTAGCCCATGATGGCTGCGAAGTGATCATTCCCGAATCTGACAGTGCCAATGAACTTTGCAACAAAGTTTGATAACGGTTTAAGATTGCCTGTCATGTGTCGGGAACATCCGCTATCAACAATCCATAGAATGATATGTATCACCGCATTAGAACTGACGACACGGATGGAATAGAAGTAGATGTGGAACCCGAAGTGTTAGGGGTTCCAAAGCGTTATAGTAGAAATACACACATCAATAACTTTAAGCATCCATTTAAATCCTAGTGTATTATGTATCCATTTCCGCCATCTCCAACTAGTCTTAGCTTTAGTCTTAGTGAATGCACTAGGTGGTACGGCAATCCTGGAGGTGATCTGGAACTACGGTACATCAATGTGGTTCTTAGAATCTAAAGAAGGCGGTTTACCAAGCACAGACTTAGAAAGATTAGTGGGCCTAGAGGTATTCCGATTCTTAGGATTCCGTAAACGAGAGATGATAGCTTTAGCAACACATTTGTCATGACAGTCAGAATTCATACTTTTACGACAAATACCACAAGGTGCATCGGTGAATATCAAAAATACTTAAAGGTTTAGCATTTGTTACATCACTATTCCTATTACATTTGCAGACGCAATATTTATAGTGGAAGCAACATGAGTCTTATTCAAAGTCCTAGGTCGTTCTTCTACTTCAGCATTCTTTATTGGTATTTTCTTACGTCGCAACTTCCTATTCTTCCTTGTATTGCTCTAGGTGTGAAGTGCGGACGTTTGGAAAAGAGGCAACTATTCTGTTTCATAGAGAAGGAAGCACGTTAGCAACTTGTGATATGGCAATAGGGATTCTAGGTTCATGATTACTAAGTGTTCTTGGTGCTATTCTCTTAACCACAGTAGGCGGAAGTTGTTCATACTTTCCTAACATTTCCCTTAACTTAAAAATAGTGTGCACCAGTGATAAGGTTTTAAAATGTACCTTTTTGAGGGGTCATTTAAGCCCTTATTTGATCACTTTTGTATCCGTTATTACTTAATATCGTTCCTTTTCACTTTTTAGGTCTCTTGAAGGCAAATTGCTGTAATGGCACTTATTTGGACGAAAAGGTGCGAATATACTAAGAAAATGGCCAAAGTCAAGAATCGAGACACTCGAGCCTGCGAAAACATAAGGTGACGGCGTCAAGCTTATCTGCGACGCCGTCGGAGGATTTTGTGACGGGACGAAGCAAAAATCTTATTTTCAAGTGACGACGTCAAGTTATAAAGAGTAGGCCGTCGCAACTCGCGGCATAGATTCAATCCGAGGGCGTCGAAGTGAAGAGGACGGCGTCACGGGCATAAGGTGACGCCGTCGCAAGTCTAACGTGGCCAAGACGAAACCCTAATGACGGCGATTCGACGGCGTCACAAAACATAAGGTGACGCCGTCGCATGTGTAATCTTATATATAGAATCCGAATTTTTCAGTATTAATGTGTAGTCTTTTGGAGTAAAAACCTAAACCGAACCAAGGCTGTCTTGTACAGTATTTTAGGGTTCCAAACCCTATCTTACATCAAGATAAGTGCTTTACTTCATTAATACAATTATGTCTTTGATTATTTGTGTGTATGCTTGCATGTTCTCCATGTCCGGCTAATTTATTTTTGTGTTTGCTTAGGGAATATGAAACTTAATTATTGAATATTGATTGGTTGTCTCTTATCTTAGTTTGTTAATGATCTAGTAATGCGATAGGTCATTCGTTGTGTACTTTATGCTTGATTAAATCTTTGTGAACCTTAGAATATGACTCCTTGAGTAGTTGTAAGCTAAACCATCCAAAGAGTGCCTTAGAGTAAGAGTTTATTATCCCTAGTGGGTTTTGTAGACAAGACCCTTTGGTAAGTTCAAAGAGTTAGGGAGAAACGAATACCCTACAACTTTAGACACAAAACGCAACTAAGAATAAGGACGTGACAATTCAACCACCAATAGGAGATAATTAAAGAGTAGTAAAACCTAAGTAAACACATCTTTAAACTATCATACGAGCACACAATAATTAGACATAGACTACATACACGTTAGATTAGATAATTAGATAAGTAGAGTAATCGGTAGAAATACCAACCCCCAAATCCAAACCCCGAGATTCGTACCTTTCAATTTCCTAAAAAAACATAAAAAAGATAAAAAAATAATCTTCCTCAACCCCAACCTTAGCGTAGTAACTTCTCACTAGCATTCCTATTCCCCTAGAGAACGATATCAATACCCGTGGCTTACCCTAATTACTACACTACAACGATTAGGTTCACTTCCTAGGGTGTTATAAAACTTGCTCGAAGAAAAGGAAGTTCCTTTGACCCCGAACGACGCGTGTAGCGTTATCAAGTTTTGGCGCGTTGTCGGGAATAGAATAGCTAGTTAGTAGTCCACCTCGTTTAGGTTTCTTTGCTTGATTCCTATCAAGTAAAATTTTCTCATTCTTAGCTTTCTCGTAGTATATCCCCCTTCTTCGTGACCTTTGTTCGTAATCCCATCACTTTTCATCATGGAAGGTGACAAACCACCAAACAACACTTCACCAACAAACAAATACCCACTACTTGACCCAACCTCTGCCAACCAACTTCGAGCTCGTATTATTAGTGAAATTGGAGAGCTTAGGAAACTAAATAGGATTATTGAAAATATGCTTGAGGAAGCACTTAAGGAATCCGATCGCCCTTTAGATAGTGATTCGACCTCAAGTGATTCGGATGATGATCTAGAAGAGGGAGATTATAAGGTGTTTGAAATTATGGAGGGTAGTAAGGAGGAGGAAGAACTTAGGGAGTATTTTGGTTCATACCCTAAAGGGAAGGAAACCACTTATCACTATAATGTGGTTAACTTCCCAAGACCACCTTTCGAGCCTCGCATAAGAAAGGGAAACCCTAAAAACATCAAAATACCGTGTATGATTGGATACTTATATAGGGATCACACCTACATTGACTATAAGGCCCCCATGAATATAATGTCTAGGCTCTATTACAATTGGATCATGAGCAAAAAGTTAGAACCTATGAGGGACCCCTTTCGCCCTAGGAAAGAAAGTAACTATGTGGGAGGGTTAAGGGTGCATGTCTTCGTCGGTAACTTCACATATAGGTGTGATTTCATGATTTTGGAAAATGTCAAGGGTATCATTGATGGGTTTTTAGGAGATGTGATACTTGGGAAACCATTTATAGAGGAGTCTAAGATGGTTTATGATCAAGAGAAAGGAATAGTCGAGTTCTCAAATGAAGCCAAAAATGTTAAATATATAATGCCCCACAAAAATAAGAAGTTTGAGGGCATGGATAATTTAGATGTAGATAACATTCCGGCATTCGAAGTAGACTGGAAGAACAAAGTTTACTACACTGCTTGTCTTGAACTAGGACCTGAATATATTCGTGATGAGAGAAGAGTTAAGGAGATCGAATGGGCCTTTAAGATTAGGACAACGTGAGGGCACGACTACGAGTCTAGCTGCAAGACTCTTAAATAAAGAAAAACGCTTCGTGGGAGGCAACCCATGCTTAATTGTTTGCTTGTTAGTGTCATATATCTTTTACTAATTGTTTATTCTCGTGTTTAAATTTGTAAAAATGCTTTATTTTGTTTTTAACCTCGTCTTAATTGCATATAAAGGTATTTTACATAAATGATAAGTGTAGGGAGGATTACACACGTTTTCAAAAGAAACGTAAACATGAGAATAACAATTCATTAAAAGATATATTTGTGTGTTTGTTCGAGTCAAATGCTTGTATCGAGTCATAATGGATGTTTTGCAGAAATTTTTCCAGATTCTTAAGATGTAAATTTTCCAGAATTTTTCCAGAAAATCGCAGACCGGTTTTTGTCAGATAACCGACGGCGTCAGATTGCAACTGACGGCGTCGAGGAAGGAGTAAAAATATCGATTACTTTTTCTCGTTTCGAGCTACTTATAAATTTTGAATTTTCCGGTCTTAATTTTCCGAAATTCGTAAACATCCATTCCACAAGCATTATATCCTAGTTTAGTAGAGTCTTATATATATTATTACCGCCGATTTTACGCGAAGGTTTCGTTTGTTTTCTTCAAATGTGCAGGTTTCATTTATCAAGAAGAAGAAACAAAATATTGGAAGGAGCTTTTCACGAATACATTTTTCTTGGAAAGGATTTAACCACTACTTCACATACGGATCCTACCGAGCTAATCAGGGGAGTATTAGTTTCTTTCTTTTTTCATTACCTTCCATTATCATAACTTTGATACTTTCGGGGAACATTGGGGACAATGTTCAGTTTAAGTGTAGGGAGGGAAAATAAAACGGGAACTTTGAAACTATGTTTATCCTTGATTATTTGCTTTGTCCAAGTGTATTTGTGTAATAAACCATGATAAAATGTCGGTTAGGGTAATTTTGGCACCAAATTTTTAATTTTTAATGACATATAGGAGTGGGCCATTAGTCTTAACAAAAGCGTCTCAAGGATAGTGTTGGGAATAATCCGTTACCACGGATAGTTGTGGTTTACACTGCTTGGATTAACACTAGTAGTGGAAACGTATTCCCACTGCAAGTTATTCATTACCACTGCTATCAGTTTATGATAAGGTTAAACGCGTCTAGATAAGTATAGAATAGATCTTGTGTATATTCTATTATGTTAGCTTTATACTTATCTTGTAAAGGACTTCTTGTTGTATAAAAGGAGATCCTAGGTCATTGTCTTAGTAACGTATCATATTACAATATTACCTACGAAAGCTTCAAGGTGTAACCCTAGTGATAAGTTAAGATCACTCGTATTATTCATTAATAATATTGGAGCTTGAGTTTTGTGTTAACTTGTGTTTATTCTCATACATCATACAATTCCTCTTCTAAGTATTACTTAAGTAAATTCCGCTTGCTTGATAATATCATACAAAATATCATTGACACAAGTAAAGTGTCTTAGATCCATCAAGTGGTATCAGAGTGAAGGTTCTGATATTTTGTTTTAGAAGATCCAAGAAATTAGCTTGACTCACTCACTCAATTCAATGGAGATGGAAAACAACCAATCAAACTCTTCTTCTACACCTAGACTCCCTAAGCTTAAGCTTAATGAGTTTGAGATGTGGAGGATACTTATTGAGCAATACTTCCTCATACAGGACTATGCTCTATGGGAGATTATTCAACTTGGTGATTCTTTCAAATCTGTGACCACTACTTCAAAAGTTGGTGACACTGATGTTGTGAAAGTTTCGTGCCGAATCAAATGCTGAAAAAGCTCAAAAGAAGAATGATCTTAAAGCTAGAAGTCATTCTGATGACTCTTCCTAGAGACCGATTATTGCATTCAAAGCAAATTCAAGTCCCTAAAGAACTGTTTGAAGAGATTTGCTCAGTGTTTGGTGGTAATGATGCTACAAAGAAGACTCAGAAGACATTGTTAAAGCAAAGTTATGAAAACTTCTCTGCTTCAAGCAATGACTCACTTGATAGCATTTTTTTACCAAACTTCGAGCTTGTTACACAGCTAACTGTGTTTGGCATTGAGGTAGAAAAGGAAGACCTCAATTTGAAGTTTCTAAGAAGTTTGCCTTCAGAGTTTCAAACCAATGTTACTATCTGGGAAAACAAAACAGACATAGAAATAATGAAGCTTAATGATCTTTACAACAACTTCAAACTTATTGAGCAAAGGTTGAAGAAGGCAGGGAAACTTGGTACAAGCTCTAGTAGCTTAGCATTGTTGTCAAATTCTATTGACAGTGATGATTATGAAGATGAAAGTGATGATGATATTGCCACTGTAGGTTCTAAAGTTTCCACTGGTAATGTTAATGTTACCACTCGCAGTTCAAAGAAGAAGGTTGCTAGTATTGGAGATCCTACCTTTTATGCTTTTATCTCCACACAAGTTGATGGCTCTGTCTTAACTCATGAAGACATAGAGCAAATTGATGAAGATGACTTTGAGGAGATGGATATAAAATGGCAAATAGCTCTTCTTAGCATGAGGGCTAAGAAATTCTACAAGAAGATTGGCAAGCCTATCCACATTAATGGTGATGATATTGCGGTGCTTTGATAAGAAGAAAGTGGAGTGCTTTAATCGCCATAAGTTTGGACATTTTGCTAGAGAATGTAGAAGACCAAAGACCAAGGACAACATGTCTACTTGGTACAAGCAAAAGAAGGGACCAACTGTGGAAGAACCAAAGGCAATGCTGGCTATTGATGGTGTGACCTATGATTGGATTTTCATGGCTGATGAACAAGAAGAAGAACATTGGTGCGCTCCAGAACAGTCAAGCTTTATCACTCAAGCCTGCCACTTGTGAATGACAGACCGTAACAAGCTTAAAACGGCTCAGGAACGAACTCAATGAAGATCTGAGGAGTATAGAGTCTCCCCGGGTCGTTATGTCCCAGCGAGCTATGCAATGGATTATCAACCGTAAAGTGATCGAGGAATTTGAACGGAAAAGGGATTTGAATTATTATGACTAAGGAAAAAGTATACAAACTACAAGGGCTAAAATGCAAATTAAAGGAAATTAAAAAGATAAAAACTATTAAATAAACGCTATCACTATAATTAAAATGATGTTTTTGTTTTTATGTTTTTACGGAACTGAAATTAAAAACTACGCGACGTCTAAAAGAAAAACGTGAAACTTACACAATATTAACCCTAAAAATATGAAAATGAAGTTTTTACAATCCTAATGATAAAAGAAAATTTATAGAAAAAGAAAATTATTTTTAAAACTAATTATCTAATTAAAAACTATTTTTAACTATTTAAATAATAACCTAAAATACAAGAAAATATGAAATAAAGCTAGAAAAATAAAATTAAGACTTAGAAAAATCTAAAATATCAAAATAGAATTTTCAAAACTATTTTTGTATTTTTCTGATTATTTTTCTATTTTCTAGGAATATTAAACTATTAAAAACTAATTAAATTACTAAAAATTACAAAATAAACTATGAAAAATCTGGAAAATTAGTTTTTTTACTTTTTATATTTATCTAAACCTAAGAAAAATGAAAAATTACTTTTTTGAACCTTTTCTGAATTTTTTGTATTAAAAGCTAATTAAAAATGCTTAAAAACTAGTTTAAATTAAGAAAAATAGCAAATCAACTTAGAAAAATCTGAAAAATTCAGGAAAACTCTAAAATAATAATAAGAAGCTAGGAAAATTGGAAAAACAGTAGGTTTCTTGGAAGAATATGAAACTGATGTCACAAATGCTTATAAATAAGCACTAAATTAAGCCAAATGAACCACACAAGTCACCCACTGATTACAGAGGCAATATTATGCAAAAGTTACTCTAAATGAACTTAAAAAGAACAACTCTTAACTACTGAAATGCAAGATAAACAGATTTGGTGATTTTGATTAAAGTGCTAAAACAGTTTTGGGTACCAACTTGCAGTCCCAAAATAAGCACCCAAATAAACTAAAAGCGTAATCCAAATGTTAAAACCTAAATTAGACCTGGGTAGCTACTTATAACCAAAAGACCAGATTTTAACAAGCTTTTACAAGCTCAGTGCTTGCACAAAGTTGAAAACACTGAGTGTAAGTTGAGTGTTGGAGCAGGGCACCAGGTCCTGACTTTGAGCTGATGCACAAGCTTATCCAGAGAGCCTAAGATAAAAACAGATATGAGGTCTTAAAGACCACCTAGTAGACTACTTATAGACAAAAATTCAGACCCTAAAGAGTTTTAATGAAACCTGTGCAACTGCTGCAAGTTCTATAGAAAACCAGTTTTTGACATGTTTTGACTTTTGAAAATCAGTTACCAGTTTGACTTTGGTGAGGTTTGAATGCAATTTGATGACTGATTATGATGTATTTGGATGAAATATGAATGAAGCAAGCTAGGTTTAAGACTTCTAAACACAAAATAAGATTTTGCAATTCCAAATCCACAACAGTTTGATAGTGAGACAGATTAAGAGATGATTTTGACTTTTGTTGGTATACAGGCACAAACTAAGACAGATGTGAGTATATAAGGACTAAACAAATATGAACTACCAGATCTTAACACATGAACAAGCCTAAAAGACAGGTATATCAGTAGATCCAAACACACCTTTTTGAACTGTTTTGCAAATTAAAACTAAACTAACATTGGATAAACATAGATTATGACTAAACTAACTTAACTTAACCTAATTACTGCTATTAGAACAGGTCTTGACAGATAATGACTACAAATACATTAAGAGCCAGAACATGTGAAAGTTACTTACAAAAGTCCAAAGCCACAATGGCCTGAATCACGTGAAACCAAGAACCACTAACCTATCAAATCCAACCCAATGAGCTCTAAACTAACCCATTTCCATCATCAGCATCAACCCATTCCAATTCTGCACCCATTTTGCTCCAAGTTGACTTTTGTTGACCTATGTTCCAAAGTGATTGAAATGTAAATGTAAGCTTATACAAAGCTTTAACAAGCTTATTAGAGCTTGTTTGAGCTTAAAACTGAGCTGCTAACAGATTTGACATGGGCTTTTGAGAGTGAGAAATTCAACAGTAACATAAAATATGGAAATTGAACTTTGACTTGAATTGATACTTAAATTAAGTTGCAATACACTTGAACCAAGTACTTTGATACATTTTAAAACAAACAACTAAGGAACTATTTTAAGCTAAAGAAATACAAAACGACATCTATTTTTGAAAATTAACCTAACTACTCTTCTCTTGCTTCCTCTTGGCTTCTTATAAGCTCCATACTCTTTCTCTCTCCTTTCTGAGTGGATCCCAGCAACAATATGAGCCCTTGGATGAGTTGGGATCAATCTTGGCCCTTTGATGGTTTTGGCGCCAAATTCCTGTTTTGATATCAGAGACAGGACAAGGATGCATTTAATGCATTGGGATGGGTAGGTGAGGTGGGGGGAGACAAAGGGTGGATTAGGGTGAAGGTGGTGGAGGAGGGGGTTGGCATAACTTCGGGAAGGACAGGATATAGGGGGGCGGGTTTGTTTATTTTAAATCTTGGGTTTGGGTTGTCGGGTCATGGGTAACGGACCGGGTAAAGGGATTGGGCCAAGGGGGTTTGGTTTGGTTTGTAATATTAATAACACAAGGACCAAAAATGTAACTTCTGAATTTCCAGGGACCAAACATGTAAATTATGAAGATTGAGTCAAAGGGTTGGTCTTGCCAAACTTTAATAGACCAAGGGCTAATTTTTACATTTTTGAAATTCCAAGGATTAATTTTGACCATTTCTAAAATCCAGGGACCAAAACTGTAATTTCTCAAAACTTTTAGATTTTTCACCAAAGGACTAAATATGATAATTTATGATTCCAAAAGGACCTCTGGTGACTTTTCTTTTAAAATAAATGCCTAGGGACGGATTTTGCCATTTTCTGAAAGTCTGGGATGAAATTTGGCGCCAATTATGCAAACTTTGCTCATTTTTCATCTGATTTTAAACATTTTGCATCTGAAACATATAAAATGCACTTTTGAGATATTTTAAGTATTTTGATGCATTTCGAGCATTTTAAACGCTTTTGCGTTCGATTTAACCAAAATGATGAGTATTTACACACTCATCAATCCCCACACTAAACTATTGCTAGTCCCTAGCAATCTTTTGAGAAAAACTAATGGATTTCATCTCTTTACCAAAAGCCATTACTTTTGGAGTAGCCAAATGTTTCAGTTCAAGCAAGAACCATGGTACACCGATAACCATCCGATTTATTGGCAAATCATAAACCATATAACGGATTTGATGTGTCTTTACCGTAAGCCGCTTGCTCGACTAGCCAACTCTTAGATAAATTATCAGAATTATCTTTGGTGAGCTGAATACCAATTATGGTTTTTCCACCGCCTTTACCACAAGCCATAACCTTGCGGGCTAGCCAACTCTTCACTTTTTAGGACATGGTGAGTTGAGAACCATACAATTTTGGGCAAATTGCAAGCCATATAAACGTATTTGAGAAATCTTTACCAAGAGCCGTTTGCTCTGGATTAGCCAATCCTTTTGTTTATTAGACAAGGCGGACTGATAACCAATCGAGTAAGTGTAAAACACTTACTCCAAAAAAATTTTGGCCAAAATGGGGAATTAGGCGTAAAATTACGTGATAAAATTCGTGAGAATCCCCCACACTTAGAAATGAATATTGCCCTCAATATTCAAAGTACCGGCGGTTATGCCGAAACAAAGAACGTAAAAGGGAAATATTACGGCCATTATTTTGCAAGATTTTTTTTTGATATATACACAACATGTGGGGCAACCCCACACTAGGGTGGTAGAAAATAGAAAGAAGTCAGAAATATGGGTGAAAACCCATATGGCATGCTACTGTTTTGATTCCCGAGTCGCTAGCTTGACTCGACCCCGAATTCATTTGTTCATGGGGAAAGTAACGTGGAAAACCAATCTCAATCGGACTTCGTTCACAGTGTTAATAAACATATGAACATCAGAAAGTTCCACACCGACGAGATACAACCGCGGTATTGTTAATAGTAGAAACTATAAGGGATGATACCTGGGTCAAAGATGGTGTCCTCATTCCCGAAAGAGAAAAGGGAAAGAGCGACCACACCATCTGTGAAGAATGGAATAAAGACGTACATGAGAATGCATGTCCATTCCTCAGGAGAGAGAAGCAAATCAATTGTGACATCTTTAAGCTTAAACTTGAAGCTTAGATGGTGATTGTCAAGAAGATGTCCGGTAGGGAGGGTGGGAAATGGTTCTTCAATCAACAGTTTTCCGAAAAAGGATGTCTCCTCCGGATCAAAGTAAGTATTATCAATCCCCGTTGGAATTGACTCATCACTAAGAAATGCATCGACTTCATTCCAAAAGATGTCATCTTCCTCATCGGAGTGAGAGGGGATGGAAGAGTCGGGAATAAGACTAGAAGATGATGGATCATTTTTGAGCAATTCATCAATGGGTGGAATGTCTCCCATTGGATCACAAATATCATCATCCAATCCGGATGAAACTGAAGAGAGTTTGGTTTCATCCACAGAGTTAACAATCTCGATGCGACAAACTGATCCCGGAGGTGGGACAAGTGGTGTGCTCTTAGAGCTAGCAGTTTCCACCACTTCCGATGAAATCTCCGATTCTAGATCATCATCATCAAGAACACTCTTGACTTCCCTGGTACAGCTTTCAAACCATTTGTTTGAACCATGGGTAATTTTCAAAGTTTTGAGCTCAAAGACGCTTTTGAAAACTCCTCTAACCGTGAAGTTTGAGAGTGTTGCATTGAATCTTCAGATCTTTGATCAATTGTGGCAACACTGCTTGTACTGAGAGGTTTGGAGTTCTGGTTGATATTTAACGTGAGCTCTTCGTTGTCAACCCTTATGGTCAACTCTTCAAAGAAACACATCAACTTCAAGAGCACGACTCGCTCTTAAGAAAGCTCTCCTAAGATGAGGGGAACTCTAGGATCTGCATCGAAGTCTACTACAACAAAGTCAGGAGGAAAGTGAAACTTTCCCACTTTCATCACGACATCCTCGGCTATCCCAAGTGGAGTAGTTTTGGTACGGTCCGCTAGCTCGAGTGTCATACAAGTGGATGTAAGTTTAGAAGAGACATCTTCCCATACTGAGAGTGGCATGAGGTTAATGCTAGCGCCAAGATCGGCCAAGGCGAAGCATTGAAACATCCCCAAGAAATCACACGGATTAAAACCGCCTGGTCTTCAAGCTTTTCTGAAGCTTATTAAGAATGGTCCGAAAGCATGCTCATTTAGAGGGGTTTTCGCCATCTCGCACAACTTATCTTTGAGTAAGCCTTGCTGGATGCAAATTTAGGCATTAGAACGAGAGCATCAACGAAGCTTATATCAAAGTGAAGCTCATTGAAGATTTGGAAAAATTTTCCATTTGCTCTTTGTTTTTGTCTTTGAGCTTCTCATCATTCATTCTTGATGGGTAAGGAAGCCGACTAGACTTTTGAGCCGGGATGGAAGTGTTTGTGGCTCAGGATTTTTCTTCGGAACTTCGGACTTGAAGCTTGACTACCGGGTGGGACGCTGTACTTCGTGGGCTTGAGAATTGCACCTTGTCCGTTGTATCCTTGGTAACTTGACTCAATGCTACAGGAGGAGGGGCATTGGAGTCGAAGGTCCATTGGCCTTACCACCTACGAGTGGTGACGGCTTTCAACTCTAAGCATTTGGATTGGGAATTGTATTGCTTGGGAGTCCTCCGTAAGATGACTAAGCTTTGTTCATATTCATGTTCATGAAACCGCCATCATATTCTTTAACTCATTTGTCCTGCCGAGACAATGTGGTATCAATTTCCTTTCTTAGCTCAACTCTCATGTTATTGATCTGAGTTTTCATTGAACGCATGTTTACTCGTCATTTTCATGAAGTCATTTGGCATGGGAGCTTGAGGAGGTTGTTGATAACTTTGATGATTAGGAGCTTGATATGGTTGGTTGAAATTGTTCCGGTTTTGATTGAAATTTTGAGAGTTATTGAAGTTGTGTCCTTGATTCGAAACAAAGCGATTTTGATTGCCATGGTTTTGATTGCCATGGTTTTGATTGCCATGGTTTTGCAAAGAGGAAAACCAGTGGTGTCATACCGCTAGGTGCACGGTAGTGAGGATCAGCTTGTGGTCGGTATTGATTGTGGTTTACATAAGCTACGGGAGCTTGGTAAAAAGAAGCATCGGTTGCTTGACAATCATAATACGCGTGTGGACCACAACAAATTTCACACACCTTGTTTATGGCTTTGATTGGTTCCGGCTTATGAATTTTGCTTTTGATTTCCTTTACCTCTTTTATCATACAATGGATCATGTCCAAAGTTAGATAGCATTCGAGCGCTTAACTCGTAAGAGTTACTGGATGTAGAAGCAGGAGTGTTCAGAACATTGACTTTGTTTCGAGAAATAGGAACTTTTGATTTACTCTCGCAAATTTCAAGCACATCTTTAGGTCTACGATTCAAGATATTGCCACCCGCGGATGCGTTCAAAGAATCTTGATCGTTACCGTTCAACCCATTATAAAAGATATTGACTTGTTGAAGCTCCGTGAATTCATGATGGGGCATTTCCTGAGGAGATCTTTGAATCTCTCCCATGCCTCTCCAAAGTTTTCATCGAAATTTTGACGAAATCCAGAAATTTCATTTTTAAGATTAGTCGTCTTTGATGGAGGGAAGAAGTAATTAACAAACTTTTGAACCAGATCCTCCCAAGTTTCGATGGATCGAGGGGGTTCTTTTTCCAGCCCAAATCCGGCTGTCCCTCAAGTGAGAATGGGAAAAGCATCAACTTGATTACTTTTTGTGGCACATCCTTGAAATTGATTGTTGAAGTCAACTTGTTAAACCAACGGATGTGTGCATACGGGTCTTCACGACGACCCGCCTGGAATTGATTTGTAGACACAAGTGGATCAAATGTGTCTTCAATTCAAAGTGATCGAATTGATTCCGGTAAAACGATGGCATCTCCATAACCCTCGGTGGGTTCTTGGAGCATTTCCGCCATAGTACGTTCGTCTCGCCATGTTGTTGTTTGAAATAGCCAACTGAATCTCGGCACTTTCGGCAAAGACGCCTAATTTGTGAACGCCGTTCTAGAATTTCGCTAGATCACGAAAGGACTCAATGATCTAGAAGAACGAAAAGATGCATTCAGAGTTAACTCTAAGAGACTCAGAGTTAAGGAGAGAAATGGGAATTATGAAAATCTTCGATGAGAATGGGAATTATGAAGACGCTTTTTATAAAAATTTTGGGGTGAGAAGAATCTTTATGGGGTTTTCGGTTCAAACGCCGATATCACAACAAAATCAATTAACACAAAATCGAGGCAAAACAAAAGTGAACTTAACCAATAATCACAATATGAATGGCTTCTTTGAAAAAGGTACACCAATCACAAGGACACAAAGGCAAGTTTTAAATCTTTAGTTCGGTAACTTATTATGGTCGCACCCCGCTTAGGTAGTGAAAACGCCTGTTTTGTGGTAATCTTTTTAAGTTGTTATTTATTAAAGAAAACGACGATTCTTTTTTTGTATTTTTATTTTTGATACATATATAGAAACAAAAGGAAAAATATTTTTGTGTTTTATACGTTTTTGGTTGTTTTTGGGTTTTTGGGATTTTTATAAGAAAATATGGATATATATATATAGATGATAGATGGATGGTATAAACAAAGAGTGAGGTTTCAAACAACTAATCACTAGACGGAAGATAGATCGCACAGCCCACTCAAGCGAGGCGGCGCCAAAAATTTGGTGCTCCAGTACAGCTCAAAGCTTTATCACTCAAGCTCGCCACTTGTGAATGATGCATCAGAATAAGCCAAAACGTCTAGGAACGAACCTAATGAAGATCTCAGGAGTATAGAGTCTCCCGGTCGTTATGTCCCAAATGAGCTATGCAATGATTATCAACCGTCCAAAGTGACGAGTAATTTGAATCCGAAAGGATTTGAATTATTATGACTTGCTACAGAAAAAGTAGCCAAAAATATACAAAACAGGCTTAAATGCAAATTAAAGGAAATTAAAAAGATAAAAACTATTAAATAAACGCTATCACTATAATTAAAATGATGTTTTTGTTTTTTTTATGTTTTTACCAAATCAAATTAAAAACTACGCGACGCATAAAAGAAAAACGTGAAACTTACACAATATTAACCCTAAAAATATGAAAATGAAGTTTTTACAATCCTAATGATAAAAGAAAAATTATAGAAAAAGAAAATTATTTTTAAAACTAATTATCTAATTAAAAACTATTTTTAACTATTTAAATAATAACCTAAAATACAAGAAAATATGAAACAAAGCTAGAAAAATAAAATTTAAGACTTAGAAAAACCAAAATATCAAAATAGAATTTTCAAAACTATTTTGTATTTTTCCTATTATTTTTCTATTCTAGAATATTAAACTATTAAAAACTAATTAAATTACTAAAATACAAAATAAACTATGAAAAATCTGGAAAATTACTTTTTTTACTTTTTATATTTATCTAAACCTAAGAAAAATGAAAAATTGTTTTTTTTGAACCTTTTCCTAATTTTTTGTATATTTAAAAGCTATCAAAATGCTGAAAAACTTAGTTTAAATCCAGAAAATAGCAAATCAACTTGTAAAACTGAAAAATTTAAAACTCAAAATAATAATAAGAAGCTAGGAAAATTGGAAAACAAGAGGGTTGTTTGGAAGAATATGAAACTGATGTCACAAGTGCTTATAAATAAGCACTAAAATAAGCCAAATGAACCAAACAAGCTACCAACTGAAAACAGAAACTATGACATACTAAAAGTGACCAAATGAAACAGAAATAAACAAGCTACAACCACTAAATAGCAAAATAACACAGATTTGATGATTATGAGAATAAGCTAAAACAGCTTTCTAGGTACCTCTTAGCACAAGCACAAGCTACAAATTAAGCCAAAACTAAAAACTACAAATTTGAGCTTATTCTAGACCTGGTTGAGATCAAGTACACCAAAAACTAGACTTTGAGAAGCAGTGATAAGCCCTGTGCAAGCTTGGGCAAAACTGAGAAAAACTCAGTTGTTGCTGAGCTCATTGAACAGGGCAACTAGGACCTGACTTAGAGCTTATGCACAAGCTTATTTAGCAAACAAAAGCTAAAACCAGATAAGTGGTTCTCAAGACCACCAAGAAGGCTACAACTAGACCAAGAATCAAACCCTAACTATGCAAAATGAGCACTTTGCACTTGCTTCAAAATCTGCATAAAACCAGTTTTTACACCATTTTGACTTATTGAAACAGATATGAACTTTGACTTTTGAGGATTTTGAGATCAAATGATTTACTGATGTTGATGTTATATGATGTAAAGAACACAATGCAATCAATGTTTGAGACTTTTAAACACAAAACAAGGATTTGCTATTCTAAAATTCACAACAGAAGTAAAATAAGACAGATTTTAAGAAATATTGACTTTAGGTGTTATAGGATGCAATAAGATGACAAGATTGAGTTTACTAGTGATAATAGAGACTAAAGCAACAAAAACCTTAGATCAAACACTTTAGCAGTTATATGAAGCAATCCAAACACCCTTTTAACTTCGATATGCTTATTAAAATGGAATAACAACTGATTGAGCTTGCACAAATGATCAAACTAAATTTACTTATCCTAAACACAGATTAACTCACAGGTTTTAACTACTTAAGATTACTAAAACAGATTCTGCCAAGAACAAGAAAATTAGTACTTACAAATGGTCCAAAGCCACTATGGCTTGAATCCTGTGAACAAGTGATCACTACCCTAATCCAACCCCTAACCTAGCTTTGATTCAACCCAAATCCAGCTCTGCTCCACCCATAATCCATTTCATACCCATTTTGCTCCAAGTTTGACTTTCGTTGACTTTTAACACAAATGATTGAAATTGTTCCCAGAGCTTACCATAAGCTATATTGAGCTTAGATAAGTCTTTTTTTTTTTGAGATTATATGAAGCTTATTGAGGATCAAACTTAAGAATTGGACATGGAATTTTTCAACAGTTAACTAAAATATTATGAAATAGAAATGCCACTTAAATTGATGCTTGAAAATAGTTTATATTGATACAATAACTTGAAGTGAGCATAAAAAACAGAAGTTACAACTTAAAACTTAAATTAATTCATTGCTTCTAAAAACGAGATACAAATTTGAAAACTAGACTAACTACCCCCTCTCTTGCATCCTCTTGGCTTCTTTTATAATCCAAAGCTCCTTTCTCACATCATATCCCACCGTTTCCTGCCATGGATTGCTTAGGATCATCTTAGCCATTGATTTGGCTTTTGGCGCCAAAACTGGTTTCGATATCTTGGACAGGGAAGAAGGTGCATTAAATGTGATTGTATGTTAGGTGAGGAGGGGGGAGACAAGGTGTAAAGTAGGGTGGGTTGTTGGTGGTCAGTGGGGAGTTGCGACATCTTGGTCGGGGAGGACGGGGATATAGGGGCGGGGTTTGATTATTTTAAATGTTGGGTTTTGGGTTGTCGGTCATGGTAACGGACCGTAAAGGATGGGCCAAGGGGTTTGGTTTGGGCTTGGGTTGTTAATTAGGTCCGGTTTGGTTTGTAATATTAATAACACAAGGACCAAAAATGTAACTTCAATTTCCAGGACCAAACATGTAAATTATGAAGATTGAGTCAAAGGGTTGGTCTTGCCAAACTTAATAGACCAAGGGCTAATTTTTACATTTTTGAAATTCCAAGGATTAATTTTGACCATTTCTAAAATCCAGGGACCAAAACTGTAATTTCTCAAAACTTTTAGATTTTTCACCAAAGGACTAAATATGATAATTTATGTTTCCAAAAGGACCTTTGGTGACTTTTCTTTTAAAATGAATGCCTAGGGACTGATTTTGCCATTTTCTGAAAGTCGGGGATGAAGCGCCAATTATGCAAACTTTGCTCGTTTTTCATCTGATTTTGAACATTTTGCATCTGAAAAATATAAAATGCACTTTTGGAATATTTTCAGTGTTTTGATGCATTTCGAGCATTTTTAAACGTTTTGCAGTTCAGATTTGACTAAAAATGATGAGTATTTACACACTCATCACAGTGCATAAGTGAATTTCATTCCTTCTGGACTTGTGAGGATAAGGCCTGCGCTTGACCCGTCTACGCAGGAAGACCCGTCCGTGAACAAGATCCATGGTTCTTGTAGTTCCACCTTGCTTTGTGAAGGTGCGTCATCAGTGTCCGGTTTCTCGATGATGAAGTCTGCGAGTATCCCTTAACCGCAGAGACGTGGTCTATAGGAAATGTTATGCTCACCTAGCAATACACTCCACTTCGTAGACGTCCCGAGGCAGGTTTGGAGATAATTTGCTTGATAGGCTGGTCTATAATCACCGCTATTGGGTGCGCCTGGAAGTACCTGCGTAGCCGTTTGGCGGCGAATACTAATGCTAGGACCAAATTTTCCATTGTGCTGTAGTTAATCTCCGTTTTCTTGAGTGCTTTGCTTACAAAGTACACCGGTGTTTGTACTGAGTTTTTGTCTGTTAGTAGCACCGCCTTGCTCCATGGGTTGCTGACAAATACATAATTAATTCTTCCCCTGGGCGAGGCGCAACTAGCATGAGGAGTGCTGCTAAATGCTGTTTAAGTTGTATGAAAGCTTCTTCGCTTCGTAGTCCAAATGTCTCCTTTTTGTACACTTCTTGAGTGTTTTAAAGAGAGGGAGTGACTTGTCTGCTGACGACAAGAATCTATTTAAACCGCCGCTTTTTCCGTTTAGAGATTGGACTTCTTTCAACGTGCGTGGTGAAGGAAGTTATGACGTTTCGTTTTTTCTGGACACGGTTTGATGCCATCGGGCTCTATCAGATATCCGAGGAACATGCCTTCTGTAGCGCCAAAAGTGCACTTCTTAGGATTGAGCTTCATGTTGATCTTTTTTAGTGTCTTAAATGTTTCCTCAATGTCACGCACCAATTCATCTTCCGTGTGGCTTTTTATTACAAGATCGTCAACATAAACCTCTAGGTTGCGGCCCACCGTTTCAAATGCGTTATCAACCAACCGCTGGTAGGTGGCACCTGCGTTCTTTAAGCCAAAGGGCATCTTAGTATAACAATAAACGCCTTGGCTTGTATGGAAGGCCGTTTTTCCTCATCTTCCTTAGCCATATGGATTTGGTGATATCCTTTGTATGCTTCTAGGAAGCATTTAAGTGGGTATCCACACGAAGATTCTACCTTCCGTCTATCTCCAGCGGCTGTAGCAGTCTTGTGGACATGCCTTGTTGAGATCTGTGAAGTCAACACACATCCTCCAACTACCATCGCTCTTCTTGACCATCACTGGGTTAGAAAGCCATTCATGGTAGACCCTCGCATGATACCTGCATCCACAAGTTTATGTACTTCGCCGAATTGCTTGTGCGCCCGAGCCCCGCCACGCCTCACGTAATCGGTAGTATCCTTGTCGGATTCTCAACTTGTGTTCTATAATCGAGCGTGGTACGCCGGTCATGTTCTTTGGTTCCCATGCAAAGATATCCAGGTTCTTTTGCAAGAGGCGACACGTACCCTGCCGTTATCGATAGCGATCCCCCGATCGATACCTCTTGCTCGGGTAATCAGGATGAATTGCAACCCTCGGTTTGGCACTTTAATTGCGCGCGTTTCGGAATATGTGTCGTCTCACATGTAATTGTGTTAGGAATTGGAAATTCCATAAGTAAAGTGTCGGTCACCCCAAATATTATCTAGCATAAGTTAGCTCGTAGACATATCGTTATTTACGTTATTCAGTAGTTAATTAGTTAGTTTGTAGCGTTGTTTAGTTTAGAGTAACACCGTGGAGGAAGGACGGTCTTTACCACCGTATACCGATCCACAGGCCGCCAGGAGGTCGTGTAGTCTTGTAACTATAAATACCCCTTCCATCCTTGGAAAGGGTGTGGCTTGGAATCTAACCTTCTCATTTTATTGAAGCAACTCTCTACCAAGAACACCATCTCTCTACTTTCTCTCTATAAAATGTATAACATGTATCATCCTAGACCACCCGAATCATCAAACACAATAATATATCGATCCTACAAATGGTATCAAGAGCCAAGGTTGTTGTGTTATCTTTGATTTGTGTGGTCCGTACCATGGTTGTTGTTTGTGTTTTTCTTGGTTCATGTTGTTAACCTTTTGTGTAACGATTTGATGGTCGGATTATTGGTCAAACTGGTACAAATTGATTTCAACATTTGCTTTATGTCAATATTTGTGTCCAAACTTCTATGTCCAAGAGTCGTATACAATTTGTCGTTTATCAATCTTTTATTAACTATTGGCACAAACTTCTGTGACTTATTTGTGGTCATATGGGCATAATATTCTTGGTCTTAAATCTGGTCATTATTGAGGTCAAAATGGGTCTAAAAAGATGTCCTTATCAGTTTTTTTGGGTTTACTCATCGGTCATCTTAAAAAGTCAAAAAGGTCAATAATGAAGTGTTCTTAAGAAGGTTATCTGGGTTGGTCATTCGGTCATTTCCATGGTCACATTCGTGGGTCAAAAGAAGCCGTTTTGTCACTTTTATGGGTTCATCTTAGCGAGTTGGTATGCTCCTTGTAGCGACTTGAGTAATAATGTGGCGACTTGTTATTTAACAAGTTAGCAACTTGTGCGTTTTGATAAAGGTTAGCGATTTGTGAGTTTGGAAAATGTTAGCGACTTGTGTCAAAAGCAGCTAGCAACTTGTTTAACTGACCTAGCGACTTGATAAAACGACCTAGAGACTTGACAAAAGATAAGTTGTAGCGACTTGGAAACATATTAGACCTAGTGACATGACTCCTAATTTATGTAGCGAATTGCTGACCAAATTTATGCAAAGCAAAACATAGCAACTTGACCATAAAACATGTATACCAACTCTATCTCGTTTCAATATCCATATTCAGTCCAAATCACTACGTATCCTTATCCAAGTCAACCAAACTTAACAAAGACTCAATTCCGAAGAAATAAATAATTTATAAACTCATCATATCTCATATTCGGTTCCACTTATATTAAATCTTTCACAGATTTTTAAGTGAACCTTTTTCCTCAAAGATTATTTACAAAGACCATACTTCATTTAATATACGACTTACAAGACACGATTGACAACAAGATTGTTATCATCGTATCTTCGATCATTCAAAATCTCTCGCACCAAAATCAAAACAAAAAATCTAGTGTTATACCTACCTCAAGACGTTTTGGTTGATCTTGTTGCCCTGAATTTATCTTTCACCATCCCTGTGGCCTACTCGTTGACCTCATGCCAACCCTGTGGCAAGGTCATGGAAGAATCAATGGAAGATGTGAGTAGAAGGCATACATTTAGGTCTTAAGGCAGATGTGTGGACTGATTGAATTTTGAAGTGAGATTAACTGGTTTCAATGATTTGATATATGAGATTTGTGAGTTTCTGATGGGGGGCGTGTTTGAAGGATTTTAGGGTTACGAATAATTAGGGTAATATGTGAGTTAAGGTGTCTTTTATAGTCCCCAATTTTAGGGTATGTATATCCGGATATGTACTTGGTCTCATTGGGTCGAATGTTAACCTTGTGGGCCATGGAGTATTATTGGGTATCCTTGTGATTTCGTGGGCCAAGGAGGAACAACGGGCCTCGTGATTCATGAGATAATATGGATCAAGTGTGATAGCAAGTCGTGTGAATGTTGTAATGCTTAAGCTCTTTATAACTTTTGAGTGTTTGTATTATATTAAGGTACAAAAACTTTCACATGGTTATGCTTCACGGCTATAATTTGTTAAGCTTATCTAATGTGTCTACGGAGAGGACTCATTACATTTTATTCGGGTTTGACGGCGTTTGTGGTGATTTGTAAAGTGATTTGGGCCTACGATTAAATATGAACCGAGCAATATATCACTTGAATTGAGTATACTGTTTGAACCGGGTCAAGATAAATTTGATTATCAGGGCCGGTTGATGATGATTCTTGGATTTGGACTGTGAGTTGCAATTTGATCATGAGTATTGATAATGTGTTTTGTTAATGAAACTTGATGATGACGAGAGTTGTCGAGATTTGTTGTGTTTATGAGATTTGTCGAAATGATTTGGGCTGATGTTGTGATTCAATGGGTTATAAGGTTTGGTACTTTGGTATGTAGATTTTCACAGCTAATATTAGTTCACGGCTTGAATTGTTTATGGAACAAGGTTGACCACGGGGTTGTTTATACGGTATTTCTTATTTGGATTTGAAGTGAGTTTTCCTGCGTTTACTTATTTCATCTTCTTTCTTTCTATCCTTCCGCGAAGATGACTTGTCTGGGCATTTATAGAGTGTGATAAAGACTTGGGTATTTAGTTACGGTTGTGATTCATTCTCGCTTAACCCACAACGTAACTATCACTTTGGTGTCTCACGCAGTTGAGGATACGTCAAGAGGTTTTGTACATTGGGTACACCGTTTCTTCTTCACAAGGATTAGTACAAGTTTAAGTAACAAATCTAGGAATTTTACTTCATGATCAAGTTTGGTATATCGGGTTTACTTCACCAAGTAGTCACGAAAGTACCAGAATATGTGGATGATGTGTTTACCAAAGTATTGATTGGATGGTTGATGATGTTGATGATGTTGGATAATGAACCGTTGATGAACCGCTGCATGTTCCCCTAAAACAGATATTCTCTTAAATCAAAGTTATCATAACACATTCAAGCTGACATTGTTTACGGTTTTGTCTTGATTTTGTAAAATCCCGCCAAAGAATCTATTTCTCGGTTTAAATCATAGACTTGTAAAATCCCGTGACAATGGAAACATCCTTGTAATTGTAAAGTGCATTTCCGGATCTATCTTACGGTTTATTCTTGGTTTTGTAAAATCCCGCGAAAGAAACTATTTTTCTGTTTAAACCATAGAGTTGTAAAATCCCGTAATGATGGAACCATCTTGGAGAAAGGAAAATGTATTTCGATCTTATTTGATCGGTGCTACTACGTTTCGTTTCAAGAAGGGATAAAAGGGTGTACTTCATGTATTGGATGTGTGTTTGGATCTTCGTCATGGCAGTTTGGTTATTACATGATTTTATGGGGTTACGTGCTTTTAACCATGGTCGGGATGAAACCATTATCAAAGTTTGTTTAAATGTCAAAGGAGGCTAGATTTGAGCAGTTAACCAGATGATGTGACAACGGCGTTAATACAGTATTATTTATTTGAGGTTGAAGTGAATTATCACGGGCGAGTGTACTTAGTATCTGAAGGTATCGGGATGGTTGGATGAAGATTCTTCAAGATCCTTGTTCGAGCTTATTATCAAAACAAAGACTTGGAAATCTAGTTATTGTTGGGTGTCTTTTACCTTTTCTTTTACCACTTGGGGGAATTGGGCTTATACCACCACAAAATAACTATCACTTTAAGGAGTTACATTGTAGTGCTCAGTGTCACATTCAATTGTGAATTTTCAAGAGGTAATGTACGTCTATTACTTGATGGTTGGTTGGATGAAGAGTATAGAGTACATAGAGAGTACTTAGAGATGCTAATGGAAATTGGCACCGCTCTTTGTTACATATGTGCAAGTATAAGTCACGAGTTCGGGTTAGTTTACTTCAGGGTCAAATTCATCATATTGGGTTATCTCCATCAGTTGTCACTACAAAGAGCCTACTGAATGATAATGGTGATATTTACATGTTTTGCCAAGAGATTGAAAAGAGAGAGATTATGACGTATGAACACAACAGTTCATGCCTCGTACTCTAAAGAAAAGAAAAGTGTACGCTTCAAGGCGCATTATCTTCAAAGAAGAGAAATCTTCTTATGACGTTTGAGTACTTCAGTTCAAGCCTCGTTCTCTAAAGAAAAGAAATGTGTACGCCTTCAAGGATTATCTTCGGAAGAAGAGAAATCTTCTCATTAATGGCCATTCTCATCAACATGCTTCATGCTTTTTCCATGCGCTTTCAATTTTCAAGTGAACCGGGCTACCATTGATTGTTTTCTTATTCCACTTGCTCAACTATAATGACGATGGCGACATCCTGTGCTAATTTTATGGGGAGAAGTGTGAATAGAATACTTTTGGATGATTTCACTTATTTAGTCAAGAATGGCATCTCCGTATGCAATTCTTGAGGGGGAGAAGAAGTGTGATAATATTGCATGGTTGATTGATATATGAGAATAAATGGTCAAACGACTCCAAACTCATGTAAGAACCGAGCTTCTACTTATCGTATCTTCTTTACATGGTGTTTATTCTTAGAGCTGTTGGTTGACATCTACACTCGGATTGATGAGTTTATCGACAAAGTGCTTCCGGTTAATGCTTCACGTATACATCAACATGATGATTCCGAACAATCTCTGTTCTTGTTTGATGTGATTGGTAGTTTGGTGTTACCATCTTGTGTGTTCGCTTGCCCTGATTGCTGATTTCCTTGATGAACATCTTCTCGTTCTTGTTTGATTGGGAGGAATTTTAGTTAAGGGGATTTGTAAGATGTAAGTTAATTGGGATGCTTTTTGGAGGGATGCTTTTTGGTGTGCGTTGAAGATGTTAACACTCTATTCTCAACGGACAATCTTGAAGAAGGTCAAGTCCAAGTCTGTTCTACATTTCTCTGCTACATGTTAGAAGACTAAAGACGAGTTGCATTTGATTATTTAAATACTTCTTCTTATCTCGGGCATTTATTAACAGATTGTCGGTTTAGGGGAGAGCACTAATTGGGGAGTGAAATGTCCGATTTAATCCCAATTAGACTTGCTCATATTCTTCAGCAAGTTGATTCTCACTAGAGTTCAAGTGTTCTTCTCAAAAAGATTTCAAGTATTTGGGTCGAAGATGTTGTGATTCAAGTGTCAAAACCAGCAAGGGGAAGGAGACACACATCTAAACACAAAGCGAGTAAACTTGATGAACTTAATTCTTCTTAGTGATTGAAGATATCCCGGGAAGACAAATGTTATTACCGCAAAGAAACTCAAGGTTTGACTCATGGCGAGTAAAATTTATGAACTTAATACTTCTAAGTGATTGAAGATATCCCGGGAAAACAAATGTCATGGCCGCAGAAAACTCAAGGTTTTACTCATCAAGGCTTTTAGTGTTATTATTCCAACTACATGGGAGAAGTGATGTAAATGTTTCAAGATAAAAGAGGTACATGGGTGTGATGATCTCGATGTTATCGCAATCATGGGAGATAATTGTGTACATTGAGGGCCACTGTGTCACTTGAGGGCTTAATCTGATTCAGATATAATCACTTATTCCGGAGTTGACATCCCGCAAAGATAATCGTGATTCGCCTGCTTCTTCAATGTTATCGGTTGTTCTCTCTTTGGGGAATGTGTGTACTTTGGGTCCTTGAGCTTCATACACGATCATCAGGGAAGAAAGCCATTGTTTACCACAAACATTAGGGAGGTGTTTTCTCCGGGCATGATGTGTATTCGGGAGAGTTCTTGGATATTGGTGTACTTCTGGTTCTTGAGCTTCATACATGTTCATCAGGGAAGAAAAATGTGAACATGGGAAGGTGTTCTTCATTCCCTCATGAAGTGTATTCGGGAGAGTTCTTGAGCATTATACAAAGAGACTGACCGCATCAATTCAACTACTCGGGGGAGTGGTCTCTTCACACCTGTTGGAATGGATTGCGTCGACTTCAGGGTAATGAAATTTGAGAAGAGTTATTTATGTGTGGGATGATATGTTGTGTTCTTGTTGATGATATAACCTCGAACGAAGAATCACGGTGATTATTCTTGAAAGGAGCAACGGGATTTATGATAATGGTGTGCTTCTTCACACACGGCTAAGGCAAGCTTGAAATAGAGCTTCGAATCGCCAGCTAAAGGATTTTGGTTGGGGGAAGCTGCCAAAGTCTCACTTTCAGATGGTTCAATTTCTTTCTTCGATTCAAGAGCCCCGGAAGCTTTGGTGGTGAATGTTTAAGAGTTGATGACCTCTATCTTCTACGACGTGCTGCTCGATATCCTTATCTCTAAGACTGTATCATCATCTTCTTTACTATATCATCTCTATCTTTGTATATATTTATCGAAAACCAAATACAAAAATATAAAACCAGCAAAACAAAATAGAAAAATATAAAACCAACAAAACCCATAAAATTAGAAAATTTAAAAACACCAAAAATATGTTTTCAAGACATGTCTTCGGTATCGATAACATCTACGGTCTTAGAAATGTCATTCAATAATGGCACGGGACCATAGATGAAGTCGAGCAGGAGGTGTAAATATTCTTTTCTAAACATGTCTAAAACTATGGCTTACGTTATTTCATGTACCCGTGCTTAAAACAATGGCTTGTTATTATTTCAGATAACAACCCGCTCTTCAAGAAAGGAAAGTGCTACGCTAAACCAATTTTCAAATATCGTGCACTTATCCTAAAAAAAACAAGGAAAGCATGTCGTCAAAAGATCTTGTTCCTACAAAATATTTTTCCGTCTAAAATTCTTCAGAAAAATATTTGTTGTTTTAAAAAATTGGTGGTAAATGAGTTGCTTTAAAACAATCGATTCAGATTTTTTATAAAATTGAAAACTCAATCAATGACTTCAGCGCTTTTAAATCTTTTCAGAAAATGAGTCATTGATTGAGGGGGAGAATGTTTTCAAATTTACATTATCTAACGGACTTTCTTAATCATCCTACGTGCTTATCTGTAAAATATAATTGCCTATGTTGAAGGACTAGGTTTCTAGGATGTGATTGTTAGGATTAGATGATTATAGTTTGATGAACACATTATTCCCATACCTTATATGAACTGATTGATATGTTGAATTGACTTGAATTAGTCGATTGTTGTTTGGGTGATGTCGACCACCGTATATTTGTATGTGTGTTCACTAACATATGCATGTATATTGGTATAAAAGAATGGTCCCGATCCGGATCCCACAATTGAAGATGATTGGATGCCGAAAGGAAAGGGTAACTATATCTTGGGTTGACAAATGAAGAAACGGAGCTTAATTGGACTTCTATGGAGAGTTGGCATAAATGCAACGTAAGAGGTCTTACTGCATCAACAGATGGTTTTCTTCGAAGTGATTGAAGAAACGGAGCTTAATTTGACCTCAGTTGGCATTCAAAATGCAACGTGAGAAGAAGTCTCACTGCATCAACAGATGGTTTTTCTTCCAAACCCTACAACAACAACAACGGAAGCTTCTCAACCACTAATGTATGTTTGTGCAGGAATAAGTAGTGGATGATACCATTTTTTCTTAAAACAATTTTGAAAATACTGTTTTTGAAAATGGAAAAATATTGTTTTGAAAATTAATTGGACTTAACTTTGAAAATCACCGGACTTCATTTCATCAAAACTTAAGCCACTCAATCAACGCGCTACGGTCATCGATTGAGAGGGAGAGTGATTTAAAATAAAATATTTTCAAACGATATTTTCTTCATAAAAAGTCCGTTTGTACAATAAAAGTGGTGATCTAAAGATTTAATGTTATGTCATGGTATGATTTTTCTTTTGAATCAAGGTATTTCAAAATGAAATTCTTTCTGTTCTTGTTTGATTGTGAAATTATTTTATTTTACTTAAAGATCTCTTAAAACAATCATACCTGACACTAACAATCTTTAATGTCTTAAAATGGTCCTTATTGTCATTTTTGAAATCAAATCTTGCCACGTCTTTCCCCAAAATTTTCTAAATGATTTAAATCTTTTGGGAGCACAAATCTCAAATGGTTTGAAATTTTTGATCGGGGAGAGATCGTGATTTAAATCTCAAATCTGTTTTAATGGAATTGGTTATAGTCCTTCAAAGGCACCTCCTCCCGTGCCAAACGATTTCAATATACTTAATGCACATGTTGAGGGGGAGCATTTATCCAAAAACATGATTTAAATCAGGCACATTTTCTCCCATGTTTTCCAAACCTTATTAAATCACTTGGGATCCAAAATCTCAAAGTATTTGATATTTTTGATCGGGGGAGAATTTGTGATTTAATAATGAAATGTGATAAATGATGATCGAGTTGATGAAAAATGCGTGCTGCTCTCTATATGTGCTAAACGCTTTCGAATCTCGAAGCACATATTGAGGGGGAGCAAATGGTTTCTTAATGGCTTTTGTGATCGTGAAAAGTACTTCAAATGAACTCTTGCCTCTATGTGATAAAATGATTTCAAATATCCTATGCACATATTGAGAGGGAGAATTTACCAAAGAAAATCAAATGGCTTTTTCCATGGAAATTGTGATCAAGAATTTATTTCAAAAGAACTCTTGCCTCCATGTGCTAAACAATTTACTAATCATATGCACATGTTGAGGGGGAGCATTTCTAAATGATCAAAACTATTAAGGTACAAAATGCTTTGATTTTATATCACAAGTACCTTGATTGATTTTCCAAATGATTTTTCAATTGGTTTTAAGGAAGAATGAACTGTACCAAAAGACCGACCAATTTACTTTATGCATGGTGTTATAAGGATGGTTAGGTTAGGTATTTGTTCCCATGATCCGCAGAACCGGAGGGATCTACCCAGGGACAATCCACTAGATAGTGTAGAGTCCTTAGGTATATTGAAAGAAGGAGAAAAATGAGAAATGGGAAGAGCGGATGAGACGAGCTAGTACTGGAATAAACCCAACAAGGTTCTAGTAATGAAGTCTCGGTAAGCACTGAAGGAGTTGAAGAATGAAAAAGAAATGAATGAGAAAGTGAAAAGAAATAGCCCTCCATCAATTCAACCTTAGCGTAAACCGGGTTCAATTCATATGCTACTGATGGTTACTAAGGTAACATCGGTATTGAAGACAAGACGTCATGGACCCAGTGACGCACTGCACCTAACTTCCCAAGCTACTCAAGTTCCTCTTTAAAGGGCTTGTTTCATTCTCACGGGGAACCCACATAATCTATCGACTTTCTCTTAGATATTGTTGATATTGAAGAAGGAGATCCTCTCCCTAGTCTCCTCCGATAGGAACCAAATGTGCACTATTGAGTCTAGAGCCAAGAGATCATCCACAATATCTCATTAGGACACTAAATTCTTGAAGACTTGCTGTTTCACACAATGTGGAAAGTAAGAATATATTAAGAGTCCTACGCATTATCCTTGTGGTATTGCCAGAACATCCGAGTGATATGTAAAATATTCACGATGAAGATGGAAAGCCTTCTAGAGCCAACATCAAACAAGCTCTTGGTGGGTGACATGTGAGATCTTCTCAGAAGATCAAGCTTGTGACAACTGGATAGAAACGATGGGGAGATTCAATCTTGAATCAACCTTGGTCCAGGAATGGAATTGACGAATACTTTTGGAAAAACCATTCGATGTGCGAATCTCTTCTTTTCACTAGCACGTCGAATGTGTACTCATTCTCTAATACAAAAAGTATTTATGATTGAAAATTGATCTTTCTCATAAAACCTTCGTCGTATTGCAAAACTCTTTCTTCAAGCAATACGCGATTGTTTTTCAAATCATTTTTCATCAATCAGTTAATCTCAATTTGCTGGTTCACTCACGTGTTGTCTTTTGAGACGCCGGTTTGAGAACGGCTAGAACAAATTGCGAAACTGTCAAGGAGGTTCTTCTTCGAACTCTACCTGATCACAGACAGTACTTGTACTGATAAACGGGAACCGTGGGTCGTGTACCTCAATTCAACGAAAGTGATCAAAGACACTTTCAGGTGTTTTATTGCTAATGTTGTTTGCGGTACATTTGGATGGTTGCGTACCGAGAATTGAGGAGTCAATCCAAAGCCGCATGCTCACAAAGATCCACTCAATTTGAAGAAATCATGACCGGTGCATATCTACGAACTGGCTCGATATTTTTATACTATGCTTCTGCTACGCTCTGCAAATATCTTGAACCAGAAAGCTTCCACTACTCATGGAAGAGATGTCATGATCCGAAAGTGTGAGCATGTCGGTCCAAAAGTCACAACTTCACATGATGGCAACACAATAAAGGGTGATCCATAGATTTACTGTGGCTGATGATCTCAACGAAAGCTCGAAGATCATCAAAGATGTGGATCAGTTAAAGGCCTCCACTAAAAGTACAAATCATGCGGACTTTGAAGAATCGCTACTAAAGCACAAAGATTGCGAATTGAAGAATTGAAGTCTACGAGCTCAAGAACAAAGACAGAGATAGAATGCTAGGATTCAAAATGTAAATCATGGGGTGACCTCCCCTAGGGGGAGATTGTTAGGAATTGGAAATTCCATAAGTAAAGTGTCGGTTACCCCAAATATTATCTAGCATAAGTTAGCTCGTAGACATATCGTTATTTACGTTATTCAGTAGTTAATTAGTTAGTTTGTAGCGTAGTTTAGTTTAGAGTAACACCGTGGAGGAAGGACGGTTTTACCATCTGTATACTTGATCCAAAGCCGTCAGGAGGTCGTGTAGTCTTGTAACTATAAATACCCCTTCCATCCTTGGAAGGGGTGTGGCTTGGAATCTAACCTTCTCATTTTATTGAAGCAAACTCTACCAAGAACACCATCTCTCTACTTTCTCTCTCTAAATGTATAACATGTATTTCCATCATCCTAGACCACCCGAATCATCAAACACAATAATATATCGATCCTACAAATTATGTTACATTCTCCAGGTGGTACGGTGGTATTGTAGAGAGTGACAATGCCTCCTTTCACCGGGAATTTGAGCATCCCGTGTGCTGTAGATCTGTGATCGTATGTATGGTGAAATCCCCGGTCTTTCAATAATGCCATTATATGGCGAAGGGATTTGATCACCATGAAAGTCATCCAGCTGCCGTGGAGTGTTCCTTATTACCAACACTGACTAGCAGGCGTATTTGCCCCATGGGCCATATCTTCTCCTGAAACCAGTCAACGACGCCTGACCCGGCTTAATCGACTTCGTGATCTCTCGTGTCGCAGTGTTTGAAACAGTGTTCATACATTATGTTCCGGATGCTCCTCTATCAACATACATGCGGTGGATATCGTGACCCCTGCGTTGATTTCAATGGTGAGCGGTTCTACCATCAAGCGTTTGTTTGCCAAGGTAGGGAAAGAGATTTCGCTTCCAGGGAAAACTTTTGGTCGATCTTCGAAGTCATTCGTGCCATGATTGTATCATGTAGATGGTATCACCTTATCTTTAGGTACTTCTTTGTTGTTTCAGTCTTTTGCTTATCTTTCCCTTCCTTGATGTTTTTAACCAAATGGTCCAATCTCTTTTACTAGTTTATCAATTAGTTGGCGAATTGAACACATTCATTGGTTGTGTGGCCCTTCCGTCCGTGATAGTCGTAGTATCCGCCCCCACGCCGCCGATCCTCAGGGTGCATTGGTGGGGGCTCGGGAGGTTCGCGCCTTCCGCGAATATCTCCTTTGGAGTCTTGGTTAGCGGTATATATCTGTCATTATCTCGTCCGCTCCCCGCAGCGCGGTAGTTCTTGTTACGGTTGCTACTCGGTCAATGGGTTGTTCCGAGGTTGTTCTTGTAATCTATAGTTTGAGTAGCCTTTCTTCTGTCCGCCAAGGCAGCTTCTCCTTGGATAAAGGACCTTGTGCTTCATAAGTTCGTCAAAGGTTTGGGGATTCTCGTCGTTTAGCCTTTTGATGAGTTCCGGGTTATTGATCCCGTTCATGAACCCTGAGATCTTTAGTATTTCGGGACATGCCTTGACATGTATGTACTCATCTTTGTAGCGCCCCACATAAGCTTGTAGATTCCCCTGGCGTTGTTTTACCTGGCAAGTTCGACGGTTTTTGGCATCTCTTCCTTTGAGTGAAGTTCAGGCGAAACGCCTTCCGTAACTCTTCAAAGCCATCAATGCTTCTACGTGGAAGCCTTGAACCAATTTCGCTGTCCACTAATGTGGAATTGAACATGTGGCACCACGAGGTTGTGGCCAATTTTCGATGGTAGCGGTGATTCGAAAATTTTAGGTGATCATCCAATCACCGTTCCATCGTAGGTTTTACGTTGGCGGGCATGCGCCTTCTCTTATCTTCGAGAAATCACCGATGCGCCGAAACGATCCACCTTTTGGCGCCGGGGAAGAGACATATCTTCCTCCTCCCGGTCGCGATATCTTCCCCTGGACTTCCAGTTGTCCGGTTCGCTATCCTTGTTTGAGGAATCACCGAGAATAAGCTTCCCTTTGTTGGTGTTTGCGCCGACCGTCCGGGGAGTCGTCCGAGGGTGAGCTTCCTCTCGAATCCGAGTTTGAAGAGCCCACTTGGGGAGTGTCGTCGTCCCAGTCATATGGACCTGCGGCTACCAAGTCTAGCGTGGACATTGCGGTCCATTTTCTTCGTGCTCTTCCGATATCGCAGTTCACCGCTTCATCGTTCTCCATTCTCTTCCCAATCCTAGTAAACACTGGGGGCCGGCGGCTATCCTTCCTGCGCCTATCCCTCTGATGACGCGATGGGGATGTCTCATACTCTGCGTCAAAATTGAGTCGGGCTTGCGTGCTCGGTTCGACCTTTTTTGCCTCCTCTTGCATGAGGGCAGCCAAGGTTTCGTAGTTTTGAGATACGAAGTCACTTGGTGCTAGTTCAGGAGCGACTCCTTCTAACGCGAGGGTGTTTGTTTCCACCGACCCCTGTTCTGGAGGTGCGCTGGCATTTTGTGAGGTCCGTTTCCGCCTCGAGGGGAGTGGTAAGAAAGGTGCTGGTGGTTGTTGTAGTGGCATGGGTTGTCCCCGTGCGTGGTTCCACCGTCAAGATCAAATCGACCCTTGATTTTTGGTCGCATTGGTTGTCCCAGTGACCGCTAGAGGCTGATCCGCTTTGTGCTTCTTCCTTGCAGGTCGCTATGCGACGCCTGGTTTAGGTTTTTGCTTTGTCATTCTATTTCTATATCTTAGTGATTGGTCCCACGGATGGCGCCACTTGTTGATACAAAAGTTGGGCGTTCCTTGTTTGGACTCCGGTTCCCGTACCAATTGAATCTTGATGCTTGAGACCGAACACTAAGTAACGAAAACACCGTTAGGCTTATCGTGGGATTGTTTCACTATTATCCTCCGGCGAGAGTAAGTAACGGTTTTAGGGTTTTATTGAGAGTTAGGGTTTTAGATCGCACCTTTAATGAGGGTGGGATGCCTTTATATACACACGAAACCCTTATTGATTTTGTGTTCCCAAACTTCTGCGTATCCCGCATATAAGGTTTTAAAATGTACCTTTTGAGGGGTCGTTTAAGCCCTTATTTGATCACTTTTGTATCCGTTATTACTTAATATCGTTCTTTTTCACTTTTAGGTCTCTTGAAGGCAAATTGCTGTAATGGCACTTATTTGGACGAAAAGGCGGATATACGAAGAAAATGGCCAAAGTCAAGAATCGAGACACTCAGCTGCTGAAACACGGGGACGCGGCCAGGTGTTCCATGACGCCGCCCCGAGCACTTTTGTGACGGCTCAGTAGCCAAATTGCTTATTTACAAGTGACGGCTCGTGTTTTAAAGAGTAGGTCGTCGCAACTCGACGGCCTAGATTTGATCCAGACGGCGTCAGAGGTGAAGAGGACGCGGCGTCACAAGCATAAGGTGACGCCGCCGCAAGACTAACGTGGCCAAGACGAAACCCTAATGACGGCGACCCGATGGCGTCACAAATTATAAGGTGACGCCGTCGCTAATGTAATCTTATATATAGAATCCGAATTTTTCAGATATTGTGTGTAGTCTTTTGGAGTAAAAACTAAACCGAACCAAGGATGTCTTGTACAGATTTTAGGGTTCTAAACCCTATCTTACACCAAGATAAGTGTTTTACTTCATTAATTCAATTATGTCTTCAATTATTTGTGTGTATGCTTGCATGTTCTCCATGTCCGGCTAATTTACTTTTGTGTTTGCTTAGGGAATATGAAACTTAATTATTGAATATTGATTGGTTGTCTCTTATCTTAATTGTTAATGATCTAGTAATGCGATATGTCATTCGTTGTGTAGTTAATGATTGATTAATCTTTGTGAACCTTAGACTATAACACCTAGAGTAGTTGTAGGCTAAACCATCCAAAGAGTACCTTAGAGTTAGAGTTTATAAATCCTAGAGATTTTGTAGACGAGACCCTTTGGTAGTTTCAAAGAGTTAGGGATAAACGCATACCCTACAACCTTAGACATACAACGCGATTAAGAATAAGGACGTGACAATTCAACCATCAATAGGAGATAACTAAGGAGTAATAAAACCTAAGTAAACACATCTTTAAATCATCATACGAGCACACAATAATTAGACATAGAATACCTTCACCTTAGTTAATTAGATAATTAGATAGTAGAGTAATCGGTAGAAATACCAACCCCAAATCCAAACCCCGAGATTCGTACTTTTCCATTTCCTAAAAAACATAAAAAGATAAAAAATAATCATCCTCAACCCCAACCTTAGCGTAGTAACTTCTCACTAGCATTCCTATTCCCTAGAGAACGATATCAATTCTCGTGGCTTACCCTAATACTACACAACATCGATTAGGTTCACCTAGGGTGTTGAAAACTTGCTCAACGAAAAGGAAGTTCCCTTGACTAACGACGCTGCGTGTAGCGTTATCAAGTTTTTGGCGGTTGCCGGGAATAGAATAGCTAGTTAGTAGTCCACCTCGTTTAGGTTTCCTTTCTTGATTCCTATCAAGTAAGCTTTTTTCTCATTTTAGCTTCCTCGTAGTCTATCCCCTTTCTTCGTGACCTTTGTTCGTAAAACCCCATCACTTTTCATCATGGAAGGTGATAACCAACCACCATTCATCAACCTACCACCAAATTACCCGCCAAGAGGTCGTACTCTTGGTGAATACTCGAGACCAAGCCACCTAGGCTATAGGAACACCATTGAGCTTCCCGACCAAGCCTAAACTACGGACCTGCGATCCAACACCATCCGGTTGGTGCAAAACGGATGTGCATTCCATGGACTTCGGTCCGAAGATCCTAATCAGCATCTTAAGGATTTCCTTAAAATTGTCGATTCCATCGACCTCGATGCTACTACTCGGAGACCACGCCCTGCCTCTTCCAATTCTCTACGGAACCAAGCTAGTAATTGGCTTGAGCGACTTCCCGCCGGCTCCATCTCAAGTTAGGATGATCTCACCTCTCGCTTCCTTGCTCAATTTTTCCTACCGGGGAGAACCACTAAGCTTAGGAATGGCATCTTGATGTTCCAACAACGCCAAGGTGAATCTCTCTACGAAGCATGGATCGATTCAGGACTTACTCCATAAATTCCCTCATCACGGCATTGATCTTTGGCTTCAAGTCCAACTCTTCTATGATCATGTCAACTTCCCCACTAAGCGATCCATTGACCAAGCCGCCGGTGGAAAACTTAGTGATCTCACCGCGGAAGAATCGTAGTAATAGAGGACCTTGCTCTCATGACCGAAAGTTGGAATGACCCCGTGAGTTGCCCAGAACCGTTAAGGCAATTTCCTTGCCTCCAATTGACTCACAATCTTCCGACCGTAGGATGCTCGAGCTTGAAGATCAAGTAAAATTCCTAATGAGCTCCTACGAAAATCCTAAGTCCTCACATCAAGTGAATAAAATCACTCTACCTTGTGAGTTATGTAGTGGTCCCCATGACACTCATGATTGTACAAGACTCCCCGAACAAGCTTTTGCGGACTACGCCCACGCTACATCACGGAGCGGAGAGAAGTGTACACTTTCAAGCCCGAACAAAACAACTTAGGAAATTCTTACAACCCCTCATGGAGAAATCACCCTAACCTTAAGTGGAACCAAAACTCAAGCACACCCCAAAGCTTATCTAGTCCACCTAATAGGTTCAATTCTCTAAACACCGGGAACCCCACTAGTCTTGAGGCAATTGCATCTAGATTCATGTCATCCCAAGAAACTCGATTGGCTAAGCTTGAAGCCGATTTTAAGCAAAGACAAGGCGAGATGACAAACAAGCTTGATGCCCTCTTAAAAGCCTTTAATGACCGCGAAATTAGAGCACTCCCAAGTAATAAAGAACCCAAAAGTGAATTCGATTTCATCGACTTCATGTTCTTAGTCATCATGGGAGAGTGCACATCCATGCCCCTCACACCCAACGGTTCACTCGGTAAATGCTATCAACAATATTCCAAGAAATTTAACATGGGGTACCAAGGCCCCGCACCATTGGTGGAACCTACTCTTGAAAAACCCGTCAACCAAGAACCCAAGCTTAATCTAGAGGAGGAGTACAAGGAACTCCATCAAGAAAACCGGTTCTTGAAGTCTTAGCTCATGCACCTTATTATAATGCTTTAAAAGAAAAGTATGAGTTAGAACTTAAACTTGGAAAACATGGGTCCGATTTTGTGCGAAATAATTTACCTAAGAAGTTAGACGATCCCGGGCTACTTACTCTTCCGTGTAGGCTTGGAACTTCCAAACCTCTCAATGCTCTAGCCGACTTAGGATCATGCATCAATCTTGTTCCGTTGTCGCTCCATAGAAGCCTTAACTTAGGTCAGTTAGAACCGACGGAAACCATCTTAGGTCTTGCGGAAGGTAGTGTTGCATATCCGGTAGGGATAATAAAAGACATGGTAGTACACGTTGGATAATTGACTCTTTTGGCCGACTTCCATGTGCTAGACATGAATAAGGACCCGACATGCCCATTGCTAGTAGGAAGAGGATTCTTAGCTACCGCTAGTGCCATCATTGATTGTAAGATGTCCGAAATAGTGGTAGGAGAGGGGAGTGCTAGGTCAATTTACGATGTCAAAAAGCATACTTACTACAAGGAAGAGGAACTCCCACATGAGATTAGGTTGGATAGAGCGTCATCTAGATACGGACCTTGGATAGATAATTTCATAGGTCCCCAACGACCTTTCTACCAAGATGAAGCCTTTACTAGTAAAGCAACTTTCCAAGAAAAAGAAATGGTTAGGGACATGGAAGAACCTGCTCGAGGATGCCTTAGTATTTAGAAAGATGACCGAGTATCTAGGAAGCTTGCCCGTCAACCTTGTCATGAATAAGTGGAAAGTTGAGAGCGATAAGCTTGAACATAAGTGGGATTGGAATAGACCACCTAGTGATGGTAATGGAGAGTGGCACATTAGAATAACGATCTATGATCCCGATGGAGAGAAGTTTGAAAAGGCCTATCGAACCAAACGTACTACTAGGAACTTAAATGATAAGTTTGATCCTTATGACATTGTTAAGGATAGGCTTACTTATATCGGTACGTAGGAGCACGACTACGAGTCTAGCTACAAGACTCATAAATAAAGAAAAACGCTTCGTGGGAGGCAACCCATGCTTAATTGTTTGCTTGTTTGTGTCATATATCTTTTATTGATTGTTTATTCTCATGTTTAAATTTGTAAAAATGCTTTATTTTTTTCTTAACCTCGTCTTAATTACATATAAAGGTATTTTACATAAAGGATAAGTGTAGGGAGGATTACATACGTTTTCAAACGTAAACATGAGAATTTCAATTATTTAAAAGATATATATGTGTGTTTGTTCGAGTCAAATGCTTGTATCGAGTCATAATGGATGTTTTGCTTTTTCCAGATTCTAAAGATGTAAATTTTCTAGAATTTTTCCAAAATCGCAGACCGTTTTGTCGGGATTACTGATGGCGCCAGATCGCAACTGACGCGTCGGAATGAGTAAAACAACTGATTACTTTTCTCGTTTCGAGCTACTTATAAATTTTGGAATTTTCCGGGTCTTAATTTTTCGAATTTCGTAAATATTCATTCCACAAGCATTATATCCTAGTTTAGTAGAGTCTTATATATATATTATTACCGCATTTTACGAAGGTTTCGTTTGTTTTCTTCTGTGTGTTTTATTTATCAAGAAGATACATAAGGTTGGAAGGAGCTTTTCACGCATACATTCTTCTTGGAAAGGATTTAACCATTACTTCACACACGGATCCCCGATCTAATCAGGAGTATTAGTTTCTTTCATTTTTATTACCTTCTATTATCATAACTTTGATATTTTTGGGAACATTGGGGACAATGTTCAGCTTTAAGTGTAGGAGGGAAAATAAAACGGGAACTTTGAAGCTATGCTTATCCTTGATTATTTGCTTTGTCCAATTGTATTTGTGTAATAAACCATGAGAAAATGTCGGTTAGGGTAATTTTGGCACCAAATTTAAAATTTTTCATGACATATATGAGTGGGCCATTAGTCTTATCAAAAGCGTCTCACGGATAGGAAGTTACATGACTAGCACAAAAACCCTTTACCACCTAAATTCCACCCAAAATGTGAGGATCGCCCCTTAGATTAGTAGGAATTAAAGCATTCATCTTTAATGCTTAGTGTGTGAACCGTAGTATAATAGATTCTAGAACTTGTTTTGTGATGCATCCCGAGATCGCTAGTAAGACTACACTTGTGTAGTTAGGAATAACTAAATGATAAGAGGCATTAGGATAACCCTTGTTTGATACCAGTAATATAATTACTTCTTCCACATCGGTTGAGTAATTCCCCACACCCTTGCGTTGTACTCATCTTTAGTACACGATACCCCTAGTTAACCCCTCGTGAGCCTATCCGCGTTCTCGTGATGTTTCGGTTTTTTTGGAATATCAATGAAGAGTATTGTTTACACCCCATCCCCAAATGTACACCCAAATCGCCTTAGCCTACCTTGTATGCACTCACTTTTAGTGCATTATTGTTATCACCCTAAAACCCTTAGTTCAATTATCTAGTTGCTTGCATAAGTTGCTAAGTCGAGTCATATCCTTTGTATATAGTTTTGGGACGATTGGGACTCATGGGAAAAGTTAAATTTTATGAAATGACGAGAAGGAACGTTAAATTCAAATTCCCTTTATTTGCGTAATAATGTACTCCAAGTGTTTTGATCTTTTCAATTCGGGTCAAATTAGTGTTAGAGTAATAAAACTCAAGTGTAGGGATGTGCCTATAAATCCCTATCATTTTGATGTTACCGTAGAGGATGGTAGAGTAAAAGTGTATGAAAAAAAAGAGAAAAAATAAAAATTAGTCTTAAAAAACAACGGGCTACCATCCTACATCTATCTTTTAAATTTATATTTGTTTGTTTCAGTTATCCAGAGTTTAGAGTGTCGAGTCTTGGCTTAGCAACGCCATTCTTCGATGCTTGTAACATAAAGATTTTTGACTTGCCACCACTAAATAGCCTATCTCACCAAACCCTTTGTTTCCCTACCGTTAGCCTAACATTACAACCCTTTAAAAGACCTCTTTGATAGTCTTTCCTAGGTGCTTACGCCAAAGCGATGGAGGTTTGAGTGTTTATCTTCCATTTCTAACTTGTTATATTTCATATACACCCGAGAGATGTGAGTACCCAAACACCCCATGTGAGGTACTAGTATGTAATTTCCGTGCTTGTTATAACTTTTTAGGGGCTTATATGTGTTGTGGATTGTTCTAAACCAATGCTTCATGACCCTAACTTATAAATTAATTGGCTACAAGCACATTTGCTTGAGGACAAGCAAATACCAAGTGTAGGGATATTTGATAAGGTTTTAAAATGTACCTTTTTGAGGGTCGTTTAAGCCCTTATTTGATCACTTTTGTATCCGTTATTACTTAATATCGCTCCTTTTCACTTTTTAGGTCTCTTGAAGACAAATTGCTGGAATGGCACTTATTTGGACGAAAAGGCGTGAATATACGAAGAAAATGGCCAAAGTCAGAATCGAGACACTCAAGCCTGCCAAACACAAGGGGATCGCCGTGTTATCTCATGACGCCGTCCGAGCACTTTGTGACGACTCAAGAGCCAAATTGCTTATTTACAAGTGACGCCGCCGTGTTTTAAAAGAGTAGGTCGTCGCAACTCGTGACGGCCTAGATTTGATCTAGACGGCCGAGGTGAAGAGGAGCGTCACAAGCATAAGGTGACGCCGTCGCAAGACTAACGTGGCCAAGACGAAACCCTAATGACGGCGACCCGACGGCGTCACAAATTATAAGGTCACGCCGTCGCTAATGTAATCTTATATATAGAATCCGAATTTTTCAAGATAGTGTGTCTTTTGGAGTAAAACCTAAACCGAACCAAGGCTGTCTTGTACAGATTTTAGGGTTCTAAACCCTATCTTACACCAAGATAAGTGTTTTACTTCATTAATTCAATTATGTCTTCAATTATTTGTGTGTATGCTTGAATGTTCTCCATGTCCAAGAAATTTACTTGTGTGTTTGCTTATGGGATATGAAACTTAACTATTGAATATTGATTGGTTGTCTCTTATCTTAATTGTTAATGATCTAGTAATGCGATAGGTCATTCGTTGTGTAGTTAATGATTGATTAATCTTTGTGAACCTTAGACTATAACACCTAGAGTAGTTGTAGGCTAAACCATCCAAAGAGTACCTTAGAGTTAGAGTTTATAAATCCTAGAGATTTTGTAGACGAGACCCTTTGGTAGTTTCAAAGAGTTAGGGATAAACGCATACCCTACGACCTTAGACACACAACACGATTAAGAATAAAGACGTGACAATTCAACCATCAATAGGAGATAATTAAGGAGTAATAAAACCTAAGTAAACACATCTTTAAATCATCATACGAGCACACAATAATTAGACATAGACTACCTCACCTTAGTTAATTAGATAATTAGATAGTAGAGTAATCGGTAGAAATACCAACCCCCAAATCCAAACCCCGAGATTCGTACTTTTCCATTTCCTAAAAACCATAAAAAAGATAAAAAATAATCATCCTCAACCCCAACCTTAGCGTAGTAACTTCTCACTAGCATTCCTATTCCCCTAGAGAACGATATCAATTCCCGTGGCTTACCCTAATACTACACTACATCGATTAGGTTCACTGCCTAGGGTGTTGAAAAACTTGCTCGACGAAAATGAAGTTCCTTTGACCCAACGACGCCGCGTGTAGCGTTATCACCCGCCTAAGTGGTTATTAAACACTTATCTCCTAAGATAAGAGATATCCGATATCATAAGCCATAAATAACTTTGGGTTTGGGCCTGCGTGAGCCCAACCGTTACGAGTTAGCCTATCGCATCGGGCTCGTTAGTAGGATCATTGGTCGGGTTCGTGACCGAATGTGGACTATACGTCATCATGAACCATTCGGATAATTCTAGTTACTATACTAATAATCATATTGAACTTTCATTACTTGTAGTTATATGACTTATTTATCTATTTACTAGGCAATTCTTTTAGGCCGTGTTAAGCACGGCCCAATGTAGTTCCATATTATTATATTTTTATGGTTGGGTAAATGTTTGAATCGCAGGCCGACTTTCAAATCTTAAGGCTTCCAAAGTGTGATTATTGTGTAACTTACGCATTTTTAAAACACTCATTCATCACCTATTCGCCTATATTGTCCACTTCTTGACTCTACCCATTTAGCCGTTGTAGAGATACGATTAATACCCCGCCACCCACCATTCCTATCACCTATATTATTGTTGTGTAATTCTAGCTCCTTGCTAGTGTTTAATAATGAATCACAGTTCAAAAAATACCCCACCTACCCATCGTTCCTATCACCTTTTGTTCAAATAGTAAAGTTGCATACCACTTTTATCTTAGGCATTTTTTTAGTAGCTTGAGTATTTTCTTTGTTTCTTCTCTATTTATGTGTTATGCTCTAGTATAAGAAGTGCATGCATAAAAAGAAAAATGGACATTAGTTATACAATCCCACAATAATACATTATATGATAAGAAGTTCTACTTACGTATATTAACGTTAAGTTGCAAATGTGGTACTCCATATCTATGAATGGTTTATTCTTATAAAGAAACAAAAGTTTAAAAAGAAAAAGGTGAAAAAAATAGAATATTCAAAACTCTAACTTTCACTATTTTGGATTCAATTAGCACCATTCCTACCCGTGCTCATTAGTTATCATTGTCATCTGCAATTAGAATCATATTCACAAGATTAGTAAAAAAATAAAACATGCTACTGGTATAAAACCTAAACAAATAGTTGATAATGTTAATGTGATTTGAGAGGGTTGTTGGCTTGGTTGAGTGAAGAAACATGTGAGGTAAATAATGCTTAAAAGAGAAAAAGTAACATAAATTCAATCATGTAATAGTTAGAAACTATTTCAAGATGACTTGGCAAGATTTTAGGTATGCATTTCTTTTTATATAATTGTAAGATATCTATCGCACACAATAAACACACGTTCTTAGCGTGGTTGGAACCAATTTGGAAGAATGCAGTAACAACCATACTTAGTGGAGTACTCTAAGATATCGAATCAATTTTCAATTGCATCACGAGCCATACTCAAACTTTGCCCAAGTTATTTCACCCTACCGTTCACTTAGATTGGGTGTCATCAGTTATAAATGTAGTTTATAAGCGACGTCACGTTAGCTACTAATGCTCCTATTATACAAAATCAAAAAAACACTCTCCATAACATTCCTATATCACACAACAAAAAAAAAACAACACTCACTCCACTTTCACACACAAAAATAAAATAAAATACACAAATTCCTTCATTATCACCGTTATAGGAAGCGAAAAAACTATACCAAAATGTTAAACTACTACACCTTGCACTCTTAAAAAGGTCATTTTAACTTAAAAACCCTTAATATCAAAAACTATGTAATTATCCCATATATATTACATATGCTAGTACTTTTGCTCTACTTCTATACAACTGTTTCAATTTTGGGATTTCCTCCTCAATAATGCACACTAGTAAAGTACATGTTCACGCTTAAATTCCTATTTTTGTGGTGTTCTTTTCACTTCATATTATTTCTCTTTACGTTTTGGTTTTCTACAAAAGACATTTTTGGAAGAGAACTTTTTAACTCCTACGTTCTAAAAAATATTAATTTTATTTTGATTTTAATAAAGGAAACTTAGACTTTATGTATTTATAAATACTAGTCAGAAATGTACGCACACAATTTACACATAAATTAAATCTATTTTAAAATTTTAGTTTAATATACACGAGCATATAAAATTTGATCATGTTTTATGTTTTGCAATTATGATGCAAGTACAATTAATTATTATCGCTTGGTTTACATAAAATTTTTGATTATATATTAATATCGATTAACATTTGTATAGATTTTTTTTAGATGAAGGATTTGACTTATTTAAACTAACATGATGTTGAGGTTGATATTGTCTTAATTTAATTATTGGTATCATATTGTACAATATATGCATGTTTAATAGCACGTAATGACCGTTGATGAAGTAAAAATAAAGTTAAAAAATGATTTTACGGATATCCTTATCTAAACTTTATATAAGAATTAAGTTAGTCGTTATAAATATTATATCGTATATTTTAATTTCATATCACACTAACATGTGCTTATATTTTGGTATTTATAATCCCGCTAATGATATTTTTAGGCATATTCAATTATCAATCTCGTAAGGACCTACTTATAACTAGGTGGTTCCCGGGAACCACCTTAGAAGTTGAAATCCATTATAGCGTATGTGTGAAAAAAATCCGGACCTATCTTAGATTTAGACCGAAACCACCTTGTGTATCAAATAAGAAGAGAGAGAAAGACAAATCTATTAGGAAAACTAGAAAAGCAACACATCACTAGCAGATTTTTTTAATGGAGGTCTTAAGGTGTCTGTAATGTTCTTGGTAAAGAAGATGACCAAAGTATTATATTTCTTTATACCGCTTTATTTTAGAAACTCGGCTACTTTTTTGTCGATGCATTTATGTATAAATAATTCTAAATAATGATAGAGAAATTGGTCAGTTAATTTGTTTTAGCTTTAGTATATCAAGGAACCATTTACCTGAACACATTTACCACGATAGAGAAAAAGAACGCTTATTATTTTAGAAACTCGGCTACACCTTTACCACGATAGAGAAAAAGAACGCTTTATTATTTTAGAAACTCGGCTACTTTTTTTGTCGATGCATTTATGTATAAATAATTCTAAATAATGAATTTCAATGTCAGTTTGAATATTCTTACGTGTTTAAATGAAGATGTTGAGGTGTTTAACAATAGTTTTACAAATGATTGTTTGATATCGTATACTAAAAAATATGTAGCATAAGATATAATCAGTTAATCACTAAAAGATACAATCATAATAGCAAGACGCATATCTAAACGCCTCAAGTATTACATCATAAGTTAAAAGTTTTGTTACATCAATGCAATTATTTTAAGTTGGACCCGACCCGGCCTAACACATTTACACCAAGATTAATTCACTCGTTAATTTGTTTTAGCTTTAGTATATCAAGGAACCACCTTTGTTTTTACGGTTGGGTCCACACTGGTCGCATCTTGTTAAATTGAACCCACCCGACCGAAAAATTGGTCGTTGGTTGGTTGACTCATTGTTTTCAACTTGACCAAATGAATGAACCACCTTATATTTATGGGCTAGGTCCGCCACTTATCTCTAATACGTACGAGTTAAGCTTATAAGAAGAAATAACACGAATTGTTGTGTGACCCTCTTGTTATTTTAGTTTTTCTTTTATAAAATGAACACATTATACATATTAACAAATTTAGATGAGTTTGACCATATGAAAACCAATTTTGACATATATTCGATAACAGAAGGGCTCAATTTTGAGATTGAGCTATCCTATTAATAAATTAAAGAATGAATCATCACAAAATATTTATCTCTTATTATATAAAAAGATTGTCTAATGAGTTCTCTAAGGGCATTGGTTAAACCACATTGATTAAACTCGAACTTTCTTTTTATATAACAAATCGTATATAATACATATTACTTAAACTTATAAATCACCAATAATTGCATCTGATTTTTAATTAAACAAACTAAAACTTTCTTTTTTAGTCACGTTAATGTTATGTTTGACATACAAGATTGTTGAGAGATTATGTTTATTTTTTTTTTTTAAAATAAACTACTTAAAAATATTTTTGTTTAACAGACATAACTTATAAGAGACTGTAAAAAAATAATTTTGCATAATCTCTTAAAACCAAATATTACTTTTATGTAACTTTTTTTTTTTTTTTTTTATCTTCATCTCCAACATCATCTCTTGTTCCAACAATAATTGCTTTTATCAAACATACCTTAAATC
>OU343223.1:123056915-123355215 GCA_910596185.1 Chrysanthemum makinoi | reverse complement strand
AATATACACGTTGACTTTTTACTTTCCAAGCACTACACATTCCTAAAGAAAATCGAATAAACGACAAAGATGAACGGACTATGTTTTCTCCGAGGTCGACTTTTGGAGAATTTGTCTCAATGATCAAGACATGTACCGCCAAGGTACGGTCGCATGAGCATCAATTCTCAACCTACAGCATAAACGCCAATTTATCAAGTCACTTCTCATCTTCATAAGACGACATATCAAGGAACGCAAGGAAGATCTCCACCGTCAGTTGAATCTTATCGCATCGCGCGTCAACTTCACCTCCGTTTGATCTTCCGATCTCAACCAGCCTATCTCAATATACACTCATCAAAGAAACCTTTCTGCCAAGTGCTTATCAGTGTAACTTCAAAGAACCGCTTAATGGCGTAGCGAACTCCACAAGTTCGGGATCATACTAAGCCGTTAGGGATGGATTGGCATACGTGCTTCGCGACAGGCCGCAATAGGGGTCTCATAAGCGCTGGAATTCTCAAGAAAGGAGGGATGTGAGACGGATCATCACAATGATTGATGAAGCGGTTGTTTCGGGGATCGCCCATCGATTGGAGAGTTGGCGTCGGGGTCGACCCAGATTAACATAACCGCTCAACGCTTCCTCGCGGCACACCGGGAACATCACCGCACTTCCCCGGTACCCCTGAATTGCTTCCTTCATAAAATTTTGGATGTTTGATTGATTATGTATATGGCTTGTGCACACATTACAGACAAACAGCATTGTAAATAAAGGACCCTGTGGTACTCAGTGCCACAATCCTTAGAAAGGAGCTTCTTACTTTTGAAGTAAAACCTATCAAACCTTTCATTTTTCAAGGTTTTGCTCAAAAGAACAAGTACTTCCTCTTATGTTTTTCAAAACCTCAACCGTTTATATCACTTGTTGAGGGGAGTATTTGAAACTTTGTTCACAAATTGTTCACAAAGTGGTCATTCTTCCGAACACTTTCGAAATGGTCATATTTATTCTCAAACATTTCAAAAATAACACTTTAATATGCCATTTTTGAGAGGGAGAAAATGTGTGATAAGAAATATGTTGTGTAAAATGCAAATGAATCGTGTGCTTCAGCCTAACCAACTTAATTGTCGATGCTTAATTGTTAGTAACTCGAAAAGACTTGTCCTGGACGGGTAATAATTTCAAGCTAGTTCAAGTAGTTCCTCGCAAAAGGACTTGTCTGAGTAGAATGTACCATTCGAGAAACTCTTGATAAACATGAACTCTGACGGGTTTGGACGCACCTTCGAGGATTGTCTTTACTTCAAGGTAGTTACTAGAGCCAGTTGTCACCTAAAGGCTGACAATGCAACTCTTTAACTATGCCACGTAACTGTGTCTCGCGGGGGAATGTCTATCTTGAGTTAATCAATTCAAAAGTTGCGCCGCTCTTTCCTCACTGTTCATTTTAACCGTTAAAACTCTTAAGCACATGTGGAGGGGAGTATTTATGCAAAATCTTATCTCAACAGTGGTACTAAAATGTTTTTCATTCATAAACACTGTGAGAGATTTTTCACATCGTGGTTTTATGGCAACAAAGGTTAGTCATGGAGTTATAAGGTGACTAAGGTTAGGAATAACCGTCCTATGATCCGCAGTAGCGGAGGATCTACCCCAGGACACCACAAATAATTAGTATTTAGAAGTCCTTAGGTATGATTGTAAAAAGGAGAAAATGAGAATCGGAGAAAGAAGGAGTTGAAGAATTAAAAAAAATGCAAAGAAAAGGGTGAAAAGAAATAGCCCTCCAGATTATTCAACTTAGGGCAGACACCGGGTTCAATTCATATGCTACTGGTTGTCACTTAGTGACGCCGATATTGAAGATTAAAAGTCGTCATGGGACCCAGTGACGCATGCACTAAACCTTCTTATCCACTCAAGTTTCTCTCAACAGAAGCTTGTTTCATTCTCACTGGGAACCCTACGTAAACTATCGGCTTTCTCTTAGAGATTGCTGATATTGAAGAAGGAGACCCTCTCCCAAGTCTCCGCTCAGGAAAACCAAAACGCACTATTGAGTCTAGAGCCACGAGATTCATCAAAAGATCTCTTAGGTACACTTGACATTTCATCACTTGACATTCAACAATAAGAATTTCAGTGATACATTATCGAGTCCTTCACAGATCTTAGCAATCTGTCGAGAACATTTATGAGAGGTTCACAATTGTGATCCTCAGTGATTGAATGGAAACTCCCCGCAGGGTCAACATCAAACGCCCGATAGCGGTCGCTTCGGCAACTTCCCGTGGATTGCGCTTAGTGGTCTCAAACGGTCTACAGTTGTGAGGTGATGCTTCGGTGTACCCCGTGACTCATCTGAATCGTAGGTGTACTTCGGTACATCATGTTAGCTCACTTGTGGGACTCCGATTCAGGAACGGCCTTTGTAAGAATTAGAGTTGTGTTTTCACACTATGCTGTTAACACTCTCGAGTTCAAACTTGTAAGTGCCGGAATCCGCTTATTACTAACCGTTTAAATGTTTTCTTCTTATGGAAGCTCCGGAGCGGGATGATCGCGCAGATTCTTCTCATGCTCACGCCAACATCATTACTAATAGAAGTTCTATTCAAGAGCAACACAACAGTCAGAATGATTCTTCATCAATTCAAAGAATCTATAAAGTTAAAGACTTAAAGAACTTCGTCGATCTTGAATTCCAACGTCAAAAGAGCGTGTGAGCATGTTGAAGAATGACTTGGACATCAGAGCGAAGCCGACTGAGGCAGACATGATGCAGACAACATCATACTATCACTTTCATCACAAAGAACAATGATCAAAGAACAGAGTTAAAGATGACGTCAAAGCATAACCGTTCAAAGTAAACTATCTCTCTACACCGGGGAGATTGTTCAAATCAAGGCAATTCTTCTCGCAAGAAAGAAGAATGTCGAAGACGTCAAAAGCTACTATTACATCAACACCTTTACCGTTTTTCATCACCAACACTTGAGTGTTAGTTACTCATATGTAATAACACTTGAGGGGGAGATTGTTGGAATCACTCCTAAACCTTATTCAAGTGTTAGTTACACATATGTAATAGTTAGCTTATTATGGCCTTTATGTTTGTTATTAGCCTTAAGCTTATGTAGAAGGCCCATGAGCTTAGGCCCAAGCCCATAGGAGAAAGGGAAGGAGTAGGAGTGTTGCCCTAGCTCCTTGCCTATAAATACCTTATGTAAACCTTCATTTGAAGGTTGGTTGTTCAAGTTATTCCTTTCACATATCACCTACACGTAAACCGTATTACCATTACGTGTGTGTGTGTTTGTTTACTTGTTCAATCGCCTTATCCCTTTCTTATAAGCTTGTGTGGTAAACCTTGTGACCTAACAAAGAGCAAAATGATCTTTTGAGAGTTCAGCTGGAAAGTCTAAAAGGAAAGGCTGTGGATACTAAGTTTGCAAAACCATTGACTGAGGAGAAAACAAATGTTCCAAAACCGGTTTTCAAACCAAAAATGTCTATTTCTCAGTTTCCTCCAAAAGTCAATGAGAAAAATGATTTGTCAAAAACAGTCACCCACGGACTTTGCCTATCAAAGAGAATTATCAAAGCTTTTGAAAAACCTGTTTTTGAGAAAGAAAAGTGTTTACAGGAATCTCTAGGAATAGTAAACGGAATGTGACCACAAATCTAGTTAAAGAATCATTTGGTTCTAACAACATGGTCAACAATCTCTATCTAGAAGAAGCTAGAAAAAGGGTACAGACTCGAAAAGACGGAATTTTAGGTGCAACATCTAGGGTGATGAATTCTACAAGATTTCAAGGCACTGCTAGTAGTAGTAAACCATTACCTAGGAACACTCTACAAAAGACTAGGGATTGGCTTGCATCTAAGAGTAGTTGCTCAAAAGAAAATGCTATGCCCTTAGAAAACAACACTAGGAATTCTAAGTCTTTTTCGAATAAGAATCAATTTCCAACAGACTGTAGTGACAAAGTTAAAGCTGTTGTTTTAAACAAGAATATCGAATTTGTCTGTACTACATGTAAAAAATGTGTCTTTTCAGCTAATCATGAGGCATGTGTCTTACAATATCTCAAGAAAGATAATTCTCGTGCCAAGGCACAATCAACTTAGACACCAAATAGAAACAAACCCGATGACATGATGAACAGGAAACCTAATAGGTGGATCTCTTTAGGACATAGTTTTTCCAAAAATGAGTCTTCCGCTGCATCTGATAAGAAAATAACTCCTAGATCTTACCTTAGGTGGATACCCACGGGAAAAGTTTTCAACCAAATTGGTCTTAGATGGATTCCAACAGGAAAGATTTTTGATACTTGCTCCAACACAGATAATAGTGAAATTCATCATGTTAAGGAAGTCGAATCCACTACAACCGTTGATAGTGACCACCCTCGCTGTGAGGAAACATGTACTTCTAACACTGTTATTTGTGAAAACTCTTCTTCTTTGGTTGCAGGTGATTCAAATATCTCTGAACCCAGCTCATCAGAGGGTTCCAATTATGTAAACCCTTCTTCTCATTCTCTCTATCTTCTATTTTTGATTTTCCATTTCTTTTATAAAACCAACAAAAGCAAAATACAAAAATAGAAAATTTTCAAAAATTCAAAAACAATATAAAACCAAAAATCCAAAAATAGTCTTCTCACGACATGTCTCTTGTATAATCAATATTCTCATGACGTTTCTAGAAATGTCATTCAACAATGATAAGCATGTACGATGCTTGATCGAGAGTTATTTATTTGTTTTCTAAAACATGTCGTTTCTCAAAATTTCTTAAAATAATGGCTTTCGTATACTTCAGTACGAAACCCGGACTTCAAAATAATGGCTTCTGAACACATCAGTTCAGGACCCGCGCTTCAAAGAAAGGAAAGTGCTTAACCAAAACAAAGATTTTATATTTTTTCAAGCACTATTCCTAAAAACATAATGGCTTGCAGTTACTTCAGACTGTAACCCGCACTTTAAAGAAAGGAAAGTGCTACGCAAAATCGATTTTCATAAATATCGAGCACTTATCCTAAAACAAATGAAGATAATTCTTCTCGAATATCTTCAAAAGATTTTCAAAATCTTCTTCACATCTTGCGTACCATTGATTCGAAATTTTTCAAAAAGATTTTTCAAAATCTCTCACATTTGGTACCAAGATAACTCCCTCTAAACCCTTAATTGATTCTAAATTTTCTGTATGAAAAATATGCTTTCTTTAAGGGGGAGTATTAAACCAGAATTGTTCCAAAATTCATGCTAAATCAGTTTCTCTCCAAATGCTTTCCGAAAAACATATCTTTTAATCATTTTGTTTCAAAAACATCATAGATATGCTATTTTTGAGGGGGGAGAAACGTGATTAAAAGATGATCAAAAATGTTTTATGATCGGTGTTTGAATCTCAAAAGAGCTCGACTCAGTTGAAACCAATGAATTGACGATAATATAAAGTCATACTCGAAAAAGACTTGTTCCCGACGGTAATAATTTCAAGCTGGTCTTACCAGTGATGTAAGCGTGTCTCGAATAGGACTTGTCTAAGTAGAATGTACCATTTCGAGAAACTTTCTTTGGACTTGACCAGGCCGGGTAATAATTTCAAGCTAGTTCACTAGTGATGTAAACGTGTCTCGAATCGGTCTTGTCTATTGAAAGTTGATCAATTCAAAAATGTGAACTCTACCCTATATGTGCAGATTTCTGTCAAAACTTATAAGCACATATGAAGGGGGAGTATTTCTGAAAATATAAAACTCTCGGAGTGTTTCAAACATGTTTTCTATCATAAACACAATGTGAGATTTTCAAGAAAAATGGTTTTATGGCAACATGGGACAGTCATGGAGTTATAAGGTGACTAAGGATAGGAATATTCGTCCTATGATCCGCCAGAACCGGAGGGATCTACCCAAGGACATCACCAATAGTTTAGTATTAGAAGTCCTTAGGAATGATTGAAAAAAGGAGTAATGTGAGAAAGGAGAAAGAAGGGGTTGAAGAATTAAAAAGAAATGTAAAAGAAAGGGTGAAAAGAAATAGCCCTCCATATCCAACCTTAGGGCAGAAACCGGGTTCAATACATATGCTACTGGTTGTCACTAAGCTGACACTGGTATTGAAGACAAAGACGTCATGGACCCAGTGGACCACTGCACTAAACCTTATAGCCACTCAATTCCTCTTAAAAGGATTTGTTTCATTCTCACTGGGAACCCTACATAATCTATTGACCTTCTCTTAGAGTTGGTTGATATTGAAGAAGGAGACCCTCTCCCTAGTCTCCGCTCAGGAAAACCAAAATGCACTATTGAGTCTAGAACCACGAGATTCATCAAAAGATCTCATAGGAACACTTGACATGACATCGCTTGTTGTTCATCAATAAGGACACAAGTGATATATTTTAGAGTCCTACGCAGATCTTAGCAATCTGCCAGAACATTTATGAGAAGTTTCACATCTGTGATCTTCAGTGATTAAATGGAAAATCCTGCCAGGGTCAACATCAAGCAGCCCTGACAGCAGGTCACTTCGGTAATTCTCAGTGGATTACGCAGGTGTGTCTCAAACGGTCTACAGTGAGGTGATACCGGTGTACCTCAGCGTCTCATCTGAACTGTAGATGTACTTTGGTATATCGCGTTATCTCACTTGTGGGACTCCAGTTCAGGAACGGCCTCTGTGAGAATAAGAGACGTGTTTTTACACTATGCTGTTAACACCCTCGAAATTCAAACTTGTAAGTGCCGGAATCCGCTTATTACTAACCTTTTTTATGTTTTCTTCTTATGGAAGCTCTGGAGCGGATGGATCGTGTAGATTCTCTACATGCTCATACCAACAACACATGAAAGTTCTCAGCAAAATCAATGGAAACACAAAGTTAAAATTGATTCTTCGTCAATGTCAAAGAATCTACAAAGTTTAAAGACTCGAGAACTTCATCATTGGTAATTCAAAGTCAAATAGAAGTGTGAGCATGGTGGAGAAAGACGTGGAGACACCTAACCAACGAAGTTGACAACGGCAGACAACCACATTATCTGATCATAAAGCATGAAGGAACAAAGAATCAAGACTATTCTTTATCTACACACAAAGTTCAAGCTCGAGAAAAGTAAAGACCTAATCAAGTGGAGCATCATTTGAATGACCACCCCTTAGGGGGAGATTGTTAGCCTTAATAGTTTTTATTAGAAGTGATGGTCATTCACATTTAGGAACTTTGTAACGTGTGTTAGATATCATGCTAGAATAGTCAAAGGGCTCATGGATTGGGCTAAGCTAAATGGTTAGACGTTTAGTTAAGCTAGCCTTGTATAAGTTCATGTAACCCAATCCATGTCCAAGCCCATATACGGCCCATGGCCAAGCCTTAGGGCATCCTTTGTCTTGTACTATAAATACCCCTCAAGTATGTCATTTGAGGGGTGTGCTTGAAAGTGTGTGTGTGTGTGTTTTCCTTTGAAGCAATATACAACTTGTTGTTTTCATCTTTCTTCTCTCTATCTCTCTAACATACACGAATTCATATTCAAGTCACCAAGTTCTTATCTTCATCTTTTCCTTTCCTATTATTTACGCATAAAGTGTTGGTTTAACGTGGTATACTTGTGTTCGTTAAGTGGGTATTTGTGATAAGGTTGATATATCTTTGGTCCTAACATCAATCGTCGAGAAAAATATAAAGGTACGCGGTTTATGTAATTTTTTCCTAAAAGTAAACTATTTACCTTTTTTATTGTTTTCCAATCAAAAAATACTAACGAATATTATAATTTAGATGCACAAATGGATGAACTAAGTGATTGGGCAACTGCAAAAATAACAGACCGAATGTTAAAGAGCGCTCATTGGACTGTGGCCGGGATTGAGATGAACCGGATTTACCAGGTCGATGATCTACAAAAAATACATATAGTGGATTTAGGTCAACGTTCATGCACATGTAGAAAATGGCAAGTTTCTGCTTTGCCTTGTGGTCATGTTTTAGCGGTTTGTAGAGTTATGGGAATGACGGATTGTAATCATTTGGCAAAAGCATGGTTTAGGAAAATTGAGCTTAAAGCTACGTACCAAGACTTGGTATATCCAGTTGGAGAAGTTTCAAGTTGGCAGTGTCCTAGTTACTTGCAAGTTGTTAAGCCACCACTTATGGCTAAACCCCAATCTGGTAGACCCAAGAACAAAGATCGTATTAGATCCCAAGGAGAGGAACCGGTACCAGTTAAGTGTGGAAGGTGCGGTAATGTTGGACGACCGACAAAGTTGCAGAGAAACATTGCCAAAGAAAAAAGTAAATTATGTATTGTTATTTAAAGCTCATTATTTAGGATACAGATTATTAACTCATAAATTGATTTACACAATTTTTAGGCAAAGGTACCTGCTAGAAGAAGCTCACAGCAAGCAATGCCAAGCTCACAAGAAGAACAAGTCTACTCACAAGCTGTTAATTTGGATGACCCATAGAGTGGCATACTTTAGTTTTTTCTAGTGTGTATGGCAAACAACATTAGACTTTTAATGAAAGTTTCAAGTTTTGCGCTTTTAAAGCGATTATTTGCTACATGGTTCAATTGAAAGCACAAACACAGTCATCAAACTTTCAATATCACAGTTAACAAACATAGCATACCCAAAAGCAACACAAATAAGTTTTTTGGCCAAAAAGAAACAGTTAACAAACACAAAACACAATGTAGCTTTTGCCCAAAGGTAACAGGTCACAACAGCAATCACACCTACACAAATATCTTGTGCTTGAAATAGAAACGGGCCATCTGTTCTCGATATGCAAGGGCTGTCTGGACGACATCTTCAACAACCAATGGCATCCCATGAGATAATCTGTTTAGAGAATAAGAAACAACAAATTAAAATCATGCATAAAGATAACCTGCCTTGGACTAACAAGTAACAGTTAACCTGTACTTGACTCACAAGTAATAGTTAAAATGACTCAAATATTTATGCAAAATTATTTGCAGTCATGAAAATGCAGTCATGATGCAGGCATTAATGATGCAAAAAGCTGTTTTTTGACTAAAATAGTGACTAAAAACAATTTGATCCTACAATATATAAGGCCACAGAATTACTTGCATTTTAGTCACACATCTATAACAAAAAAACAAATAACCTAAAAAATGAGTGGTAAAAGAGTTACGTTTGAGCATAATCATGATGATAGGGAGTGGTCAATAAAGGTAGCAAGAGAGGTAATGTTTCCTGAGATATATGAATTGTATGGACCAAATGCTAAACCAAGTTACCGATTACCGGCTGAAGTGCTAGAAGAACTAAGAAGACAGATATACGGTCAGGAACAAGAAGAAGTTATAGAACCAAGTGGCGGTGTTAAACTTAAGCAACCACATACGCAATTTGCGGTCCTAGTAGCAGTAACACTATTGTTGGGAAGCAACCTAAAAAGAATGAGAATCTAACAGGCAAGTCAACCATTTTGCACGAGTGTAGTGATGATACAAAGAAAAAATGAAAAAGAGAGTAAATGTGATTTTCTAGTTCCTGAAAGTGACGTGTCTGGTTACATGTATGAATATATGATGTATGTATGCAGTTGGTTTAAGTATCACTTAAACCAAATTTAATAAAACTGTTGTAACCAAATCTATCAATGAAATGTTTTATGCTTATGCAACACTACTGGTTACATGTATGAATATATGATGTATGTATGCAGTTGGTTTAAGTAAGACTAGGTTAATCATGTAAAGGTTAGTGGTATACTATATCATTATACTTCTATGCAAGGACTCCTAGGCTAACATGCTTGTGTATGAGTTAAGTACACGTTATGAATTCCAAACTAAGTAGGAAAAACACTAGCCTACATCATTTACCTATACACTATTAAAGACAACATTAAAGAAATAAGGCTTAAAACTATGTAAAAAACAAATTTAAACAATCAGGCTTCAAAAAATCACTCACCTGTAAAGAAATAAGCATACAAAGACGCCGCAATCACCAAATACCCCACCCTGCTTGGGGACGTTACGTGCATTCCTAAACTTAATGCTGTATTCTAGGGGATCGATTCCTTTGCTTGCAAACACATCAGTCTTCTCTAGAACTACCGAAAGCTTACACTCCAAACACCTCCTCATATTCAAATACCATGGACAAGTTTCAGGTTCTTGATATCCTTCACTGTCATAGAATGTAACGATTCCAGTTTTAATGTCAAACTGCGCTAGGGACCAATGTTTCTTGGGTTCATTTATGGGTATGAAGACCTACAATGTTTAAAAAAAATTGATATAATCCACATAATTAAACTATCATATTCTAAAAGATTGGTTACCAATGAATACCTGTTCCGCATTCCTCCACGCAAATGGGTAAATATCATCGGTTGCATAAAACAGTGGCATTGAGTCTTGAAGTAGAAGCGTTAAAAAGTAGCAACTAACCATTGACCAATCTGCGGAAGATGGTCTGAAATACCACATATACCATACCCAAAGATCAATGTGCTGTAGGCAATAAAAATACAGAATTCAACAAAAACTTTACATATAGCGAAAAATAGTTTTATCAAAAATATACTGTAAATGGTTATTTTAACGTACCTCGTCAAGTAACCAACCTACACGTTTATCGTCAAGCCCAACTAAAGCATCCCAGAAAGTACGATCAACAGTAACGTCACTATACCAAGGAAACTTGCAACGAGTCTGCCTAGGGGTAATCAGAAACTTCTCCAACTCAAAAGTACATGAAATTTTATCGATACATTTGAATGGACGGCTTGGTTCCTAAACAAAACAGGTTAAAGTTGAATTATAAGACTTAATTGAGCCAATATCTGATGATGTAGTTGCAAATTCATAAAGGTAATACCTCTTTCCACGGTTCGAGATCTTGACACCTTTGAATCATGAATGCATCAAGGACATTTGTACGTTTCTTTAGTGCATCCATGCTAGGGACGTATAAAGGTAATAACTCCTCCCATGGTTCCATCTGCGGCCTGACCACGTTGACATACCTCCTCTTGAAAGTTCCACATCGCTGTAAAGCAAGTTTCATGTGACTGGAATTACTATGCTCTATACTCTTCATCCTCTTTTCTTCTTCCAAAATCAGTTTAGTCCTCTGTTTCCTCGCTCGCCACACCTATAAATCTCAGCAACTTGCTTTTCAGCCTTCACACAATCATCCTGCAATTACATAACAAAAATCGTTGTTATTACCTAAGATAAGTCTTGAAAACAGTTAATATATTCTTGAAAACATGTCTGTGATCACCTCGATAAATCTTCATCGACAATTTGTCCACTTCAACCCCACCATTATGTGTAAAGTTATGAAAGAAGTTATAATGAAAGGTACAAGACAAATAAGAATAATTTGAAAGTTGTAGAAATCAATTACCACATAAACTTTCTGAGAGAAATTATCCAAACCATCTACAAATCCATTGGCAGTGTGTTTGTTGGATGTTCGAATAGGCGAATCAAATAATTCAAAAAAATCACCATCTAGATTACTACAATACTCGTCACCCAGATCACACTCCACGTTATCCTGTAACATGTGTGCACATACTTAACCAAGTATATGACAAGAAAAGATAAATATATATGTATATATGTATACCTTTTGAACAGATGAGGTAACTTTGTGCTCGTGTCCGACTTTTGTTTTCCGAGTAATATACCGCATCACAAAGTTTTTTGCAAAACATGATAATTAGACATTAGTTAAATTGGGGCATACGTAGAAAAGGGTTTTGTCAAGACTAACATGAATAATACTCTCCAGTTTGTAGACACGTTCTTTCAAACTCTTTATCTCTTTAGGTAGAATCAACAAACTGTCACATAAACGCTCCAAAGCCTTAACCCGAAGCATACAACTCTGCCTAAGTGGATGTGCCTCTCTATCTTTGTCCTTAGATGTGCGAGCTGATGACAATTTTTTTAGATAATCACCAAACCCCCCCCCCCATATTCAACAGGAGGAGGTGCTCTTGGTGTATACCACTTAAAAAAATTTTGACTTTGTCTAAACCATTCTGATTGGCCCTCAGCAATATTGGGATATAGGTCATAATTTGGATTTTTGGCCTAAGGCATTTAAGATTACAAATAAACTTTAGAAACAAATAAATAAACTAATTTACAGACTAGATAAGCATTTAAGATTACAAAACATCTTAGATAATAATAAAACATGTTAAACATATATGCAATTAACCTACACAAGAACTTATAAATCTTACAATCAAAGGAAAAAAGTTGGCATATATGCAATTACATTTAGCAAAATAGTTGGCATATACGCATTAACTGACCTCGGGAAAAAGTTGGCTGTATAGCTCCCAATTTTGAAATGGAAAATGCTTCGACCAGGAACATCCTCTCGGGATCACATCGGGGTCATTAATCCACCAACGCTGTGTCTGAGATGAAGACTCTAGAATCCATATCTACAAAAAGTTAATGAATAAGTCAAATGACAAACAAAATATTAGCATAAAACAACTTGACAATGATTTTGACTAAAAACACGACCTTGAAACACGAATAAATCTAGACAATGAATACGATGGAACAAACTTTGGGTCTTTTTCCAATGCTTTATGGTGCTCATCCTTATGATTTGTGTTCACATTTCTAATGGCAGCGTATAACTCCCGCCAGATGTGCTCTCCCCAAGCAAACTCATCCCAAGCATCCAGATTTTCTACCATCCTTAGATATACATCATCAACAACAGATCCTAACTCACGACCCATAAATATAACTTCCAAAGATAACAAAAGACAAACTCGTATTGAGTCTTCATCTGATAGTTTCGTGAAACGCTCTTCATCCTCAATCACAGATAGAAGATCTATGTTTTTAACATAGCGACCTATCTTCCCGGAAATACACGATCACGAAAACTGATATCACCCTCCCTAAACTTGCGGAAACTGACCATCCCAAACTTGAATGCAGTAATGAGGCAAAATTCACGACGACCAAAGTGTAGCAAATGATTGTTAACATTATAAATGAGGGGTAAATCATAGTGATCATTATCGGAGAAGACTTGCTTCTGAAGCATAAAATGTATAAGACCCTATTCATTGTCAACATAATCCAAATCCAAACCCACCGCCCAAAACATGTCGACCTAAACAGCATGATTGGTCCAAACCTAGTCTGTCTTTCATTAGTGGAAAGTAATTGAGTTTGCTTCTAACATGTACCCTCGCATGATATTCCTAAAGAGATTACAAGATACAAGAATTAGCATCGCTGGGTCCTAGTTAACAAGATTATGCAGACACGAAATAAGCTAAGAAGAACTTTTACTTATGGGCTTATACTTGCAATATGGGCTTCTCTAAACAATTCAAATATCGGCTTATATACATCAGAATACTAGGCTTATAACTAGTTTCACACTTTTCAAATAGTCGACCTAAACAGTACACTTAAAACTATAATTTGAACCAGTTTATAAACACTGTAGAATGCAGACATGATTATGCAGACATGTATAAGCACTTAACACATAAGACACTTCAAAATTGCTTATTTTCTTAAAAATTAGCCAAAAACACTATAAAACAGTTGATTTTCTTGAAAAATACCAAATAAGCACTTTAATAAGCACTTCAAAACAACTTATTTTCTTAAAAACGGCCAAAGAATAAATAGAAACTGATTAACAACAATAGAAGCAAGTAACCCATTTTCAGAAATACCCAAAAGGCAAACACCCAGTTAGATCTAACAATGAATCAAAAAAAAAGTTAGAAGAGTACCATCGGTTTCATGGTGGAATGAAACAATAAATTGAGTGTGTGATTATTGAGTGTGTATGTGAAAAAGTAATCGGATAGTAATTCAAAACCTAGATCGGATAGTAATTCAAAACCTAGAACGGATATCCAGAAAGTTAATCGGATATCAAGGAAAGTAAAAGTCAACGTATCTTTATGTCACATCCGTCCGTTGGTTGCGCAAGCCGCCGGTTGCTCAATCAGAGGTTATCTTGGAAAAGAGAGAAGATAAAAGGTGTGTTGGTAGTTGGGACACGTGTCACATTTTTGGTGGAGCTGGGAGTGGTTGCGCATGACCATTTTGGAGATTGAGTGAAAATTTGACCACAAAGGGGACTACCAAAAAGATTTTGGCACTTTTCTCTATATAATATCCTTGACTTTTGCTTAATATGTACGTTGTCCAGAACCTTTGTTTTTCTAACCCACGCATTGGTAATGGGTCCAGTTATTATCACATATCGTTTTCCTAAGGGAATTGATACTCACATCATTTTAATTGATTAATACATCATTTTGTACAAGTTACATAGCATACCGTACAACACTTTGATGCTTAAAAAGTGGTGAGTGCATAAAAAAAAGTGGTGTATGTATCAACCCCCTTTTCCTAAACAGAAATGGAAGTTTTTTTTTACATTTGCTTTTGTGAGAGTTAGTCAAGTAAAGGAAAATTGGTTACATTTTTTTTCACTCACTTTGAGTTCTTCGCTTGTTACTAATAGTTAATTAAAATGAATGATATTAATGTGTACTTTCAACGCAAGATTTAAGGTATGTTTGATAAAAGCAATTATTGTTGGAACAAGAGATGATGTTGGAGATGAAGATAAAAAAAAAAAAAAAAAAGTTACATAAAAGTAATATTTGGTTTTAAGAGATTATGCAAAATTATTTTTTTACAGTCTCTTATAAGTTATGTCTGTTAAACAAAAATATTTTTAAGTAGTTTATTTTAAAAAAAAAAAATAAACATAATCTCTCAACAATCTTGTATGTCAAACATAACATTAACGTGACTAAAAAAGAAAGTTTTAGTTTGTTTAATTAAAAATCAGATGCAATTATTGGTGATTTATAAGTTTAAGTAATATGTATTATATACGATTTGTTATATAAAAAGAAAGTTCGAGTTTAATCAATGTGGTTTAACCAATGCCCTTAGAGAACTCATTAGACAATCTTTTTATATAATAAGAGATAAATATTTTGTGATGATTCATTCTTTAATTTATTAATAGGATAGCTCAATCTCAAAATTGAGCCCTTCTGTTAGCGAATATATGTCAAAATTGGTTTTCATATGGTCAAACTCATCTAAATTTGTTAATATGTATAATGTGTTCATTTTATAAAAGAAAAACTAAAATAACAAGAGGGTCACACAACAATTCGTGTTATTTCTTCTTATAAGCTTAACTCGTACGTATTAGAGATAAGTGGCGGACCTAGCCGCAAATATAAGGTGGTTCATTCATTTGGTCAAGTTGAAAAATGCAATGAGTCAACCAACCAACTGACCAATTTTTCGGGTCGGGTCGGGTTCAATTTAACAAGATGCGACCAGTGACGGACCCAACCAGAAAACAAAGGTGGTTCCTTGATATACTAAAGCTAAAACAAATTAACGAGTGAATTAATCTTCAGGTAAATGTGTTAGGCCGGGTCGGGTCCAACTTAAAATAATTGCATTGATGTAACAAAACTTTTAACTTATGATGTAATACTTGAGGCGTTTAGATATGCGTCTTGCTATTATGATTGTATCTTTTAGTGATTAACTGATTATATCTTATGCTACATATTTTTTAGTATACGATATCAAACAATCATTTGTAAAACTATTGTTAAACACCTCAACATCTTCATTTAAACACGTAAGAATATTCAAACTGACATTGAAATTCATTATTTAGAATTATTTATACATAAATGCATCGACAAAAAAGTAGCCGAGTTTCTAAAATAATAAGCGTTCTTTTTCTCTATCGTGGTAAAGGTGTAGCCGAGTTTCTAAAATAATAAGCGTTCTTTTTCTCTATCGTGGTAAATGTGTTCAGGTAAATGGTTCCTTGATATACTAAAGCTAAAACAAATTAACTGACCAATTTCTCTATCATTATTTAGAATTATTTATACATAAATGCATCGACAAAAAAGTAGCCGAGTTTCTAAAATAAAGCGGTATAAAGAAATATAATACTTTGGTCATCTTCTTTACCAAGAACATTACAGACACCTTAAGACCTCCATTAAAAAGTACTGCAAGTGCTGTTTTTCTTTTTTTTTTTCTTTTCGTTTTCCTATTAGATCTTTTTTTCTCTCTTCTTATCTGATACATAAGGTGGTTCCCGGTGTAAATCTAAGGTAGGTCCCAATTTTTTTCACACATACGCTATAATGGATTTCAACTTCTAAGGTGGTTCCCGGGAACCACCTAGTTATAGTGTAGGTCCTTGAGATTGATAATTGAATATGCCTAAAAATATCATTAGCGGGATTATAAATACCAAAATATAAGCACATGTTAGTGTGATATGAAATTAAAATATACGATATAATATTTATAACGACTAACTTAATTCTTATATAAAGTTTAGATAAGGATATCCGTAAAATCATTTTTTTTAACTTTATTTTTTACTTCATCAACGGTCATTACGTGCTATTAAACATGCATATTGTGTACAATATGATACCAATAATTAAATTAAACAGCAATATCAACCTCAACATCATGTTAGTTTAAATAAGTCAAATCCTTCATCTAAAAAAAATCTATACAAATGTTAATCGATATTAATATATAATCAAAAATTTTATGTAAACCAACGCATAATAATTAATTGTACTTGCATCATAATTGCAAAACATAAAACATGATCAAATTTTTATATGCTCGTATATTAAACTAAAATTTTAAAATAGATTTAATTTATGTGTAAATTGTGTGCGTACATTTCTGACTAGTATTTATAAATACATAAAGTCTAAGTTTCCTTTATTAAAATCAAAATAAAATTAATATTTTTTAGAACGTAGGAGTTAAAAAGTTCTCTTCCAAAAATGTCTTTTGTAGAAAACCAAAACGTAAAGAGAAATAATATGAAGTGAAAAGAACACCACAAAAATAGGAATTTAAGCGTGAACATGTACTTTACTAGTGTGCATTATTGAGGAGGAAATCCCAAAATTGAAACAGTTGTATAGAAGTAGAGCAAAAGTACTAGCATATGTAATATATATGGGATAATTACATAGTTTTTGATATTAAGGGTTTTTAAGTTAAAATGACCTTTTTAAGAGTGCAAGGTGTAGTAGTTTAACATTTTGGTATAGTTTTTTCGCTTCCTATAACGGTGATAATGAAGGAATTTGTGTATTTTATTTTATTTTTGTGTGTGAAAGTGGAGTGAGTGTTGTTTTTTTTTTTGTTGTGTGATATAGGAATGTTATGGAGAGTGTTTTTTTGATTTTGTATAATAGGAGCATTAGTAGCTAACGTGACGTCGCTTATAAACTACATTTATAACTGATGACACCCAATAGTCTAAGTGAACAGGTAGGGTGAAATAACTTGGGCAAAGTTTGAGTATGGCTCGTGATGCAATTGAAAATTGATTCGATATCTTAGAGTACTCCACTAAGTATGGTTGTTACTGCATTCTTCCAAATTGGTTCCAACCCTGCTAAGAACGTGTGTTTATTGTGTGCGATAGATATCTTACAATTATATAAAAAGAAATGCATACCTAAAATCTTGCCAAGTCATCTTGAAATAGTTTCTAACTATTACATGATTGAATTTATGTTACTTTTTCTCTTTTAAGCATTATTTACCTCACATGTTTCTTCACTCAACCAAGCCAACAACCCTCTCAAATCACATTAACATTATCAACTATTTGTTTAGGTTTTATACCAGTAGCATGTTTTATTTTTTTACTAATCTTGTGAATATGATTCTAATTGCAGATGACAATGATAACTAATGAGCACGGGTAGGAATGGTGCTAATTGAATCCAAAATAGTGAAAGTTAGAGTTTTGAATATTCTATTTTTTTCACCTTTTTCTTTTTAAACTTTTGTTTCTTTATAAGAATAAACCATTCATAGATATGGAGTACCACATTTGCAACTTAACGTTAATATACGTAAGTAGAACTTCTTATCATATAATGTATTATTGTGGGATTGTATAACTAATGTCCATTTTTCTTTTTATGCATGCACTTCTTATACTAGAGCATAACACATAAATAGAGAAGAAACAAAGAAAATACTCAAGCTACTAAAAAAATGCCTAAGATAAAAGTGGCGTACAACTTTACTATTTGAACAAAAGGTGATAGGAACGGTGGGTAGGCGGGGGTATTTTTTTTTTGAACTGCGGATTCATTATTAAACACTAGCAATGAGCTAGAATTACACAACAATAATATAGGTGATAGGAATGGTGGGTAGGCGGGGGTATTAATCGTATCTCTACAACGGCTAAATGGGTAGAGTCAAGAAGTGGACAATATAGGCGAATAGGTGATGAATGAGTGTTTTAAAAATGCGTAAGTTACACAATAATCACACTTTGGAAGCCTTAAGATTTGAAAGTCGAAGCCCATGCGATTCAAACATTTACCCAACCATAAAAAAAATACTAATATGGAACTACATTGGGCCGTGCTTAACACGGCCTAAAAGAATTGCCTAGTAAATAGATAAATAAGTCATATAACTACAAGTAATGAAAGTTCAATATGATTATTAGTATAGTAACCAGAATTATCCAGAATGGTTCATGATGACGTATAGTCCACATTCGGGTCACGAACCCGACCAATGACCGCTACTAACGAGCCCAGTACGACTGGGCTAACCCGATAACGGTTTGGGCTCACGCAGGCCCAAACCCAAAGTTATTTATGGCTTATGATATCGGATATCTCTTATCTTAGGAGATAAGTGTTTAATAACCACTTAGGCGGGTGATAACGCTACACGCGTCGTTCGGGGTCAAAGGAACTTCCTTTTCGTCGAGCAAGTTTTTCAACACCCCAGGCAGTGAACCTAATCGATGTAGTGTAGTATTAGGGTAAGCCACGGGAATTGATATCGTTCTCTAGGGGAATAGGAATGCTAGTGAGAAGTTACTACGCTAAGGATGGGGTTGAGGATGATTATTTTTTATCTTTTTTATGGTTTTTAGGAAATGGAAAAGTACGAATCTCGGGGTTTGGATTTGGGGGTTGGTATTTCTACCGATTACTCTACTATCTAATTATCTAATTAACTAAGGTGAGGGTAGTCTATGTCTAATTATTGTGTGCTCGTATGATGATTTAAAGATGTGTTTACTTAGGTTTTATTACTCCTTAATTATCTCCTATTGATGGTTGAATTGTCACGTCTTTATTCTTAATCGTGTTGTGTGTCTAAGGTCGTAGGGTATGCGTTTATCCCTAACTCTTTGAAACTACCAAAGGGTCTCGTCTACAAAATCTCTAGGATTTATAAACTCTAACTCTAAGGTACTCTTTGGATGGTTTTGCCTACAACTACTCTAGGTGTTATAGTCTAAGGTTCACAAAGATTAATCAATCATTAACTACACAACGAATGACCTATCGCATTACTAGATCATTAACAATTAAGATAAGAGACAACCAATCAATATTCAATAGTTAAGTTTCATATCCCCTAAGCAAACACACAAGTAAATTTGCCGGACATGGAGAACATGCAAGCATACACACAAATAATTGAAGACATAATTGAATTAATGAAGTAAAACACTTATCTTGGTGTAAGATAGGGTTTAGAACCCTAAAATACTGTACAAGACAGCCTTGGTTCGGTTTAGGTTTTTACTCCAAAAGACTACACACTAATACTGAAAAATTCGGATTCTATATATAAGATTACATTAGCGATGGCGTCACCTTATAATTTGTGACGCCGTCGGGTCGCCGTCATTAGGGTTTCGTCTTGGCCACGTTAGTCTTGCGACGGCGTCACCTTATGCTTGTGACGCCGTCCTCTTCAGCCTCTGACGCCGTCTGGATCAAATCTAGGCCGTCTGAGTTGCGACGACCTACTCTTTTAAAACCTGAAGCCGTCACTTGTAAATAAGCAATTTGGCTACTGAGCCGTCACAAAAGTGCTCCGACGGCGTCGCAGATAACACCTGACGCCGTCCCCTTGTGTTTCAGCAGCTTGAGTGTCTCGATTCTTGACTTTGGCCATTTTCTTCGTATATCCGCGCCTTTTCGTCCAAATAAGTGTCATTCCAGCAATTTGTCTTCAAGAGACCTAAAAAGTGAAAAGGAACGATATTAAGTAATAACGGATACAAAAGTGATCAAATAAGGGCTTAAACGACCCCTCAAAAAGGTACATTTTAAAACCTTATCAAATATCCCTACACTTGGTATTTGCTTGTCCTCAAGCAAATGTGCTTTTGGCCAATTAATTTATAAGTTAGGGGTCATGAAGCATTGGTTTAGAACAATCCACAACACATATAAGCCCCGCAAAAGTCATAACAAGCACGGAAATTACATACTAGTACCTCACATGGGGTGTTTGGGTACTCACATCTCTCGGGTGTATATGAAATATAACAAGTTAGAAATGGAAGATAAACACTCAAACCTCCATCGCTTTGGCGTAAGCACCTAGGAAAGACTATCAAAGAGGTCTTTTAAAGGGTTGTAATGTTAGGCTTACGGTAGGGAAACAAAGGGTTTGGTGAGATAGGCTATTTAGTGGTGGCAAGTCAAAAATCTTTATGTTACAAGCATACGAAGAATGGCATTGCTAAGCCAAGACTCGACACTCTAAACTCTGGATAACTGAAACAAACAAATATAAATTTAAAAGATAGATGTAGGATGGTAGCCCGTTTTTTTTTTTTTTTTTTTTTTTTTTTTTTTTTAAGACTAATTTTTTATTTTTTTTTCTCTTTTTTTTTTAATACACTTTTACTCTACCATCCTCTACGGTAACATCAAAATGATAGGGATTTATAGGCACATCCCTACACTTGAGTTTTTATTACTCTAACACTAATTTGACCCGAATTGAAAAGATCAAAACACTTGGAGTACATTATTACGCAAATAAAGGGAATTTGAATTTAACGTTCCCTTCCTGTCATTTCATAAACTTTAACTTTTCCCATGAGTCCCAATCATCCCAAAACTGTATACAAAGGATATGACTCGACTTAGCAACTTATGCTAGCAACTAGATAATTGAACTAAGGGTTTTTAGGGTGATAACAATAATGCACTAAAAGTGAGTGCATACAAGGTAGGCTAAGGCGATTTGGGTGTACATTTGGGGATGGGGTGTAAACAATACTCTTCATTGATATTCCGAAAAAACCGAAACATCACGAGAACCGCGAAAAGGATAGGCTCTGAGGGGTTAACTAGGGGTATCGTGTACTAAAGATGAGTACAACGCAAGGGTGTGGGGGAATTACTCAACCGATGTGGAAGAAGTAATTATATTACTGGTATCAAACAAGGGTTATCCTAATGCCTCTTATCATTTAGTTATTCCTAACTACACAAGTGTAGTCTTACTAGCGATCTCGGGATGCATCACAAAACAAGTTCTAGAATCTATTATACTACCGGTTCACACACTAAGCATTGAAGATGAATGCTTTAATTCCTACTAATCTAAGGGCGATCCTCATATTTTGGGTGGAATTTAGGTGGTAAAGGGTTTTTGTGCTAGTCATGTAACTTCCTATCCGTGAGACGCTTTTGATAAGACTAATGGCCCACTCATATATGTCATGAAAAATTTTAAATTTGGTGCCAAAATTACCCTAACCGACATTTTCTCATGGTTTATTACACAAATACAATTGGACAAAGCAAATAATCAAGGATAAGCATAGCTTCAAAGTTCCCGTTTTATTTTCCCTCCCTACACTTAAACTGAACATTGTCCCCAATGTTCCCCGAAAGTATCAAAGTTATGATAATAGAAGGTAATAAAAAATGAAAGAAACTAATACTCCCCTGATTAGATCGGTAGGATCCGTGTGTGAAGTATTGGTTAAATCCTTTCCAAGAAGAATGTATGCGTGAAAAGCTCCTTCCAACCTTATGTATCTTCTTCTTGATAAATAAAACCTGCACACTTGAAGAAAACAAACGAAACCTTCGCGTAAAATCGGCGGTAATAATATATATAAGACTCTACTAAACTAGGATATAATGCTTGTGGAATGAATATTTACAGAATTTCTGAAAAATTAAGACCTGGAAAATTCCAAAATTTATAAGTAGCTCAGAAGACGAGAAAAAGTAATCAGTTGTTTTTACTCATTCCTGACGCCGTCAGGTTGCGATCCTGACGCCATCAGGTAATCCTGACAAAAACTGGTCTGCGATTTTCTGGAAAAAATTCTAGAAAATTTACATCTTTAGAATCTGGAAAAAAATTCTGCAAAACATCCATTATGACTCGATACAAGCATTTGACTCGAACAAACACACATATATATCTTTTAAATAATTGAAATTCTCATGTTTACGTTTCTTTTGAAAACGTATGTAATCCTCCCTACACTTATCCTTTATGTAAAATACCTTTATATGTAATTAAGACGAGGTTAAAAACAAAATAAAGCATTTTTACAAATTTAAACATGAGAATAAACAATCAATAAAAGATATATGACACAAACAAGCAAACAATTAAGCATGGGTTGCCTCCCACGAAGCGTTTTTCTTTATTTATGAGTCTTGTAGCTAGACTCGTAGTCGTGCTCCTACGTACCGATATAAGTAAGCCTATCCTTAACAATGTCATAAGGATCAAACTTATCATTTAAGTTCCTAGTAGTACGTTTGGTTCGATAGGCCTTTTCAAACTTCTCTCCATCGGGATCATAGATCGTTATTCTAATGTGCCACTCTCCATTACCATCACTAGGTGGTCTATTCCAATCCCACTTATGTTCAAGCTTATCGCTCTCAACTTTCCACTTATTCATGACAAGGTTGACGGGCAAGCTTCCTAGATACTCGGTCATCTTTCTAAATACTAAGGCATCCTCGAACGGGTTCACTTCCATGTCCCTAACCATTTCTTTTTCTTGGAAAGTTGCTTTACTAGTAAAGGCTTCATCTAGGTAGAAAGGTCGTTGGGGACCTATGAAATTATCTATCCAAGGTCCGTATCTAGATGACGCTCTATCCAACCTAATCTCATGTGGGAGTTCCTCTTCCTTGTAGTAAGTATGCTTTTTGACATCGTAAATTGACCTAGCACTCCCCTCTCCTACCACTATTTCGGACATCTTACAATCAATGATGGCACTAGCGGTAGCTAAGAATCCTCTTCCTACTAGCAATGGGCATGTCGGGTCCTTATTCATGTCTAGCACATGGAAGTCGGCCAAAAGAGTCAATTATCCAACGTGTACTACCATGTCTTTTATTATCCCTACCGGATATGCAACACTACCGTCCGCAAGACCTAAGATGGTTTCCGTCGGTTCTAACTAACCTAAGTTAAGGCTTCTATGGAGCGACAACGGAACAAGATTGATGCATGATCCTAAGTCGGCTAGAGCATTGAGAGGTTTGGAAGTTCCAAGCCTACACGGAAGAGTAAGTAGCCCGGGATCGTCTAACTTCTTAGGTAAATTATTTCGCACAAAATCGGACCCATGTTTTCCAAGTTTAAGTTCTAACTCATACTTTTCTTTTAAAGCATTATAATAAGGTGCATGAGCTAAGACTTCAAGAACCGGTTTTTCTTGATGGAGTTCCTTGTACTCCTCCTCTAGATTAAGCTTGGGTTCTTGGTTGACGGGTTTTTCAAGAGTAGGTTCCACCAATGGTGCAGGGCCTTGGTACCCTATGTTAAATTTCTTGGAACCCTTGTTGATAGCATTTACCGAGTGAACCGTTGGGTGTGAGGGGCATGGATGTGCACTCTCCCATGATGACTAAGAACATGAAGTCGATGAAATCGAATTCACTTTTGGGTTCTTTATTGTATTACTTGGGAGTGCTCTAATTTCGCGGTCATTAAAGGCTTTTAAGAGGGCATCAAGCTTGTTTGTCATCTCGCCTTGTCTTTGCTTAAAATCGGCTTCAAGCTTAGCCAATCGAGTTTCTTGGGATGACATGAATCTAGATGCAATTGCCTCAAGACTAGTGGGGTTCCCGGTGTTTAGAGAATTGAACCTATTAGGTGGACTAGATGAGCTTTGGGGTGTGCTTGAGTTTTGGTTCCACTTAAGGTTAGGGTGATTTCTCCATGAGGGGTTGTAAGAGTTTCCTAAGTTGTTTTGTTCGGGCTTGAAAGTGTACCACTTCTCTCCCGCTCCGTCGGTACGCGTGGAGGCGTAGTCCGCAAAAGCTTGTTCGGGGAGTCTTGTACAATCATGAGTGTCATGGGGACCACTACATAACTCACAAGGTAGAGTGATTTTATTCACTTGATGTGAGGACTTAGGATTTTCGTAGGAGCTCATTAGGAATTTTACTTGATCTTCAAGCTCGAGCATCCTACGGTCGGAAGATTGTGAGTCAATTGGAGGCAAGGAAATTGCCTTAACGGTTCTGGGCAACTCACGGGGGTCATTCCAACTTTCGTTGTCATAGAGAGCAAGGTCCTCTATTATACCCCACGATTCTTCCGCGGTGAGATCACTAAGTTTTCCACCGGCCGCTTGGTCAATGGATCGCTTAGTGGGGAAGTTGACATGATCATAGAAGAGTTGGACTTGAAGCCAAAGATCAATGCCGTGATGAGGGAATTTATGGAGTAAGTCCTTGAATCGAATCCATGCTTCGTAGAGAGATTCACCTTGACGTTGTTGGAACATCAAGATATCATTCCTAAGCTTAGTGGTTCTCCCCGGTAGGAAAAATTGAGCAAGGAAGCGAGAGGTGAGATCATCCTAACTTGAGATGGAGCCGGCGGGAAGTCGCTCAAGCCAATTACTAGCTTGGTTCCGTAGAGAGAATTGGAAGAGACGCAGACGCGTGGTCTCCCGAGTAGTAGCATCGAGGTCGATGGAATCGACAATTTTAAGGAAATCCTTAAGATGCTGATTAGGATCTTCGGAACGAAGTCCATGGAATGCACATCCGTTTTGCACCAACCGGATGGTGTTGGATCGCAGGGCCGTAGTTTGGGCTTGGTCAAGAAGCTCAATGGTGTTCCTATAGCCTAGGTGGCTTGGTCTCGAGTATTCACCAAGAGTACGACCTCTTGGCGGGTAATTTGGTGGTAGGTTGATGAATGGTGGTTGGTTATCACCTTCCATGATGAAAAGTGATGGGGTTTTACGAACAAAGGTCACGAAGAAAGGGGATAGACTACGAGGAAGCTAAAAATGAGAAAAAAGCTTACTTGATAGGAATCAAGTAAGGAAACCTAAACGAGGTGGACTACTAACTAGCTATTCTATTCCCCGGCAACGGCGCCAAAAACTTGATAACGCTACACGCGTCGTTCGGGGTCAAGGGAACTTCCTTTTCGTTGAGCAAGTTTTTCAACACCCTAGGCAGTGAACCTAATCGATTTTGTGTAGTATTAGGGTAAGCCACAGGAATTGATATCGTTCTCTAGGGGAATAGGAATGCTAGTGAGAAGTTACTACGCTAAGGTTGGGGTTGAGGATGATTATTTTTTATCTTTTTTATGTTTTTTAGGAAATGGAAAAGTACGAATCTCGGGGTTTGGATTTGGGGGTTGGTATTTCTACCGATTACTCTACTATCTAATTATCTAATTAACTAAGGTGAAGGTATTCTATGTCTAATTATTGTGTGCTCGTATGATGATTTAAAGATGTGTTTACTTAGGTTTTATTACTCCTTAGTTATCTCCTATTGATGGTTGAATTGTCACGTCCTTATTCTTAATCGCGTTGTATGTCTAAGGTCGTAGGGTATGCGTTTATCCCTAACTCTTTGAAACTACCAAAGGGTCTCGTCTACAAAATCTCTAGGATTTATAAACTCTAACTCTAAGGTACTCTTTGGATGGTTTAGCCTACAACTACTCTAGGTGTTATAGTCTAAGGTTCACAAAGATTAATCAATCATTAACTACACAACGAATGACCTATCGCATTACTAGATCATTAACAATTAAGATAAGAGACAACCAATCAATATTCAATAGTTAAGTTTCATATTCCCTAAGCAAACACAAAAGTAAATTAGCCAGACATGGAGAACATGCAAGCATACACACAAATAATTGAAGACATAATTGAATTAATGAAGTAAAACACTTATCTTGGTGTAAGATAGGGTTTAGAACCCTAAAATACTGTACAAGACAGCCTTGGTTCGGTTTAGGTTTTTACTCCAAAAGACTACACACTAATACTGAAAAATTCGGATTCTATATATAAGATTACATTAGCGACGGCGTCACCTTATAATTTGTGACGCCATCGGGTCGCCGTCATTAGGGTTTCGTCTTGGCCACGTTAGTCTTGCGACGGCGTCACCTTATGCTTGTGACGCCGTCCTCTTCAGCCTCTGACGCCGTCTGGATCAAATCTAGGCCGTCTGAGTTGCGACGACCTACTCTTTTAAAACCTGAAGCCGTCACTTGTAAATAAGCAATTTGGCTACTGAGCCGTCACAAAAGTGCTCCGACGGCGTCGCAGATAACACCTGACGCCGTCCCCTTGTGTTTCAGCAGCTTGAGTGTCTCGATTCTTGACTTTGGCCATTTTCTTCGTATATCCGCGCCTTTTCGTCCAAATAAGTGCCATTCCAGCAATTTGTCTTCAAGAGACCTAAAAAGTGAAAAAGAACGATATTAAGTAATAACGGATACAAAAGTGATCAAATAAGGGCTTAAACGACCCCTCAAAAAGGTACATTTTAAAACCTTATATGCGGGATACGCCGAAGTTTGGGGAACACAAAATCAATAAGGGTTTCGTGTGTATATAAAGGGCATCCCAGCCCTCATTAAAGGTACGATCTAAAACCCTAACTCTCAATAAAAACCCTAAAACCGATTACTTACTCTCACGCCGGAGGATAATCGTGGGAAACAATCCCACGATAAGCCTAACGGTGTTTTCTGTTTACTTAGTGTTCAGGTCTCAAGCATCAAGATCCAATTGGTACGGGAACCGGAGTCCAAACAAGGAACGCCCAACTTTTGTATCAACAAGTGGCGCCATTCGTGGGACCAATCACTAAGATATAGAAATAGAATGACAAAGCAAGGAAACCTAAACCAGCGATTGCATAGCGACCTGCAAGGGAAGAAGCAGCAAAGCGGATCAGCCTCTAAGCAGGTCACTGGGACAACCAGTGCGACCAAAAATCAAGGGTCAGATTTGATCTTCCCGACAGTGGAACCACGCACGGGGACAACCCATGCCACTACAACAACCACCGGCACCTTTCTTACCACTCCCCTCCAGACGGCGCCGGAAACGGACCTCACAAAAACGCCAGGCGCACCTCTCCGAAACAGGGGTCCAGAGGTGGAAACAAACACCCTCGCGTTAGAAGGAGTCGCGCCTGAACTAGCACCAAGTGACTTCGTATCTCAAAACTACGAAACCTTGGCTGCCCTCATGCAAGAGGAGGCGAAAAAGAGGTCGAACCAGAGCCTGCAAGCCCGACTCAACTTTGACGCAGAGTATGAGACATCCCCATCGCGTCATCAGAGGGATAGGCGCAGGAAGGATAGCCGCCGGCCCCCAGTGTTTACTAGGATTGGGAAGAGAATGGAGAACGATGAAGCAGCTGAACTGCAGTATCTGGAAGAGCACGAAGAAAATGGACGGCGTACCAATGTCCACGCTAGACTTGGTAGCCGCAGGGTCCATGACAGACTGGGACGACGACACTCCCCAAGTGGAAGCTCTTCAAACTCGGATTCTGAGAGGAAGCTCACCCTCTGACGACTCCCCGGACGGTCGGCGCAAACACCAACAAAGGGGAAGCTTATTCTCTGGTGATTCCTCAGACAACAAGGATAGCGAAACTGGACACTGGAAGTCCAGGGGAAGATATCGCGACCAGGAGGAGGAAGATATGTCTCTTCCCTGGCGTCGCCAAAAGGTGGATGCGTTCACTCGGCGCATCAGTGATTTCTCAGAAGATAAGAGAAGGCGCATGCCCGCCAACGTAAAAACCTACGATGGAACCGGTGATTCGGATGATCACCTAAAAATTTTCGAATCAGCTGCTACCATCGAAAATTGGCCACAACCTGTGTGGTGCCACATGTTCAATTCCACATTAGTGGACAACGCGCGAAATTGGTTCAGTAAGCTTCCACGTAGAAGCATTGATGGCTTTGAAGAGTTACGGAAGGCGTTTCGCCTGAACTTCACTCAAAGGAAGAAGTGCGCCAAAAACCCTGTCGAACTTGCCAGGGTAAAACAACGCCAGGGGGAATCTACAAGCGCTTATGTGGAGCGCTACAAAGATGAATGCATACATGTCAAGGCATGTCCAGAAATACTAAAGATCTCAGGGTTCATGAACGGGATCAATAACCCAGAACTCATCAAAAGGCTAAACGACAGAATCCCCCAAACCTTTGACGAACTTATGAAGCGCACAAGGTCCTTTATCCAAGGAGAAGCTGCCGCGGCGGACAGCAAGAAAGGCTACTCAAACTATAGATTACAAGAACAACCTCGGAGACAACCCATTGACCAGAGTAGCAACCGTAACAAGAACTACCGCGGCCAGGGGAGCGGACGAGATAATGACAGATATACACCGCTAACCAAGACTCCAAAGGAGATATTCGCGACGGAAGGCGCGAACCTCCCGAGGCCCCCACCAATGCGCACCCCAGAGGATCGGCGCGTGGGGAGCGGATACTACGACTATCACGGACAGAAGGGCCACACAACCAATGAATGTGTTCAATTGCGCCAACTAATTGATAAACTAGTAAAAGAGGGCAGATTGGACCATTTGGTTAAAAACATCAAGGAAGGGAAAGATAAGCAAAAGACTGGAAACAACAAAGAAGTACCTAAAGATAAGGCTGATACCATCTACATGATACAATCATGGCAGCGAATGACTCGGCAGAAGATCAGCCAAAAGTTTTCCCGTGGAAGCGAAATCTCTTTCCCTACCTTGGCTGCAAACAACGCAGTGGTAGAACCGCTCACCATTGAAATCAACGCAGGGGGTCACGATATCCACCGCATGTATGTTGATAGAGGAGCATCCGCAGACATAATGTATGAACACTGTGTCAAACGACTGCGACCTGAGATACGAAGTCAGTTAAGCCCGGTCAAGACGTCGTTGACTGGTTTCACAGGAGAGAAGATATGGCCCATGGGGCAAATACGCCTGCTAGTCAGTGTTGGTAATAAGGAACACTCCACGACAGCCTGGATGACTTTCATGGTGATCAAATCCCCTTCGCCATATAATGGCATTATTGAAAGACCAGGGATTTCAGCCATACGCACAGTACCGTCTACAGCACACGGGATGCTCAAATTCCCGGTGAAAGGAGGCATTGTCACTCTCTACAATACCACCGTACCACCTGGAGAATGTAACATAATTTGTAGGATCGATATATTATTGTGTTTGATGATTCGGGTGGTCTAGGATGATGGAAATACATGTTATACATTTAGAGAGAGAAAGTAGAGAGATGGTGTTCTTGGTAGAGAGTTGCTTCAATAAAATGAGAAGGTTAGATTCCAAGCCACACCCCTTCCAAGGATGGAAGGGGTATTTATAGTTACAAGACTACACGACCTCCTGACGGCCTGTGGATCAAGTATACAGTGGGTAAAAACCCGTCCTTCCTCCACGGTGTTACTCTAAACTAAACTACGCTACAAACTAACTAATTAACTACTGAATAACGTAAATAACGATATGTCTACGAGCTAACTTATGCTAGATAATATTTGGGGTAACCGACACTTTACTTATGGAATTTCCAATTCCTAACAATCTCCCCCTAAGGGAGGTCACCCCATGATTTACATTTTGAATCCTAGCATTCTATCTCTGTCTTTGTTCTTGAGCTCGTAGACTTCAATTCTTCAATTCTGCAATCTTTGTGCTTTAGTAGCGATTCTTCAAAGTCCGCACTGATTTGTACTTTTAGTGGAGGCCTTTAACTGATCCACATCTTTGATGATCTTCGAGCTTTCGTTGAGATCATCAGCCACAGTAAATCTCTGGATCACCCTTTATTGTGTTGCCATCATGTGAAGTTGTGACTTTTGGACCGACATGCTCACACTTTCTGGATCATGACATCTCTTCCATCAGAGTAGTGGAAGCTTTACTGGTTCAAGATATTTGCAGAAGCGTAGCAGAAGCATAGTATAAAAATATCAGAGCCAGGTTCTGTAGATATGCACCAGTCATGATTTCTTCAAATTGAGTGTGGATGCTGTGAGCATGCGGCTTTGGATTGACTCCTCAATTCTGATCAGCTGCAACCATCCAAATGTACCTGCAAACAACAGTTAGCAATAAAACACACGAAAGTGTCTTTGATCACTTTCGTTGAATTGAGGTACACGGCCCACGGTTCCCCGTTGATCAGTACAAGTACTGTCTGTGATCAGGTAGAGTTCCGAAGAACCTCCTTGACAGGGTTTCGCAGCTGTTCTAGCCGTTCTCAAACCGGAACGTCTCAAAGAAGACAACACGGAGTGAGTGAACCAGCAAATTGAGATTCACTGATTGATGAAAAATGATTTGAAAAACAATCGCGTATTGCTTGAAGAAAGAGTTTTGCAATACGACGAAGGTTTTATGTGAAAGATCAATTTTCAATCATAAATACTTTTTGTATTAGAGAATGAGTACACATTCGACGTGCTAGTGAAAAGAAGAGATTCGCACATCGAATGGTTTTTCCAAAAGTGTTCGTCAATTCCATTCCTGGACCAAGGTTGATTCAAGATTGAATCTCCCCATCGTTTCTATCCAGTTGTCACAAGCTTGATCTTACGAGAAGATCTCACATGTCACCCACCAAGAGCTTGTTTGATGTTGGCTCTAGAAGGCTTTCCATCTTCATCGTGAATATTTTACATATCACTCGGATGTTCTGGCAATACCACAAGGATAATGCGTAGGACTCTTAATATATTCTTACTTTCCACATTGTGTGAAACAGCAAGTCTTCAAGAATTTAGTGTCCTAATGAGATATTGTGGATGATCTCTTGGCTCTAGACTCAATAGTGCACATTTGGTTCCTATGCCGGAGACTAGGGAGAGGGTCTCCTTCTTCAATATCAACAATCTCTAAGAGAAAGTCGATAGATTATGTCGGTTCCCCGTGAGAATGAAACAAGCCCTTTTAAGAGGAACTTGAGTAGTTTGGGAAGTTAGGTGCAGTGCGTCACTGGGTCCATGACGTCTTGTCTTCAATACCAGTGTTACCTTAGTAACCACCAGTAGCATATGAATTGAACCCGGTTTCTGCCCTAAGGTTGAATTGATGGAGGGCTATTTCTTTTCACCCTTTTCTCATTCATTTCTTTTTCATTCTTCAACCCCTTTAGTGCTTACCGAGACTTCATTACTAGAACCTTGTTGGGTTTATTCCAGTACTAGCTCTGTCTCAGTCCGCACTCTTCCCATTTCTCATTTTTCTCCTTCTTTCAATATACCTAAGGACTCTACACTATCTAGTGGATTGTCCCTGGGTAGATCCATCCGGTTCTGGCGGATCGTGGGAACTAATACCTAACCTAACCATCCTTATAACACCATGCATAAAGTAAATTGGTCGGTCTTTTGGTACAGTTCATTCTTCCTTAAAACCAATTGAAAAATCATTTGGAAAATCAATCAAGGTACTTGTGATATAAAATCAAAGCATTTTGTACCTTAATAGTTTTGATCATTTAGAAATGCTCCCCCTCAACATGTGCATATGATTAGTAAATTGTTTAGCACATGGAGGCAAGAGTTCTTTTGAAATAAATTCTTGATCACAATTTCCATGGAAAAAGCCATTTGATTTTCTTTGGTAAATTCTCCCCCTCAATATGTGCATAGGATATTTGAAATCATTTTATCACATAGAGGCAAGAGTTCATTTGAAGTACTTTTCACGATCACAAAAGCCATTAAGAAACCATTTGCTCCCCCTCAATATGTGCTTCGAGATTCGAAAGCGTTTAGCACATATGAGAGAGCAGCCTGCACATTTTCATCAACTCGATCATCATTTATCACATTTCATTATTAAATCACAAATTCTCCCCCGATCAAAAATATCAAACCCTTTGAGATTTTGGATCCCACGTGATTTAATAAGGTTTCGAAAACATGGGAGAAAATGTGCCTGATTTAAAAGCTCATCTTGTTTTTGGATAAATGCTCCCCCTCAACATGTGCATTATGTATATTGAAATCGTTTGGCACATGGAGGCAGGAGTGCCTTTGAAGGACTAAAACCAATTCCATTAAAACAGATTTGAGATTTAAATCACGATCTCTCCCCCGATCAACAAATTTCAAACCATTTGAGATTTGTGCTCCCAAAAGATTTAAATCATTTAGAAAATTTTGGGGAAAGACGTGGCAAGATTTGATTTCAAAAAATGACAGATAAGGACCATTTTCAGACATTAAAGATTGTTAGTGTCAGGTATGATTGTTTTAAGAGATCTTTAAGTAAAATAAAATAATTTCACAATCAAACAAGAACAGAAAGAATTTCATTTTGAAATACCTTGATTCAAAAGAAAAATCATACCATGACATAACATTAAATCTTTAGATCACCACTTTTATTGTACAAACGGACTTTTTATGAAGAAAATATCGTTTGAAAATATTTTATTTTAAATCACTCTCCCCTCAATCGATGACCGTAGTCGTTGATTGAGTGGCTTAAGTTTTGATGAAATGAAGTCCGGTGATTTTCAAAGTTAAGTCCAATTAATTTTCAAAACAATATTTTTCCATTTTCAAAACAGTATTTTCAAAATTGTTTTAAGAAAAAATGGTATCATCCACTACTTATTCCTGCACAAACATACATTAGTGGTTGAGAAGCTTCCGTTGTTGTTGTTGTAGGGTTTGGAAGAAAAACCATCTGTTGATGCAGTGAGACTTCTTCTCACGTTGCATTTTGAATGCCAACTGAGGTCAAATTAAGCTCCGTTTCTTCAATCACTTCGAAGAAAACCATCTGTTGATGCAGTAAGACCTCTTACGTTGCATTTATGCCAACTCTCCATAGAAGTCCAATTAAGCTCCGTTTCTTCATTTGTCAACCCAAGATATAGTTACCCTTTCCTTTCGGCATCCAATCATCTTCAATTGTGGGATCCGGATCGGGAACATTCTTTTATACCAATATACATGCATATGTTAGTGAACACACATACAAATATACGGTGGTCGACATCACCCAAACAACAATCGACTAATTCAAGTCAATTCAACATATCAATCAGTTCATATAAGGTATGGGAATAATGTGTTCATCAAACTATAATCATCTAATCCTAACAATCACATCCTAGAAACCTAGTCCTTCAACATAGGCAATTATATTTTACAGATAAGCACGTAGGATGATTAAGAAAGTCCGTTAGATAATGTAAATTTGAAAACATTCTCCCCCTCAATCAATGACTCATTTTCTGAAAAGATTTAAAAGCGCTGAAGTCATTGATTGAGTTTTCAATTTTATAAAAAATCTGAATCTGATTGTTTTTAAAGCAACTCATTTTCCACCATTTTTTAAAACAACAAATATTTTTCTGAAGAATTTTAGACGGAAAAATAATTGTGTAGGAACAGCAGTCTTTTTGACGACATGCTTTCCTTGTTTTGTTTTAGGATAAGTGCACGAATTATTTGAAAATTGGTTTAGCGTAGCACTTTCCTTTCTTGAAGAGCGGGTTGTTATCTGAAATAATAACAAGCCATTGTTTTAAGCACGGGTCACAGTCTGAAATAACTGTAAGCCATAGTTTTAGACATGTTTAGAAAAGAATAGTTACACCTCCTGCTCGAACTTCATCTATGGTCCCGTGCCATTATTGAATGACATTTCTAAGACCGTAGATGTTATCGATACCAGAAGACATGTCTTGAGAAAACATATTTTTGGTGTTTTTAAATTTTCTAATTTTTATGGGTTTTTGTTGGTTTTATATTTTTCTATTTTGTTTTGCTGGTTTTATATTTTTGTATTTGGTTTTCTGATAAATATATACAAAGATAGAGAAGATGATATAGTAAAAGAAGATGATGATACGAGTACCGAGATAAGGATATCGAGCAGCACGTCGTAGAAGATAGAAGTCATCAACTCTTAAACATTCACCACCAAAGCTTCCAGGGCTCTTGAATCGAAGAAAGAAATTGAACCATCTGAAAGTGAGACTTTGGCAGCTTCCCCCAAACCAAAAATCCTTTAGCTGAGCAGATTCGAAGCTCTATTTCAAGCTTGCCTTAGCCAGGTGTACAGAGAAGCACACCATTATCATAAATCCCGCTGCTCCTTTCAAGAATAATCACCGTGATTCTTCGTTCGAGGTTATATCATCAACAAGAACAGCAACATATCATCCCACACATAAATAACTCTTCTCAAATTTCATTACCACTGAAGTCTGACGCAATCCATTCCAACAGGTGTGAAGAGACCACTCCCCCGAGTAGTTGAATTGATGCGGTCAGTCTCTTTGTATAATGCTCAAGAACTCTCCCGAATACACTTCATGAGGGGAATGAAGAACACCTTCCCATGTTCACATTTTTCTTCCCTGATGAACATGTATGAAGCTCAAGAACCCGAAGTACACCAATATCCAAGAACTCTCCCGAATACACATCATGCCCGGAGAGAAAACACCTCCCCAATGTTTGTGGTAAACAATGGCTTTCTTCCCTGATGATCGTGTATGAAGCTCAAGGACCCAAAGTACACACATTCCCCAAAGAGAGAACAACCGATAACATTGAAGAAGCAGGCCGAATCACTGATTATCTTTGCGGATGTCAACTCCGGAATAAGTGATTATATCTCTGAATCACTGATTAAGCCCTCAAGTGACACAAATGAGCCCTCAATGTACACAATTATCTCTCCCCTGATGATTGCGATAACATCGAGATCATCACACACCAGTGTACCTCTTTTATCTTCAGAAACTTTCATTTACATCACTTCCCCCACGTCGTTGGAATAATAACACTAAAAGCCTTGATGAGTAAAACCTTGAGTTTCTCTGCGGCCATGACATTTGTTTTCCCGGGATATCTTCAATCACTTAGAAGTATTAAGTTCATAAATTTTACTCGCCATGAGTCAAACCTTGAGTTTCTTTGCGGTAATAACATTTGTCTTCCCGGGATATCTTCAATCACTAAGAAGAATTAAGTTCATCAAGTTTACTCGCTTTGTGTTTAGATGTGTGTCTCCTTCCCCCTTGCTGGTTTTGACACTTCAGAATCAGCAACATCTTATCAGCCCAAATACTTGAAATCTTTATGAGAAGAACACTTGAACTCTAGTGAGAATCAACTTGCTGAAGAATATGAGCAAGTCTAATTGGGGATTAAATCAGACATTTCACTCTCCCCCAATTAGTGCTCTCCCCTAAACCGACAATCTGTTAATAAATGCCCGAGATAAGAAGAAGTATTTAAATAATCAAATGCAACTCGTCTTTAGTCTTCTAACATGTAGCAGAGAATGTAGAACAGACTTTAGACTTGACCTTCTTCAAGATTGTCCAGTTGAGAAATAGAGTGTTAACATCTTCAATGCACACCAAAAAGCATCCCTCCAAAAAGCATCCCAATTAACTTACATCTTACAAATCCCCTTAACTAAAATTCCTCCCAATCAAACAAGAACAGAAAGATGTTCATCAAGGAAATAAGCAATCAGGCCGCAACGAACACACAAGATGGTAACACCAAACTACCAATCACATCAAACAAGAACAGAGAGATTGTTCGGAATCATCATGTTGATGTATACGTGAAGCATTAACCGGAAGCACTTTGTCGATAAACTCATCAATCCGAGTGTAGATGTCAACCAACAGCTCTAAGAATAAACACCATGTAAAGAAGATACGATAAGTAGAAGCTCGGTTCTTACATGAGTTTGGAGCCGTTTGACCATTTATTCTCATATATCAATCAACCATGCAGTATTATCACACTTCTTCTCCCCCTCAAGAATTGCAGACGAAGTTGCCATTCTTGACTAAATAAGTGAAATCATCCAAAAGTATTCTATTCACACTTCTCCCCCGCAAAATTAGCACCTGATGTCACCATCGTCATTATAGTTGAGCAAGTGGAATAAGAAAACAATCAATGGTAGCCCGGTTCACTTGAAAATTGAAAGCGCATGGAAAAAGCATGAAGCATGTTGATGAGAATGGCCATTAATGAGAAGATTTCTCTTCTTCCGAAGATAATCCGCACTGAAGCGTACACATTTCTTTTCTTTAGAGAACGAGGCTTGAACTGAAGTACTCAAACGTCATAAGAAGATTTCTCTTCTTTGAAAGATAATGCGCACTGAAACGTACACATTTCTTTTCTTTAGAGTACGAGGCATGAACTGTTGTGTTCATACGTCATAATCTCTCTCTTTTCAATCTCTTGGCAAAACATGTAAATATCACCATTATCATTCAGTAGGCTCTTTGTAGTGACAACTGATGGAGATAACCCAATATGATGAATTTGACCCTAAAGTAAACTAACCCGAACTCGTGACTTATACTTGCACATATGTAACAAAGAGCGGTGCCAATTTCCATTAGCATCTCTAAGTACTCTCTATGTACTCTATACTCTTCATCCAACCAACCATCAAGTAATAGACGTACATTACCTCTTGAAAATTCACAATTGAATGTGACACTGAGCACTACAATGTAACTCCTTAAAGTGATAGTTATTTTGTGGTGGTATAAGCCCAATTCCCCCAAGTGGTAAAAGAAAAGGTAAAAGACACCCAACAATAACTAGATTTCCAAGTCTTTGTTTTTGATTAAGCTCGAACAAGGATCTTGAAGAATCTTCATCCATCCATCCCCGATACCTTCTGATACTAAGTACACTCGCCCGTGATAATTCACTTCAACCTCAAATAAATAATACTGAATTAACGCCGTTGTCACATCATCTGGTTAACTGCTCAAATCTAGCCTCCTTTGACATTTAAACAAACTTTGATAATGGTTTCATCCCGACCATGGTTAAAAGCACAGAACCCCATAAAATCATGTAATAACCAAACTGCCATGACGAAGATCCAAACACACATCCAATACATGAAGTACACCCTTTTATCCCTTCTTCGAAACAGAAACCGTAGCACCAGCATCAAATAAGATCCCGAAATACATTTTCCTTTCTCCAAGATGGTTCCATCATTACGGGATTTTACAACTCTATGGTTTAAACCGAGAAATAGTTTCTTTCGCGGGATTTTACAAAACCAAGAATAAACCGTAAGATAGATCCGGAAATGCACTTTACAATTACCAGGATGTTTCCATTGTCACGGGATTTTACAAGTCTATGATTTAAACCGAGAAATAGATTCTTTCGCGGGATTTTACAAAATCAAGACAAAACCGTAAACAATGTCAGCTTGAATGTGTTATGATAACTTTGATTTAAGAGAATATCTGTTTTAGGGGAACATGCAGCGGTTCATCAACGGTTCATTATCCAACATCATCAACATCATCAACCATCCAATCAATACTTTGGTAAACACATCATCCACATATTCTGACGGCTGTTGCTGTGACTACTTGGTGAAGTAAACCCGATATACCAAACTTGATCATGAAGTAGAATTCCCTAGATTTGTTACTTAAACTTGTACTAATCCTTGTGAAGAAGAAACGGTGTACCCAATGTACAAAACCTCTTGACGTATCCTCAACTGCGTGAGACACCAAAGTGATAGTTACGTTGTGGGTTAAGCGAGAATGAATCACAACCGTAACTAAATACCCAAGTCTTTATCACACTCTATAAATGCCCAGACAAGTCATCTTCGCGGAAGGATAGAAAGAAAGAAGATGAAATAAGTAAACGCGCCCGGAAAAACTCACTTCAAATCCAAATAAGAGATACCGTACAACAACCCCGTGGTCAACCTTGTTCCATAAACAATTCAAGCCGTGAAATAATATTCTCCGTGAAAATGTACATACCAAAGTATCAAACCTTATAACCCATTGAATCACAACATCAGCCCAAATCATTTCGACAAATCTCATAAACACAACAAATCTCGACAACTCTCGTCATCATCAAGTTTCATTAACAAAACACATTATCAATACTCATGATCAAATTGCAACTCACAGTCCAAATCCAAGAATCATCATCAACCGGCCCTGATAATCAAATTTATCTTGACCCGGTTCAAACAGTATACTCAATTCAAGTGATATATTGCTCGGTTCATATTTAATCGTAGGCCCAAATCACTTTACAAATCACCACAAACGCCGTCAAACCCGAATAAAATGTAATGAGTCCTCTCCGTAGACACATTAGATAAGCTTAACAAATTATAGCCGTGAAGCATAACCATGTGAAAGTTTTTGTACCTTAATATAATACAAACACTCAAAAGTTATAAAGTAGCTTAGACAGTACAACATTCACACGACTTGCTATCACACTTGATCCATATTATCTCATGAATCACGAGGCCCGTTGTTCCTCCTTGGCCCACGAAATCACAAGGATACCCAATAATACTCCATGGCCCACAAGGTTAACATTCGGCCCAATGAGACCAAGTACATATCCGGAGTATTACATACCCTAAAATTGGGGACTATAAAAAACACCTTAACTCACATATTACCCTAATTATTCGTAACCCTAAAAATCCTTCAAACACACCGCCCCCATCAGAAACTCACGCAAATCTCATATATCAAATCATTCGAAACCCAGATTAATCTCACTTCAAAATTCAATCAGTCCACACATCTGCCTTAAGACCTAAATGTATGCCTTCTACTCACATCTTCCATTGATTCTTCCATGACCTTGCCACAGGGTTGGCATGAGGTCAACGAGTAGGCCACAGGGATGGCAAGAGATAAATTCATGGCAACAAGATCAACCAAAACGTCTTGAGGTAGGTATAACACTAGATTTTTTGTTTTGATTTTGGTGCGGAGATTTTGAATGACTGAAGATACGATGATAACAATCTTGTTGTCAATCGTGTCTTGTAAGTCGTATATTAAATGAAGTATGGTCTTTGTAAATAATCTTTGAGGAAAAAGGTTCACTTAAAAATCTGTGAAAGATTTAATATAAGTGGAACCGAATATGAGATATGATGAGTTTATAAATTATTTATTTCTTCGGAATTGAGTCTTTGTTAAGTTTGGTTGACTTGGATAAGGATACGTAGTGATTTGGACTGAATATGGAGTATTGAAACTGAGGTCATAGAGTTGGTATACATGTTTTATGGTCAAGTTGCTATGTTTTGCTTTGCATAAATTTGGTCAGCAATTCGCTACATAAATTAGGAGTCATGTCACTAGGTCTAATATGTTTCCAAGTCGCTACAACTTATCTTTTGTCAAGTCTCTAGGTCTGTTTATCAAGTCGCTAGGTCAGTTAAACAAGTTGCTAGATGCTTTTGACACAAGTCGCTAACATTTTTCAAACTCACAAATCGCTAACCTTTATCAAAACGCACAAGTTGCTAACTTGTTAAATAACAAGTCGCCACATTATTACTCAAGTCGCTACAAGGAGCATACCAACTCGCTAAGATGAACCCATAAAAAGTGACAAGAAAAACGGCTTCTTTTGACCCACGAATGTGACCATGGAAATGACCAGAATGACCAAACCCAGATAACCTTCTTAAGAACACTTCATTATTGACCTGTTTTTGACTTTTTAAGATGACCAGATGAGTAAACCCAGAAAAAACTGATAAAGGACATCTTTTTAGACCCATTTTGACCTCAATAATGACCAGATTTAAGACCAAGAATATTATGCCCATATGACCACAAATAAGTCACAGAAGTTTGTGCCAATAGTTAATAAAAGATTGATAAACCACAAATTGTATACGACTCTTGGACACATAAGTTTGGACACAAATATTGACACAAAGCAAATGTTGAAATCAATTTGTACCAGTTTTGACCAATAATCCGACCATCAAATCAGTACACAAAAACCGGTTAACAACATGAACCAAGAAAAACACAAACAACAACCATGGTACGGACCACACAAATCAAAGATAACACAATAACCTTGGCTCTGATACCATTTGTAGGATCGATATATTATTGTGTTTGATGATTCGGGTGGTCTAGGATGATGGAAATACATGTTATACATTTAGAGAGAGAAAGTAGAGAGATGGTGTTCTTGGTAGAGAGTTGCTTCAATAAAATGAGAAGGTTAGATTCCAAGCCACACCCTTTCCAAGGATGGAAGGGGTATTTATAGTTACAAGACTACACGACCTCCTGACGGCCTGTGGATCAGGTATACAGTGGGTAAAGACCCGTCCTTCCTCCACGGTGTTACTCTAAACTAAACAACGCTACAAACTAACTAATTAACTACTGAATAACGTAAATAACGATATGTCTACGAGCTAACTTATGCTAGATAATATTTGGGGTGACCGACACTTTACTTATGGAATTTCCAATTCCTAACACAATTACATGTGAGACGACACATATTCCAGAACAGCGCGCAACTAAAGTGCCAAACCTGAGGGTTGCAATTCATCCTGATTACCCAGAGCAAGAGGTATCGATCGGGGGATCGCTATCTGATAACGGCAGGGCAGCTGTGTGCGCACTCTTGCAAAAGAACCTGGATATCTTTGCATGGGAACCAAAGCACATGACCGGCGTACCACGCTCGATTACAGAACACAAGTTGAGAATCCGACAAGGATACTACCCAGTATGACAGAAGAAGCGTGGCCAGGCTCCAGAGCGCGCACAAGCAATTCTGGCAGAAGTACATAAACTTGTGGATGCAGGTATCATGCGAGAGGTCTACTACCATGAATGGCTTTCTAACCCAGTGATGGTCAAGAAGAGCGATGGTAGTTGGAGGATGTGTGTTGACTTCACAGATCTCAACAAGGCATGTCCACAAGACTGCTACCCGCTACTGGAGATAGACTGGAAGGTAGAATCTTTGTGTGGATACCCACTTAAATGCTTCCTAGACGCATACAAAGGATATCACCAAATCCAGATGGCTAAGGAAGATGAGGAAAAAACGGCCTTCCATACAAGCCAAGGCGTTTATTGTTATACTAAGATGCCCTTTGGCTTAAAGAACGCAGGTGCCACCTACCAGCGGTTGGTTGATAACGCATTTGAAAGACAGGTGGGCCGCAACCTAGAGGTTTATGTTGACGATCTTGTAATAAAAAGCCACACGGAAGATGAATTGGTGCGTGACATTAAGGAAACATTTAAGACACTAAAAAGATCAACATGAAGCTCAATCCTAAGAAGTGCACTTTTGGCGCTACAGAAGGCATGTTCCTCAGATATCTGATAGAGCCCGATGGCATCAAACCGTGTCCAGAAAAAACGAAGGCTGTCATCCAACTTCCTTCACCACGCACGTTGAAAGAAGTCCAATCTCTAAACGGAAAACCGCCGCGGTTTAAATAGATTCTTGTCCAAATCAGCAGACAAGTCACTCTCTCTCTTTAAAACACTCAAGAAGTGTACAAAAAAGGGAGACTTCCGCTGGACTACTGGAAGCGTAAGAAGCTTTCATACAACTTAAACAGCATTTAGCAGCACTACCCATGCTAGTTGGCTCGCCTGGGGAAGAATTAATTATGTATTTGTCGCAGCAACCCATGGAGCCAAATGCGCTGCTACTAATGACAAAAACTCAAGTACAAACACCGGTATATTTTGTAAGCAAAGCACTCAAGAAAACGGAGATTAACTACAGCACAATGGAAAATTTGGTCCTAGCATTAGTATTCGCCGCCAAACGGCTACGCAGGTACTTCCAGGCGCACCCAATAGCGGTGATTATAGACCAGCCTATCAAGCAAATTATCTCCAAACCTGACGCATCGGGACGTCTACGGAAGTGGAGTGTATTGCTAGGTGAGCATAACATTTCCTATAGACCACGTACTGCGGTTAAGGGGCAGATACTCGCAGACTTCATCATCGAGAAACCGGACACTGATGACGCACCTTTACAAAGCAAGGTGGAACTACAAGAACCATGGATCTTGTTCACGGACGGGTCTTCCTGCGTAGACGGGTCAAGCGCAGGCCTTATCCTCACAAGTCCAGAAGGAATGAAATTCACTTATGCACTGTGATGAGTGTGTAAATACTCATCATTTTTAGTCAAATCTGAACTGCAAAAACGTTTAAAAATGCTCAGAAATGCATCAAAACACTGAAAATATTCCAAAAGTGCATTTTATATGTTTCAGATGCAAAATGTTCAAAATCAGATGAAAAACGAGCAAAGTTTGCATAATTGGCAGTTTTAGTCCCCCGACTTTCAGAAAATGGCAAAATCAGTCCCTAGGCATTCATTTTAAAAGAAAAGTCACCAAAGGTCCTTTTGGAAACATAAATTATCATATTTAGTCCTTTGGTGAAAAATCTAAAAGTTTTGAGAAATTACAGTTTTGGTCCCTGGATTTTAGAAATGGTCAAAATTAATCCTTGGAATTTCAAAAATGTAAAAATTAGCCCTTGGTCTATTAAGTTTGGCAAGACCAACCCTTTGACTCAATCTTCATAATTTACATGTTTGGTCCCTGGAAATTCAGAAGTTACATTTTTGGTCCTTGTGTTATTAATATTACAAACCAAACCGGACCTAATTAACAACCCAAGCCCAAACCAAACCCCCTTGGCCCAATCCCTTTACCCGGTCCGTTACCCATGACCCGACAACCCAAAACCCAACATTTAAAATAATCAAACCCGCCCCCCTATATCCCTGTCCTCCCCGACCAAGATGTCTGCAACTCCCCCACCCCAGCCACCAACAACCCACCCTACTTTACACCTTGTCTCCCCCCTCCTCACCTAACATACAATCACATTTAATGCACCTCCTTCCCTGTCCAAGATATCGAAACCAGTTTTGGCGCCAAAAGCCAAATCAATGGCTAAGATGATCCTAAGCAATCCAATGGCCAGGAAACAGCTGGGATATGATCAGAGGAGTGAGAAAGGAGCTTTGGATTATAAAAGAAGCCAAGAGGATGCAAGAGAGGGGGTAGTTAGTCTAGTTTTCAAATTTGTATCTCGTTTTTAGAAGCAATGAATTAATTTAAGTTTTAAGTTGTAACTTTCTGTTTTTATGTACTCACTTCAAGTTATTGTATCAATATAAACTATTTTCAAGCATCAATTTAAGTGGCATTTCTATTTCATAATATTTTAGTTAACTGTTGAAAAATTCCATGTCCAATTCTTAAGTTTGATCCTCAATAAGCTTCATATAAGCTCAAAAAAAAAAAGACTTATCTAAGCTCAATATAGCTTATGGTAAGCTCTGGGAACAATTTCAATCATTTGTGTTAAAAGTCAACGAAAGTCAAACTTGGAGCAAAATGGGTATGAAATGGATTATGGGTGGAGCAGAGCTGGATTTGGGTTGAATCAAAGCTAGGTTAGGGGTTGGATTAGGGTAGTGATCACTTGTTCACAGGATTCAAGCCATAGTGGCTTTGGACCATTTGTAAGTACTAATTTTCTTGTTCTTGGCAGAATCTGTTTTAGTAATCTTAAGTAGTTAAAACCTGTGAGTTAATCTGTGTTTAGGATAAGTAAATTTAGTTTGATCATTTGTGCAAGCTCAATCAGTTGTTATTCCATTTTAATAAGCATATCAGAAGTTAAAAAGGTGTTTGGATTGCTTCATATAACTGCCTTCAAAGCTGTTTTGATCTAAGGTTTTTGTTGCTTTAGTCTCTATTATCACTAGTAAACTCAATCTTGTCATCTTATTGCATCCTATAACACCTAAAGTCAATATTTCTTAAAATCTGTCTTATTGCTTACTGTTGTGAATTTTAGAATAGCAAATCCTTGTTTTGTGTTTAAAAGTCTCAAACATTGATTGCATTGTGTTCTTTACATCATATAATATCAACATCAGTAAATCATTTGATCTCAAAATCCTCAAAAGTCAAAGTTCATATCTGTTTCAATAAGTCAAAATGGTGTAAAAACTGGTTTTATGCAGATTTTGAAGCAAGTGCAAAGTGCTCATTTTGCATAGTTAGGGTTTGATTCTTGGTCTAGTTGTAGCCTTCTTGGTGGTCTTGAGAACCACTTATCTGGTTTTAGCTTTTGTTTGCTAAATAAGCTTGTGCATAAGCTCTAAGTCAGGTCCTAGTTGCCCTGTTCAATGAGCTCAGCAACAACTGAGTTTTTCTCAGTTTTGCCCAAGCTTGCACAGGGCTTATCACTGCTTCTCAAAGTCTAGTTTTTGGTGTACTTGATCTCAACCAGGTCTAGAATAAGCTCAAATTTGTAGTTTTTAGTTTTGGCTTAATTTGTAGCTTGTGCTTGTGCTTAAAGCAGGTACCTAGAAACTGTTTTTAGCTTATTCTCATAATCATCAAATCTGTGTTATTTTGCTATTTAGTGGTTGTAGCTTGTTTATTTCTGTTTCATTTGGTCACTTTTAGTATGTCATAGTTTCTGTTTTCAGTTGGTAGCTTGTTTGGTTCATTTGGCTTATTTTAGTGCTTATTTATAAGCACTTGTGACATCAGTTTCATATTCTTCCAAGCAACCACATGTTTTTCCAATTTTCCTAGCTTCCTTATATAATTTTAGAGTTTTCCTGAAATTTTCAGATTTTTCCAAGCTTGTTTGCTATTTTTCTTAATTTAAAGTAGTTTTTAAGCATTTTTAATTAGCTTTTAATACAAAAAATTCAGAAAAGGTTCAAAAAATTAATTTTTCATTTTTCTTAGATTTAGATAAATATAAAAAGTAAAAAAAGTAATTTTCCAGATTTTTCATAGTTTATTTTGTAATTTTTAGTAATTTAATTAGTTTTAAATAGTTTAAAATTCCTAGAAAATAGAAAAATAATCAGAAAAATATAAAAATAGTTTTTAAAATTCTATTTTGATATTTTATATTTTTCTAAGTCTTAATTTTATTTTTCTAGCTTTATTTCCTATTTTCTTGTGTTTTAGGTAATTATTTAATAGTTAAAAATAGTTTTTAATTAGATAATTAGTTTTAAAAATAATTTTCTTTTTATATAAATTTTCTTCTATTATTAGGATTGCAAAAATGTATTTTTCATATTTTTAGGGTTTATATTGTGTAAGTTTCACGTTTTTATTTGTACGTCGCGTAGTTTTTAATTTCAGTTCTATAAAAACATAAAAACAAAAACATCATTTTAATTATAGTGATAGCGTTTATTTAATAGATTTTATCTTTTTAATTTCCTTTAATTTGCATTTAAGCCGTTGTAATTTTTTGGCTTTTTCTGTAGTTATCATAATCAAATCCCTTTTTCTGTTCAAATTTCTCGATCACTTTACGGTTGATAATCCATTGCATAGCTCGCTGGGACATAACGACCCGGGGAGACTCTATACTCCTCAGATCTTCATTGAGTTCGTTCCTGAGCCGTTTTAAGCTTGTTACGGTCTGTCATTCACAAGTGGCAGGCTTGAGTGATAAAGTTTGACTGTTCTGGAGCGCATCAAATTTTTGGCGCCGCTGCCGGGGAGCTGTGCTGATCTATCTTCCGTCTAGCAGATTAGTTGTTTGAATACTCACTCTTTGTTTATACCATCCATCTATCATCTATATATATATATATCCATATTTTCTTATAAAAAATCCAAAAACCCAAAAACAACCAAAAACGTATAAAACACAAAAATATTTTTCCTTTTGTTTCTATATATGTATCAAAAATAAAAATACAAAAAGATTCGTCGTTTTCTTTAATAATAAACAACTTAAAAGATTACCACCGCAAACCAAGGCAGTGCACTACCTAACTGGGGGTGCGACCATAATAAGTTCCCAAACTAAAGATTTAAAACTTGCCTTTGTGTCCTTGTGATTGGTGTACCTTTTTCAAAGAAGCCATTCATATTGTGATTATTGGTTAAGTTCATTGTTGTTTTGCCTCGATTTTGTGTTAATTGATTTTGTTGTGATATCGACGTTTGAACCGAAAACCCATAAAGATTCTTCTCACCCAAATTTTTATAAAACGTCTTCATAATTCCCATTCTCATCTGAAAGATTTTCATAATTCCCATTTCTCTCCTTAACTCTGAGTCTCTTAGAGTTAACTCTAGTGCATGCGCACTCGTTCTTCTAGATCATTGAGTCCTTTGCGTGATCTAGCAGAAATTCCTAGACGACGTTCTCGTAGACGTGCTGCCCAAATAGTCAAACCCGAGATTCGTACTATTTCAAACAACAACATGGCAAACGAACGTACTATGGCGGAAATGCTCCAAGCACCCACCGAGGGTTATGGAGATGCCATCGTTTTACCAGTAATCAATTCTGATCACTTCGAATTGAAGACACACTTGATCCAACTTGTGTCTACAAATCAATTCCGCGGGTCTGATCGTGAAGACCCGTATGCACACATCCGTTGGTTTAACAAGTTGACTTCAACAATCAATTTCAAGGATGTGCCACAAAAAGTAATCAAGTTGATGCTTTTCCCATTCTCACTTGAGGGGACAAACCGGATTTGGCTGAAAAGAACCCCCTCGATCCATCGAAACTTGGGAGGATCTGGTTCAAAAGTTTGTTAATTACTTCTTCCCTCCATCAAAGACGACTAATCTTAAAAATGAAATTTCTGGATTTCGTCAAAATTTCGATGAAAACTTTGGAGAGGCATGGGAGAGATTCAAAGATCTCCTCAGGAAATGCCCCCATCATGAATTCACTGAGCTTCAACAAGTCAATATCTTTTATAATGGGTTGAACTGTAACGATCAAGATTCTTTGAACGCATCCGCGGGTGGCAATATCTTGAATCGTAGACCTAAAGATGTGCTTGAAATTTGAGAGAGTAAATCAAAAGTTCCTATTTCTCGAAACAAAGTCAATGTTCCGAACACTCCTGCTTCTACATCCAATAACTCTTCTGAGTTAGCAGCTCCGATAGCCGCTCTAACGGACATGATCCATTGTATGATAAAAGAGGTAAAGGAAATCAAAAGCGAAATTCATAAGCCGGAACCAATCAAAGCCATAAACAAGGTGTGTGAAATTTGTAGTGGTCCACACGCGTATTATGATTGTCAAGCAACCGATGCTTCTTTTTACCAAGCTCCCGTAGCTTCAGTAAACCACAATCAATACCGACCACAAGCTGATCCTCACTACCGTGCACCTAGCGGTATGACACCACCTGGTTTTCCTCCTGTGCAAAACCATGGCAATCAAAACCATGGCAATCAAAATCGCTTTGTTTCGAATCAAGGACACAACTTCAATAACTCTCAAAATTTAAATCAAAACCGGAACAATTTCAACCAACCATATCAAGCTCCTAATCATCAAAGTTATCAACAACCTCCTCAAGCTCCCATGCCAAATGACTTCATGAAAATGACTGAGTCAAACATGCGTTCAATGCAAACTCAGATCAATAACATGAGAGTTGAGCTAAGAAAGGAAATTGATACCACATTGTCTCGGCAGACAAATGAGTTAAAGAATATGATGAGCAGTTTCATGAACATGAATATGAACAAAGCTTCGTCATCTTCTGGAGGACTCCCAAGCAATACTATTCCCAATCCAAATGCCGAGTTGAAAGCCGTCACCACTCGTAGTGGTAAGACGCACAATGGACCTTCGACTCCTATGCCCCCTCCTCCTGTGGCATTGAGACAAGTTACCAAGGATACAACGGACAAGGTGCAATTCTCAAGCCCACGAAGTACCGCACACGTCCCACCTTCGGTAGTCCAAGCTTCAAGTCCGGAACCCGAAGTTCCGAAGAAAAATCCTGAGCCAGCAAACACTTCCATCCCGGCTCAAAAGTCTAGTCAGCTTCCTTACCCATCAAGAATGAATGATGAGAAGCTCAAAGACAAAAACAAAGAGCAAATGGAAAAAATTTTCCAAATCTTCAATGAGCTTCACTTTGATATAAGCTTCGTTGATGCTCTCGTTCTAATGCCTAAATTTGCATCCACGCTTAAAGGCTTACTCACCAACAAAGATAAGTTGTCTGAGATGGCGAAAACCCCTCTAAATGAGCAATGCTCAGCAGCCATTCTTAATAAGCTTCCCGAAAAGCTTGAAGACCCTGGCCGGTTTTTAATCCCGTGTGATTTCTTGGGGATGTTTCAATGCTCCGCCTTGGCCGATCTTGGCGCTAGCATTAACCTCATGCCACTCTCAGTATGGAAGAAACTGTCCCTTCCTAAACTTTCATCCACTCGTATGACACTCGAGCTAGCGGACCGTACCGTAACTCGTCCACTTGGGATAGCCGAGGATGTCGTGATGAAAGTGGGAAAGTTTCACTTTCCTACAGACTTTGTTGTAGTAGACTTCGATGCAGATCCTAGAGTTCCCCTCATCTTAGGAAGAGCTTTCTTGAGAACGAGTCGTGCTCTGATTGATGTGTTTGCTGAAGAGTTGACCATACGGGTTGACAACGAAGAGCTCACATTGAATATCAACCAGAACTCCAAACCTCTGTACAAACAGAGTGTTGCCACAATTGATCAAAGATCTGAAAGATTCAATGCAACACTCTCAAACTTCACGGTTAAAAGGAGTTTCCAAAAACGTGCTGAGCTCAAAGCTTTGAAAATTACCCCTGGTTCAAACAAATGGTTTGAAAGCTGTACCAGGGAAGTCAAGAGTGTTCTTGATGATGATGATGATCTAGAATCGGAGACTTCATCGGAAGTGGTGGAAACTGCTAGCTCTAAGAGCACACCACTTGTCCCACCTCCGGAATCAGTTTGTCGCATCGAGATTGTTAACTCTGTGGATGAAACCAAATTCTCTTCAGTTTCATCTGAGTTGGATGATGATGTTTGTGATCCAATGGGAAACATTCTTCCCATTGATGAATTGCTCAAAAATGATCCATCATCTTCTAGTCTTATTCCCGACTCTTCCATCCCTTCTCTCGCTCCTGATGAGGAAGATGACAACTTTTGGAATGAAGTCGATGCATTTCTTAGTGATGAGTCAATTCCAACGGGAATTGACAATACTTACTTTGATCCGGAGGGAGACATCCTTTTTCTGGAAAATCTGTTGATTGAAGAACCGTTTCCCACCCTCCCTCCCGGACATCTTATTGACAATCACCATATAAGCTTCAAGTTTAAGCTTAAAAATGTCAAAAATGGTGATTTGCTTCTCTCTGATGAGGAATGGACATGCATTCTCATGTACGTCTTTATTCCATTCTTCACAGATGGTGTGGTCGCTCTTTCCCTTTTCTCTTTCGGAAATGAGGACACCATCTTTGACCCCGGTATCATCCCTTATAGTTTCTACTATTAACAATACCGCGGTTGTATCTCGTCGGTGTGGAACTTTCTGATGTTCATATGTTTATTAACACTGTGAACGAAAGCCCGATCGAGATTGGTTTTCCACGTTACTTTCCCCATGAACAAATGAATTCGGGGATCGAGTCAAGCTAGCGACTTGGGAATCAAAAACAGTAGCACGCCATATGGGTTTTCACCCATATTTCTGACTTCTTTCTACTTTCTACCACCCTAGTGTGGGGGGGTTGCCCCACATGTTGTGTATATAAGTCATCTCTAAAAAAAAAAAAAAAAAAAAAAAAAATCTTCTTTCTAAATAATGGCCGTAGTATTTCCCTTTCACGTTCTTTGTTTCGGCATAACCGCCGGTACTTTGAATATTGAGGGCAATATTCATTTCTAAGTGTGGGGGGGAATTCTCACGAATTTTATCATATAATTATACCGCCCAATTCCCCCGTTTTTGGCCAATTTTTTTTTTTTGAGTAAGTGTTCTACACTTTCTCATTTGGTTATCAGTCCGCCTTGTCTAATAAACAAAAGGATTGGCTAATCCAGGAGCAAACGGCTCTTGGTAAAGATTTCTCAAATCCGTTTATACGGCTTGCAATTTGCCCAAAATTGTATGGTATTCAGCTCACCATATCCTTAAAAGTGAAGAGTTGGCTAGCCCGCAAGGTTATGGCTTGTGGTAAAGGCAGTGGAAAAACCATAATTGGTATTCAGCTCACCAAAGATAATTCTGATAATTTATCTAAGAGTTGGCTAGTTCAGAGCAAACGGCTTCTGGTAAAGACACATCAAATCCGTTATATGGTTTATGATTTGCCAATAAATCAGATGGTTATCGGTGTACCATGGTTCTTGCTTGAACTGAAACATTTGGCTACTCCAGAAGTAATGGCTTTTGGTAAAGAGATGCAAATCCATTAAGTTTTTCTCAAAAGATTGCTAGGGACTAGCAATAGTTTAGTGTGGGGGATTGATGAGTGTGTAAATACTCATCATTTTTAGTCAAATCTGAACTGCAAAAACGTTTAAAAATGCTCAGAAATGCATCAAAACACTGAAAATATTCCAAAAGTGCATTTTATATGTTTCAGATGCAAAATGTTCAAAATCAGATGAAAAACGAGCAAAGTTTGCATAATTGGCAGTTTCAGTCCCCCGACTTTCAGAAAATGGCAAAATCAGTCCCTAGGCATTCATTTTAAAAGAAAAGTCACCAAAGGTCCTTTTGGAAACATAAATTATCATATTTAGTCCTTTGGTGAAAAATCTAAAAGTTTTGAGAAATTACAGTTTTGGTCCCTGGATTTTAGAAATGGTCAAAATTAATCCTTGGAATTTCAAAAATGTAAAAATTAGCCCTTGGTCTATTAAGTTTGGCAAGACCAACCCTTTGACTCAATCTTCATAATTTACATGTTTGGTCCCTGGAAATTCAGAAGTTACATTTTTGGTCCTTGTGTTATTAATATTACAAACCAAACCGGACCTAATTAACAACCCAAGCCCAAACCAAACCCCCTTGGCCCAATCCCTTTACCCGGTCCGTTACCCATGACCCGACAACCCAAAACCCAACATTTAAAATAATCAAACCCGCCCCCCTATATCCCTGTCCTCCCCGACCAAGATGTCTGCAACTCCCCCACCCCAGCCACCAACAACCCACCCTAATTTACACCTTGTCTCCCCCCTCCTCACCTAACATACAATCACATTTAATGCACCTCCTTCCCTGTCCAAGATATCGAAACCAGTTTTGGCGCCAAAAGCCAAATCAATGGCTAAGATGATCCTAAGCAATCCAATGGCCAGGAAACAACTGGGATATGATCAGAGGAGTGAGAAAGGAGCTTTGGATTATAAAAGAAGCCAAGAGGATGCAAGAGAGGGAGTAGTTAGTCTAGTTTTCAAATTTGTATCTCGTTTTTAGAAGCAATGAATTAATTTAAGTTTTAAGTTGTAACTTTCTGTTTTTATGTACTCACTTCAAGTTATTGTATCAATATAAACTATTTTCAAGCATCAATTTAAGTGGCATTTCTATTTCATAATATTTTAGTTAACTGTTGAAAAATTCCATGTCCAATTCTTAAGTTTGATCCTCAATAAGCTTCATATAAGCTCAAAAAAAAAGACTTATCTAAGCTCAATATAGCTTATGGTAAGCTCTGGGAACAATTTCAATCATTTGTGTTAAAAGTCAACGAAAGTCAAACTTGGAGCAAAATGGGTATGAAATGGATTATGGGTGGAGCAGATCTGGATTTGGGTTGAATCAAAGCTAGGTTAGGGGTTGGATTAGGGTAGTGATCACTTGTTCACAGGATTCAAGCCATAGTGGCTTTGGACCATTTGTAAGTACTAATTTTCTTGTTCTTGGCAGAATCTGTTTTAGTAATCTTAAGTAGTTAAAACCTGTGAGTTAATCTGTGTTTAGGATAAGTAAATTTAGTTTGATCATTTGTGCAAGCTCAATCAGTTGTTATTCCATTTTAATAAGCATATCAGAAGTTAAAAAGGTGTTTGGATTGCTTCATATAACTGCCTTCAAAGTTGTTTTGATCTAAGGTTTTTGTTGCTTTAGTCTCTATTATCACTAGTAAACTCAATCTTGTCATCTTATTGCATCCTATAACACCTAAAGTCAATATTTCTTAAAATCTGTCTTATTGCTTACTGTTGTGAATTTTAGAATAGCAAATCCTTGTTTTGTGTTTAAAAGTCTCAAACATTGATTGCATTGTGTTCTTTACATCATATAACATCAACATCAGTAAATCATTTGATCTCAAAATCCTCAAAAGTCAAAGTTCATATCTGTTTCAATAAGTCAAAATGGTGTAAAAACTGGTTTTATGCAGATTTTGAAGCAAGTGCAAAGTGCTCATTTTGCATAGTTAGGGTTTGATTCTTGGTCTAGTTGTAGCCTTCTTGGTGGTCTTGAGAACCACTTATCTGGTTTTAGCTTTTGTTTGCTAAATAAGCTTGTGCATAAGCTCTAAGTCAGGTCCTAGTTGCCCTGTTCAATGAGCTCAGCAACAACTGAGTTTTTCTCAGTTTTGCCCAAGCTTGCACAAGGCTTATCACTGCTTCTCAAAGTCTAGTTTTTGGTGTACTTGATCTCAACCAGGTCTAGAATAAGCTCAAATTTGTAGTTTTTAGTTTTGGCTTAATTTGTAGCTTGTGCTTGTGCTTAAAGCAGGTACCTAGAAACTGTTTTTAGCTTATTCTCATAATCATCAAATCTGTGTTATTTTGCTATTCAGTGGTTGTAGCTTGTTTATTTCTGTTTCATTTGGTCACTTTTAGTATGTCATAGTTTCTGTTTTCAGTTGGTAGCTTGTTTGGTTCATTTGGCTTATTTTAGTGCTTATTTATAAGCACTTGTGACATCAGTTTCATATTCTTCCAAGCAACCACATGTTTTTCCAATTTTCCTAGCTTCCTTACATAATTTTAGAGTTTTCCTGAAATTTTCAGATTTTTCCAAGCTTGTTTGCTATTTTTCTTAATTTAAAGTAGTTTTTAAGCATTTTTAATTAGCTTTTAATACAAAAAATTCAGAAAAGGTTCAAAAAATTAAGTTTTCATTTTTCTTAGATTTAGATAAATATAAAAAGTAAAAAAAGTAATTTTCCAGATTTTTCATAGTTTATTTTGTAATTTTTAGTAATTTAATTAGTTTTAAATAGTTTAAAATTCCTAGAAAATAGAAAAATAATCAGAAAAATATAAAAATATTTTTGAAAATTCTATTTTGATATTTTAGATTTTTCTAAGTCTTAATTTTATTTTTCTAGCTTTATTTCCTATTTTCTTGTGTTTTAGGTAATTATTTAATAGTTAAAAATAGTTTTTAATTAGATAATTAGTTTTAAAAATAATTTTCTTTTTCTATAAATTTTCTTCTATTATTAGGATTGCAAAAATGTATTTTTCATATTTTTAGGGTTTATATTGTGTAAGTTTCACGTTTTTATTTGTACGTCGCGTAGTTTTTAATTTCAGTTCTATAAAAACATAAAAACAAAAACATCATTTTAATTATAGTGATAGCGTTTATTTAATAGATTTTATCTTTTTAATTTCCTTTAATTTGCATTTAAGCCGTTGTAATTTTTTGGCTTTTTCTGTAGTTATCATAATCAAATCCCTTTTTCTGTTCAAATTTCTCGATCACTTTACGGTTGATAATCCATTGCATAGCTCGCTGGGACATAACGACCCGGGGAGACTCTATACTCCTCAGATCTTCATTGAGTTCGTTCCTGAGCCGTTTTAAGCTTGTTACGGTCTGTCATTCACAAGTGGCAGGCTTGAGTGATAAAGCTTGACTGTTCTGGAGCGCATCACACTGCGTTTCGAATTCACAGCCACAAACAACGAGGCAGAATATGAAGCCCTGATTGCTGGATTACGCATTGCAGCTCGAATGGGCATACGCAACCTGGAAGCAAATGTGGACTCCCGGCTAGTGGCCAACCACGTGTTGGGCGAGTATGTGGCTAAAGAGGAGAACATGATTCAATATCTCGACAAAACCAAGTCCCTAATCCAGGGCTTTGACAGGTTTACCATCAAACAAGTCCCTAGAGGGGAAAATAGAAAGGCGGATGCGCTGAGCAAGATTGCATCCACAAGCTTTGCGCACCTGTCAAAACAAGTATTGGTGGAAACTCTGAAGAGCAAGTCCATCTCGGAGATGGAGATATCCACGGTGATAGAGGAACAAGGTCCTACATGGATGACCCTAATCATTGAGTTTATAAGCAAGGGCGCATTGCCCCAAGAGCAGAAGGAAGCCCGACGAGTACGGCGCACATCACAGAGGTTTGAACTTCGGGACGGTGTACTATATCGGCATTCATTTCTACAACCATGGCTTCGATGTGTAGGACCCTTTCAAGCAGATTACGTACTCCGGGAAATCCACGCTGGATCATGTAGTATGCACTCAGGACCACGGTCCGTGGTGGCGCGCGCTCTACGGTCAGGATACTACTGGCCTACAATGCACCGCGATGCGCGGGACTTAATAAGAAAGTGTGGCGACTGCCAAGTTCACAGACCCGCTCCACGCCAACCACAACAGGAGCTAACACCTATTACGTCGCCATGGCCATTCTATAAATGGGGTATCGACATTGCAGGTCCCTTCCCTGTTGTAGCAGGAGGATTGAAATTCCTCATAGTAGCTATAGACTATTTCACCAAGTGGATTGAAGCAAAGGCGGTCGTGACAATCACAGGAAATCAGGTAAAACGGTTTGTTTGGGAAAATATTGTATGCCGTTTCGGATTACCTGGGGAAATCATCTTAGACAACGGAAAACAATTTTGTGATAACCCTTTCAAGGAATGGTGCGAAAAGCTAAATATTACACAACACTTCGCGTCGGTTAAACACCCACAAACCAATGGCTTAGTCGAGCGTGCAAATCGAAGTCTGGGTGAAGGAATTAAGGCACGCTTGGACAAGCACAAAGGGAGGTGGGTGGAGGAATTATCGCATGTTTTGTGGGCGCACCGCACTTCAATCAAAATTAGCACGGGAGACATTCCCTTTTCTCTTGTCTATGGGACAGAAGCCGCCATACCAGCCAAAATAGGGATGCCAACTATTCGCACTGCTGAAGTTAATGTTACAACCAATGACGATGAAAGGCATATTGACTTGGACCTGTTGGAAGAAAGGCGCGAGCGAGCAGCAATATGTGAGGCAAGAGCTAAGTAAAAAATGAAGGGATACTACGATGCTAAAGTTCGAAGCGTCTCATTCAGACCAGACAACTTTGTATATCGCGCCAATGATGTGAGTCACGCAGAAGATACATGAAAGCTTGGACCGAAGTGGGAAGGACCTTATGAGGTCACTGAAGCATTATGAAAAGGCGCGTACAAGCTGCGAGACATGGATGGTCGTGAGTTGCCACGCACATGGAAAATTTGCAACCTCAAACGGTGTTATCTCTAGAAACGGCTACAGCCCATCGCATGGACACCCCCGCACTTTAGTATCGTGCTCAATAAATGTCCATGTATTTAAATTCTGTTTTTTCTTACTTAGGCAAATATTTTTTCTTATTACAAACACTTGCAAGTATTAATACAATGCCGCGGTTTCTAGCTAACTCCGCGACACATTTCAATTTGTCATATTATTTATGTCTTAATATTGTTATTACCTTTTGCCTACATGGCGTGCATGCACTTACTAAACCCACGATGGTAAAAAGGATGAGTAAACCTACTAAATAACTCATTGAGTAAGAGGGTTGCAAACCCATCAACACTGGATCATGCATCCTTGTTAAACACCTTATTTTAAAGACGTTGAAATAAGTTCAATGCGCATTCCACGACGAATGCGCAGCAATGCATACTATGCGCGTTTAACAAAACCAGGAATCAAGACTCTTGGCTCCTTACTATGATATTTACAGTACGCTGCATATCACACCATACACGATTATGTTTAACATACTTAGACATTATATTTTAAGTATGATAGGTCATACATGATTATGAACTCCACATATTTTTCGCGCTTATGTAACAGTTTGATTCTTAGACAACAAGTACGTTTTTTATTCAAAGACGGATAACTAAGTACAAACATTATAAATCGCAACAACATTAACACACATTCAACAAAAGGAAAATTTTATTAAGGACCACGAGTTCTTACAAAAAGATATTTACAAAGAAGCTACAATCTATATGCTACTACAACGCTTAAGATGAGAGCTTTCCACACGGCTTGCAGCATCCCCAGCCTCCTTCAGCCTCTTCAACAAATCAGAGTCCTGGCGCGACACCGTGGCCACACTCACAGGTACTCCGTTTGATCTAGGCAGGTGCGCTGCGCCAACACCACAAAGGATGGCCTTTCCCTTCACACCCTTCTTCTTGGCAAGCCTCATAAAAAGTCCGGTTGTGCCTCTGCACCATCAGCACGGTGGCGAGCCAAAGTTAACCCCTCCATAATCACACTGATAGGGTAATCTTGGTCGCGCTCCATCTGAGCAATATGAGGAAGCTCCAATATTTTCATCTTCTCCATAGCAGCAACGAGCTCCTCATAAGCATCCTTATTGTACCCAGGCACCTAAGCAGCAGCCACCTTCAGAAGGCCACCCTCGTGAAGCTCCTCTATAGCCTCAGCCTTGCCACGCGCAAGCGCGCACTGCACAACCGCCCTAAATTTATCTACCACCTCTGGTGACTCCAAAGTACTGAGGGCAGGAAGGCACAAACCATGGCTGATAAGCCATCTGCGCTCAGCAACCGTTGAAACCAACTGAGGGTATAACTCCTCATCATATTCGATGTTGAGTTTGCGCAGCTTCATCTCTTGCTCCTTCAGCATCCCATCAACAGCCTCACGAAACTTTCCTAGCCGGGAGAATTGCTCATCCTTACCCTTCTCCAAGTGATTCACAGCCCAAATGCAAGAGGCCTTGTATTCTTCAAACGCGACACGCTCCTGGCTAACTTGGGCCAGCAACGCTATCTTTTCCCCAGCAAGTTTTTGGGAATAAGAGCGCGCTAACTCTACTTCCGCCTGAGAATTGGCCAAAAGCGCCTTCAGCTGAGTAATCTCTTCATCCTTTTGTGAGCTCTGGCTGCTCTCCCCAGCATACCTCGTCTTTAGCTGCGTAACCAATGCAGCCTGGTGCGCAGCAGCAGAAATAAGCTCCTCAACTAGCTGGTCCATGGGCACGCCCCCAGATGCCAATGGCTCGGTGCTTTGGACCTTTGAATCCTGAGGGTCAGCATGCGCGGGACTTTTCTTAGGCGGTGACTCCCCAGATTGCTCAGAAGTTAACCCAACAGCTTCAATACTGCACGCAAAGAGACGTAAATTAATAACGTGGCCAGAAAGTAAGATAAGCATTTTGGCGATAATACTTACTTAGGTGGAGCAGTCTCCTTTGAGCGAGAGGATGCAGAATCGCTTGATGACGACTCCACGTCAAGAATGACAAGCCGCTTTTTCCTGGATGAGCTTGCGCCATCGCCGCCAAGTGCCCTCTTGCGCTTTAGTCCCTGGCTTGCTTCCTCTTCTTCCATGCTCTCCGCCACATCTGTGTGTGACGGCTCCACCATAGGGGAAGGTACCCTGGGGTTGGGCACGCTTTGAGAGGGTCGCCTCCAGCACAACGGGTGAACTACTCCCAGCTTCCTCCAAGTTCATCTCCATGGTACGCCCTGCGGTAGCATCCAGAATGGGGACTTCCCCCTCTCTCAACGGGCGCACCCCTACCGTCGCCTGACGCGACTTCGCCAAGTTCACAACACGGAATAGATCCATCTCTGCGCAGCAAAAAACAAACAACAAACAAGTTATATAAAGTACAAAGGCGAAAAGAAAGGCTCACATTAATAAAGCTAAGGAGTACGAAGGACGAGCACCCACCCTGGCCATCCGCGTCTAAGAATGTTGGCACCTCTTCAGGTCTACCAAAATAATTGCGACTGATGCCCACATGCACAAAAAATTCCTCGGGGTAGGAATTGATGGGAATCCGGTTGGTGTTTATCGTGTCCGCATCCTCAGCGCTGTAGGTTCCAGGGAGAGGGCGCTCATCCTTGGGTAGCGAACTTTGGGTATAGAAGGCGAAGCGCCATGGGAACAACGCTTCATCAACCAGGAAAAAAATTTCCCTCCAGTTCCTAAGAGCGTCCAATTTATCAGTGTAACATTGCAGCCTCCCTGCGCGCTTAGCGAACGACACCCACCCGTTTGACCACGTTGTGTGGTAAAACGCGCGGAAGAGGTAGATAGTGGGATTAATCGCCAATAAGCGGCAGTTAACCTCGAAGTTTGTTATTTTTGCCGCACCTATACAATGCAGCTGGGATATGTGCAGACTATAATAGTTTAATACGTCGCACAAGAATAAGGATATGGGCACACGTTGATTCGCAAATTCAAAAAAACGTGTGTATACCCCTACCTTCCCTTCAGGGAAATCCGCTATTGACGCTTGTGCAGCCGGAACTACCGGATGCAGCGCGAGTGGGATATAATAATCCGAGGTGAACTCACGAAGTTCATCCTCGGTCATGTCGGAGGTAAATTCAGTTAAACCACGGACCATGCTATAGTTTTTTAAATGCGGACGCGCCGTTACCTTTGGAATATTAAGGGTTTCTGGGTTGCAGTTTGAGTTTTTCAACAATGGTGGAAATGTTTTCTTTTACTGTGATAAACACAGTAAATGGGAAGGCAATGGTTTATATAGGTTTTACAGTCACGCGATGATCGACACGTGGACTCCACTATCTCTAAATGTGTGGATAGGATATGTTGACATGACACATTTTCAGTTACTTTCCCACGTTTTACGATGTATGCATTTGAGATATTTTGACTAGATTCACCGTGTATTCTTCAAGGCGGGAAACTTTTTTAGCTTCTCTGCTACGCTTCGAAGAATTTATGGGCTACAAATATTAGTCTAGCATCCGCAGGTTGTCCCTGCGCATACTAGACTGGGGGGACATGATGACGTATAGTCCACATTCGGGTCACGAACCCGACCAATGACCGCTACTAACGAGCCCAGTACGACTGGGCTAACCCGATAACGGTTTGGGCTCACGAAGGCTCAAACTCAAAGTTATTTATGGCTTATGATATCAGATATCTCTTATCTTAGGAGATAAGTGTTTAATAACCGAATTAGGCGGGATACGCCGAAGTTTGGGGAACACGAAATCAATAAGGGTTTCGTGTGTATATAAAGGGCACCCCAGCCCTCATTAAAGGTACGATCTAAAACTCTAACTCTCAATAAAAACCCTAAAACCGATTACTTACTCTCACGCCGGAGGATAATCGTGGGAAACAATCCCACGATAAGCCTAACGGTGTTTTCTGTTTACTTAGTGCGCAGGTCTCGAGCATCAAGATCCAATTGGTACGGGAACCGGAGTCCAAACAAGGAACACCCAACTTTTGTATCAACAGTTCATATCATCAAATTATAAATATGGGCTATGATATTCGGACCCCCTTATAAAAAGGGTTTTTAATCAGTGGATGCATCTGAAGATTGTACAATGTACATAGTAATGTTGTATTATTTGCATTGCGAGTTGTACGATTGACCCATAAAAAAAGTCCTTATAACACATCAAAATATGAGGCTTTGAAAGGTTGTACATGCAAATAATATTTGCAAACACATATGATCATAAAAATTTAAACTTCTCCAAATATATCAAATAACAAAACTAAAACAAAATAAAAAGTTAAAAACACTTTCATCTTAAACTCTTTTAACCAAAAGTTAGAGTATTATTACTGTATATCATTACACTAAAAGACAATATAAGAAGCTACAAAAGTCCACATCTACTTTTTCAAGGACCAGTCCACTTTCTGTAATCTCTGTCCCCCTTCACCATCCCACTACATTCACGGGTGCACTCGACGGAAAACACTCCACTCCGGCAGCATATTCCGGCGAGCATTACCAGTAAATGTGCTTGACTGATACTCTTACTGGTTAGTCACATCTTTTACTATTTTTGCACCATTTCAGCTTGCATGCTTTTTTTAGCTTTAGTACATTTATTACTTTTTGTTGAATGTTGCATTTAAGTTATTTCTTGACTTTATATCTAAAGTTTAGTTTATGACTATACTCCGTACTATTTTTTTTGCATGTGTACATTTCTATGTTGTATGTGTGTGTGTGTGTGTGTGTGTACTTTTTCGAAGTGTTTTTATGTAACACAATTTTAGCTAGAAAAATCTTCTATACTCATCAGCGGATTCTGGATTTCTTTCTAAATTTTGAATGTATGAGTGTAAGTACATTATCAGATTTTAGCATAAGGTGTTCTTAAATCATTTATACCATCTTATAAGTTATATATTATTTACTTTATTCCCTGTAAAAGTTTTAAACTTTTTGTTCAACCATGTTTCTATATAATGATTCCTATATTTCTGCAATTGCAGGAATTGCAAGATTGGATTCTTTATTTTAGCTTATAGTTTTTCTTACCCATTAAGATTTTTTCTTGACTTTTTTTCGTCAATCTTGCAAGTATTCATCTTCATGTCACTCTTTTTTCTGCATTTTCAACACTTGGCTTCTCAATTTTTTTTTATCATTTTTTTTTTATAATCTTTCATACCCACTATAAATTTTTATAAACTTTTTGGTCAATCATAGCATTTGAACAATCTTCAAAAAATTATCTTTTCATTCACCTCATTTTAGTCATAATCTTTCATACCCATGAAAAAAGAATATTGTCAACTCAATCTTGTTTGTATTCACATTAGTCTCTTTTTTCCATACCCAACACCAGCTTCTTGAACTTTGTTCTAAAGCTTGTGTTTACATGTGCAAACAAACACACCATAAGATGCATCCCATTACACCATTGGGATTCTGATATTTCTTTATTATGTTGGATCTTGTTTCATACCCATGAAACATAATCTTGACCTCACACTCAATCTTTTATTTGTGTCTGTTTAAGTGTACTTTGACCTTCACATTTCTTTAGTTTTCTGCTGCATCAACTTGTTTGAAACTTAGATATGAAAGTGATTGAAATTAAATAATGTGTGGCCAATCATATGATCTTCAAGGTTTTTTCCTTATTTAGTGTATTCATTTGTGTGCTATTCTTAGCCATTTAAGTTGTGGGTTCACATTGTTTATCTATGGTTTACTTTCATTTGTGTTCACAAACTTTTTTATATAATATTCATCATTTCAACTTAAAATATCTCATTCATAATTGATAGTGTTTGCTTAAAGTTTCAGTCTTTTTTACATTTTATATAGTGCCTGGATTACATATATGAGTTGTTTAGCACTATTTGTTTATAGTTCTTTTGTGAGCTACATAAAGTGTTTACTTATGTTCAAATGATGATCTTATGCTGCCTAATCTGGGACCCATTTTTACCAAATATTCAATTCAACAACCAATCAATAAATTCATTACAGTAGCTTTTGAACCAGATTATCCTTATTTGAATATTTGCTATTTTTTGTCCATGGTTTGGTTATATGGTGGACCAACAAATTATGAAAATTGATTCTTCATTCTTCACATGCTAATATCTTTTTCACATATTGAAGCTAAGTTGAGTCTTGTGTTCAATAAATGAAGCTTCTTTATTAGCTAAATATATGTTTGGTTGAATGTGCAGATATCAAGACTGTAACTTAAAGTCTTTAAGCATATGCAGGTATGCTTAAAAGGGTGAAAGTATCAATCTTTATTTCAATCTTGTTACTTGTTGTAGTTTTTTCTCCCGTCGTGTTTTCACAAATCCCATTGGGTTCAAGACTATCTGTTGAGGCGAAGAATCATTGGGTTTCACCAAATGGGGATTTCGCAATTGGATTCTTTACTCGTTTGAGTCAGTATGGTATTGGGATCCATATAAGTTCGGGTTTGGTACCAGTTGAGAAGCAACCGGTTGTTTGGGTTGCTGGTGGTGACTTAAGAGTAGGAGACAAGTCGTATTTTGAGCTCACAAAGGATGGAGAATTGGTGCTTTTCGATTCCACGAGAGGAGTTGTTGTTTGGGCAAGTAATACCACCAATTTATCTGTTGATTCAGCGGTTCTCCAAGACGATGGAAATTTTGTTCTTTTGAAGAAAACGAAAGACATTGTATGGCAAAGCTTTGATACTCCGTCTGATACACTTCTTCCAGGCCAGAATTTATCAGCATCTCAAGTGCTTCGAGCTGCTAGCAGAAATTCAATTTCTAGTTATTACAGTCTTCGAATTGGTGTGATTGGTGATTTGGAACTCAAATGGGAAAACGATGTTATTTATTGGCGAAGCACAGCTTCTTCACGAAAAGCTCTACGAGCTGTTCTTGCTTCTAATGGATCCCTTCAACTCTTTGATCAAACGTCAACCCCAATATGGTCAGTGTTTGGTGAAGATCATGGTGAATCTGATATCAAATTTCGGACCCTTCGGTTGGATGTAGATGGAAATCTTAGACTGCATTCATGGTCAAAAACTTCTACTTCATGGAAACTAGTCTGGCAAGCGGTTGAGAACCAATGTGATGTTTTCGCAACTTGCGGGGTCACTGGAATTTGTGCCTTTAATGAAACGGGCTTTCCTGTTTGTAAATGCCCGTTTTCGCTCTCGGCTGTTCCTTCTTCCAAATGCTTGCTTCCTTATCAGCAAAGCTGTAAATCGGGTTCTTCCATGATTAAACTTGATCATACTTCACTGTATGCTACTTTTCCTCCTAATGAGACCATCATCTCTGAAGTTAGTTCCACGCAATGTCAAAACTTGTGTCAACAAGATCATCTTTGCACTTCTGCAACTTACTTGAATGATGGGACTGCAAATTGCAGAATCAAGACAACACAATATGTTAGTGGTCAATTGGGTTTATCAGTGGCTTCCGTTTCGTATGTCAAAAGATGTAACGATCCTATTGCTGTTGTACCGAATCTAACCAAACCCAAACCCTTAAATCCAACACAAAGCACCCCTTCAAGAACAGATTCATTTAATGGGATTTGTGTTTCTTGTGTGATTAAAGTAGGCGGTGGAACAATTATCGTCTTTATTTTATTTCACATAGGGCTAATGGGATATTGGATTTATCGAAGAAAGTATAGTATTATCACTCAGGATTATTCAGCTTCTAAAGGAGACTGTCCTAACCCGAGTGGTTTTCTTGCTTTGTCATATGGTGAAGTAAAAGATGTTACTGAAAATTTAAAGCACCGGATAGGTAGAAACACGTTCAAAGGTGTTTTTCTACAAAATCAGCCAGTTGTGGTAAAAGATTATACTATCGTGAAGGTGGACGCACGAAAGTTTAGACGCGGGGTCATGAAACTAGGAAGTATTCATCACAGAAATTTAGTAAGATTAGAGGGTTATTGTTGTGACGCGAGTTATAGGTTCTTGGTACACGAGTATCTCACAAATGGCTCACTTGTAAAGTGCTTGGAAGACCCTTTGATATGTAAAAAGCTAACGTGGCGAAAAAGGGTGGACTTGTGTATATCCGTTGCAAGGGCACTTTCGTACTTACACATGGGTTGTCGAGAGTTTATAGGCCATGGAAGCTTAACTTGTGAAAACGTGTTTCTGGATGATAATTTAGAAGCAAAAGTGAACGAATTTGGTATGGGAAATTTTCTTGGTGACGGGTCAGATGGAAGTGGAGGTAGCGCTAAGGATATACAAGACTTTGGTTACATTGTGCTAGCAGTGTTAAGTGGTGATCCGAAGGCTAACCAAAGTGGTAGTGATCTGGCATATGAAAAATGGGTGGATGGCAATATGGTGGAGATAGTGGACAAGACAATAGAAGATGTCGATAATGATGAATTGGAGCGCGTTTTGAGAATAATGTTTTGGTGTTTTCAGTCGGATGAGAGAATGAGGCCTACAATGGGAGAGATAGTGAACGTGTTAGAGGGTGCAATGGCAGTTGATCCTCCACCACACCCTTCATCTAGTAGGAAAAACATGTTTGAGGAAGAGTACGTGACAGGATCAGACTCTGATGTTTAGGAAGCTAATGACTGCGAAATGCAAGGTCCTAACAAAGTTATTTCCTTGTTTTTGTTTATATTCGAGGCTAACTTAGATCTGTACAAGTTTTTTTAGCATTGCCTAATGAATTTAATTGAACTTTCACGAGTTGCATTAGCATTTCTGTTCATAATTCATTCATACGTATTTTCTGGTATCGGTATATTTGGTTCCAATAATCCTCGATGATTCCCGCAAAAACGCCCTAGTGAACATAAGTTTACCGATTTTTCGCACCAAATATTGTTACAAATTTTAGATGCCTTGTATGCTATGAAAATAACCATTTCAATAAAAAGTTGTGGGTGTCAAATGGGTCATCTATGCAATGAATGCAACTTGGGTTTATTTGTTAGTAGTCTAGTACAGCCATGCAACTTTAAGAAAAAGATATTCTTAATGTCGTAGGTTTGTTTTTAAATAACTTGAGATTCAAAGATACCATTATTTAAAAAAATATAGACCATGTTTAATATTGCTACGTGACAGCTTTTAGGAACTAGGATCATTGGATCAATATGTTTTTAGACTATTATTTTGGTTGGATTTGGTAGTCAATCGGTGGGGTTATCAGTTATGTCATTTTGGTTCTATATTTGTAAGTCAAATATGATCTTTTAATAATGAATTATTTAGTAAAAACTAAAGCTCGTCTAGAAGGAATGACGTATAAAGAACTCGTAAAGTTAGAATTAGCTAGGTACATATATGCCTGGAATCTATAGATATGATTCGTTCACGTATTATTTTGAAAACAAATACAATATGCTGAATTAAACTGTTACCCGAGTTAGATGAACGAGGTATGAAAACTACCAATACATGTCATTTGTAGTATGGATAGGATCATGCGTGCTGATTTTTTTGTTGTGGATGTCATGGTTTTAAAAAGTTCGAGGAAAGCCCGTAAAAAGTCGATAAAGCTAGTGATATATGATAAACACTTTGCATACTTTTATAAATGATTTAGACACTCAAATTTAAAGTGCTTTGACATATATATTCTTACATTACTTTTAGTCATTGAGTTTCCCAATTGCCAATTATTTATGAGAGTGTGAAAATCACCTCTCATATTGTATTTGTATAGTCAAATGATTGGAAGACTTACAAATATGACTAATTTTACGTCCAAATTGATGTGTGAGTGATTTACTGGTTTGGTTAGTCAATAAGTAGAAGGACTCACTTGTCAACAAGATGATACCACATAAATTTACGAATGCAATTAGGATACCAGTTATAGATGCCGATCTATGCTCATTTGTGAATTAGTGAGAAATGATTATCGAAACTAAACTACCGTTTACATCTTAGGAATCTGAAAGGGGTGGTCATCATAGTTTGAAAAGAAGGGAAAAAATGTTACTAAAACCAAATACGGTTTTGAGGACTTTCAAGTTTCAAATAATCTTAATGAACGATAGGAACTTAATTTTGAGTATGGTTTAGTTCACCTAACAAAATTTATTTACGAAATGTGAGTCAACGACGAATATTATGGGTTGTACTATTAGAACCCCCTATGGGGTCACATCATAGGTTATATTCCTTTTGTCCCTCACTTTTTTCAGTACAACACAGTTTTTTGTCAGTTTCTGTTCCGTATTTCTGAAAGTTTTAAGTGTTTGACTTATTAAACTTTATATTTACTGTTCCGCATTTTCAGGTTTATAGTTTTTTGATATAAACAAAATTATAAAAATAAAAAAAATAGGGGGGTCAAATCTAAAATTATAGCCACCGTCAAAATAACCCCACCCAATATTATATATGAATAGTCACTCTGGTTTGCCAGTCTCGCATGTGATGTCAAATCAACGAGCAACATACAAATCAATCTCGATTAAGGGTGAGCATACAACCCGAACGGATCGGACCGACCGAGACCGGACCGGACCGACCACATTCGGTCCGGTCCGCGGTCTTGGCATTTGGGCTAATTCGGTCCTTCGGTCGGTCCGGACCAAAACCGACGAATTTGGCCTAATTTGGACCGGACCGACCGAAGGACCGACCGGACCGGTCCGGACCGAGACCGGACCGACCACATTCGGTCCGGTCTCGGTCTAAGGTTTATGCCGAAATCGGTTCTCGGTCCGGTCTGGTTTTTTGACCGTGCACACCCTTAATCTCGATACTAAACACGAGCTTTTGGCCATGTTACTACAATTTTTTGAAAAACGTTTCAATATACATGTTTCAGTGACGGGTTGTACTATTAGAACCCCCCTATTGGGTCACATCATAGGTTTGGGTCAAACCCTACAAGTCCGCGATGCACACCGTACAAGCCCGCGATGCATAGAGATGGTTAATCTAAAATTATAGCCACCGTCAAAATAACCCCACCCTTCAGTGACATATCATACTTCAATTTACGAGAAGTGTGTTATATATGTGACACATGTTAGGAAATTTGGATCACAGTAATCTGAGAGTCGTGTAAACACTATCAGATTGAAGTATTTCGGTGGTTCTACCGAAATCTCTATTCAGATAAAACTCAGATTTGAACTTGAGAATATGTTTTGTTAGTTATGAAACCAGAACCAAGAAACGAATTATATGACCAAAAAACTGCATAGCGGTTGTAACTGCTATAGCAGTTATTTAACAACCGAGCAGTTAAAATATGGGACAAAATACCGAAAATTTTATTTTCTAGTGCGTTTTTAACATAGCACTTTATAGCAAATAAAATTTTTCCAAGTTGAGACCCCAGCCAGGGGCGCTGCCCCTTGGACCCTGCCAGGGGCTGCTGCCCCTTGGACCCTGCTACCAGGGGCGCTGCCCCCGGACCCCCGTCATTCGGGGCTTTGCCCCCGAATAGCAATCATAATAACGTCATACAAGTGTGCACTCCGCACAACCCCGACTTGTTGAACATTTATCACAATTACACATTGGTCAACTAAGTCAATCCATTACACTTAAATAATATCGGTGATGTAAAATCACCAACAATCCTCCCCCATTTAAGTGTAATCTTGATTAACTTAAAACAAACTCATAACAAACAACAAACTGATGCATAAATGAAATGTCGAGACGATTGAATTTCACATTAGTACATTAGCATTCCAAATATTTGAATATAAGAGTGTCACTAAGGATTGAACTCCTTTTATTCATAGTGAATACATGAAGATAATATACACAACAGTTTACACATTCACATGTTCCACTTGACACTATGTTTTACTAGCTTGTGTCCTATCCTTCAATAAGCATATCAAAGCCAAGTCCCAAGCTTCTTGAAGCAGCTAAACTTCATGCTTATATAGGTGGTTCTTTACTCTTGCACCTGCATATGCAATTTGTCAAAAAACCATTAAGAAATATAATTTCAACCTCTATTACTTGCAGTTCTGAACACATACCGTGGGATGATGTAATTATGTGTTCCAATCCAAAAATATCAAGCTTTCCTCATTGAATTCAACATTTAACATTACGTTAGATGGGAATTGGGTATCTTGATACAAGGATTTAATTAGGTGGACTTTAAACCCATCCCAATAGCCGCCTTGCGTACGAGATCTCTTGCTAACTCTTTGGTTAAATGATCGGCTAGATTCAGTTGAGTTCTTACAAACTCCACAGATATCACACCATTCATGATAAGTTCACGAATCATGCTATGTCTAACACCTAAGTGTCTAGACTTGCCATTGTACACTTGACTATAAGCCCTAGCCAAGGTAGCAGCACTATCACATCTGATAGAAATGGTAGATATCGGTTTAGGCCACAAAGGAATTTCATAATCCAAATTCCTCAGCCACTCAGCTTCATTTCCTGCTGCAGCTAAAGCAACAAATTCAGACTCCATAGTTGAGTTTGTAATACAAGTCTGTTTCTTTGAAGCCCAAGAAATAGCACCTCCTCCAAGAAGGAATACCCAACCACTCGTAGATGAGTGATCCTCTATGTTATTAATCCAACTGGCATCGGAATAACCTTCTAAAACCGAAGGATAACCACTATAAGTCAAACCATAATCCATGGTTCCTTTCAAATACTGAAATACTCGACCCAGAGCTTGCCAATGTAGAGCACTAGGATTGCTAGTGTACCTACTAAGCTTTCCAACAGCAAAAGCTATATATGGTCTAGTGCTAATCATGGCATACATAAGACATCCAATAGCTCTAGAGTATTCTAGCTGAGACACTGGAGTTCCTTTATTAGGTCAAAACTTCACAGTAGGATCTCTTTGGAGTATAAACAGGAGAATAATTAGCAAAGTTAAACTTTGTCAGTATCTTCTCAATATAATGTGATTGAGAAATAGAGATACCATCGTTTCCTCGTTTGATTCTAATACCAAGACTCACCTCAGCCTCCCCCAGATCTTTCATATCAAAATTAGATGACAAGAAATCCTTTGTCTTATCAATTTGATCTTGGTCAGTACCAAAGATCAACATGTCATCCACATATAAGCAAATTATGACTCCTTTACCAGAAGCATCAAATTTGCTATACACACACTTGTCAGCTTGGTTTAAAGAAAAACCATTAGACAAGACCACATCATCAAACTTTTGATGCCATTGTTTTGGTGCTTGTTTCAGACCATACAATGATTTCTTCAATTTACATACCTTGTTTTCATGTCCAGGCATCACAAACCCTTCAGGTTGTTTCATGTAAATTTCCTCATCCAAATCACCATTTAAGAATGCAGTTTTCACATCCATTTGATGAATAACTAGATCATGTATAGCTGCAAGAGCTAACAACAATCTAATAGTGGAAATTCTAGCAACAGGAGCATAAGTATCAAAGAAGTCAATTCTCTCCTTTTGTCTAAAGCCTTGGATAACCAATCTGGCTTTATATTTGTCTATGCTTCCATCCACTTTCATCTTCCTTTTAAGGATCCATTTACTTCCTAATGCTTTGCATCCAGGAGGCAAATCAGTGACTTCCCAAGTATCATTCTGCATGATAGAATCTATCTCAGTTTGAATTGCTTCTTTCCAGAAAGCAACATCCCTATAAGCCATTGCTTCACTCAAAGTCCTTGGATCCTCCTCAATAATGAGGCAATATTCACGTTGAGATAAAGTCGTATCTCTTGTTCCTTCAACTAAATAAAGTTGAAAATCAGACCCAAAAGACTTAGCTTTTCTTGTCCTAGTGCTTTTTCTAGGAACAGATGGACCAGGTACATCATCAGTACCTTCAACATCATCTTCAACTATCTTACTAGAAGATGGCTGAATCATACCTCTTGGTCTTGGTATAGACGTAAATCGTTCTTCATCAAATATTGCATCTCTTGACTCTATTATAGAGTTCACCGACACATAATCATTAGGTTCTATAACATAAAACCTATAACACTTGGAATGCTCAGCATACCCAATGGAGATACAATCTATACCTTTCTCACCCAGATTTTTTATTTTGGGTTCAGTTAATCTTACAACTGCTCTACAGCCCCAAACCCTCAAATAAGTCAAATTTGGTACCTTCTTGGTCCAAATTTCATAAGGTGTTTGTTTACTGTTTTTGTTTGGAGTTCTATTCAGAATATAACAGGCTGTCAACATAGCCTCACCCCAAAACCCTTCACTTAGTCCAGAATAGGATAACATGGAATTCACCATTTCCTTTAAAGTCATATTCTTCCTTTCAGCCACACCATTCTGCTGTGGCGTGTAAGGAGCCATGGTTTGATGTATTATTCCAGTCGATTGAAAATAAACTGGATCATAATACTCACCACCTCTATCAGTACGAAATACTTTTATTAAATCTCGTCTTTGAAGTTCTACTTCTTGTTTATAAATTTTAAATTTATCTAGAGCTTCATGTTTAGCATGCAGTAGATAGACATAACAATATCTAGATGCATCATCAATAAAAGTAATGACATACTTATTATGTCCTAGTGAAGGATTGGCATGAAAATCACATAAATCACTATGTATGAGATCTAATACTTTACTTTCCCGGTTAACACTCTTAAAAGGATGTCTAGTGATCTTTGTTAACATACAAGTCTTGCAACTTTCTGTTGTCATATCAAAAGCAGGTATTAAACTCATTCTAGACATATCTTTCATTCTCTTGTAATGAACATGTCCTAGTCTAGCATGCCATAATTCATATTTACTTAAACTATTGCTATGACTAGAAGTAACCATACAAGCAGAATCATTAAACAAAGGATAATTCATATTTAATCTAATCATTCCATTACATACATAACCAAATCCAACAAATGAACCATGTCTTGACAAGATATACTTGTCACTTTCCAACACTTGTTTGTAGCCAAACTTATTAAACACAATTTCAGAAACAAGATTCTTTCGAATCTCGGGTACATACAATACATTATCTAAACATAAAGTTTTTCCAGAAGTGAAAGTTAATAAAACACGCCCTATTCCTTTGATTGGTTTGGTTGCAACGTTTCCCATCTTTACACAAGATCCATCTTCAATCGGATTACAAACTTGAAACCAACGAAGATCATTGCAAACATGACATGTCGCACCCGAATTAACCCACCAAGCAACTTGATCATCCTGAATATAAAATGCATCAGAAATTACAGAAACATAATGTAAAACATTATCAAAATTCTGTACAAAATCAGAATTATAACCTTGTTGCTTATCAGGATCCTTAGACCCACTTGGACCAGCGCCATTATTGCCCTTTTTAGAGCGACAATCCTTCTTCATATGACCAGGATTGTTACATTTCCAACAAGTCAAAGTACCCTTTTTGTTGGAAAATTTATCATCACCACCTTTGAACTTTCCTTTGTTCTTTTTGTTGTTAAAATTGTTTTTAGAATTTTTGACTCCATCTCCTTCAACCATGTTAACAGAAGAAGATCCAATTTGGTTCTTTCCTGTAGGATTATTATCAAGTTCCTGATTTCGTAATCCTTCCTCAATTCGTAGATGACTACCGAGTTGAACCAAATTTAACTCTTCATTTTTATGTTTCAAACCATGTTTGAATTCTCTCCAGGAAGGAGGCAGTTTATCAATGATAACTGCAACCGAGATGGCTTCATCCATCATCAAATTATGTTGGGTATACTGTCCCAGAATCCTTAACAACTCATGATATTGTTCCATGACAGGTCTGGTATCAACCATCTTGTAATTCATAAAATTACTCACAAGAAACTTCTTTGCAGAAGCATCTTCTGCCATGTATTTGGATTCTAGAGACTCCCACAGTGCCTTAGCAGATTCAGCGTTTTGATGGATATCAAATAAGGAGTCAGACATACCGTTCAGAATGTCCACGACATATGTAGTCGTCGTTTTCCCACTTTATCCTCTTCCTGGTCGTCTCCAAAGCTTCATTCTCATCCCATTCCGGACTGGGTGTACTCAGAACATACACAACTTTTAGAGTGGTAAGAAGAAAGTGCATCTTCTTTTGCCAGCGACGAAAGTCCTGCCCTTCAAACTTTGCCAACTTAACAAACTTGCTCGTCATGTCCTTCACATATTCTCCGTTCGTCATGATCACATAATACTTCAATCTTTGTTAGGAAATTTGGATCACAGTAATCTGAGAGTCGTGTAAACACTATCAGATTGAAGTATTTCGGTGGTTCTACCGAAATCTCTAATCGGATAAAACTCAGATTTGAACTTGAGAATATGTTTTGTTAGTTATGAAACCAGAACCAAGAAACGAATTATATGACCAAAAAACTGCATAGCGGTTGTAACTGCTATAGCAGTTATTTAACAACCGAGCAGTTAAAATATGAGACAAAATACCGAAAATTTTATTTTCTAGTGCGTTTTTAACATAGCACTTTATACCAAATAAAATTTTTCCAAGCTGAGACCCCATACATATGAAATGGGTTTTCATTATAAGTGAAATTTATAAAGATGTTCAAAAACTAGTACCTTTTCATACCACATACATATGAAATGGGTTTTCATTATAAGTGAAATTTATATAACCTTTTCAAGTTTTTTACACTTGTTCATAAACCTCTCATAGTGGATGATTTTAGATAAGGTTTATTGGATGAGTTTATCGTGAAAGATTAATCGTTTATGGTGTCAGGAAATAAAGCTTAATAGTAGCTTGAGACAAGTGTGTTCATCAGTTCGGTTATCGGTTTGTTCGGTTAGTATATTTAAAAAATTATGAGTAAAATGGAAAACCGAATTCAAATTGGATTAAATCGAATTGACAACTTAATTTGAATTCGGTTCGGTTTTCGAGTTGATCCGAATAACCAGAATTACATAATTTATATTTTCTCTTTCATTTAATTATATATATATTTTTTTCAAAAAGAATATTTTCAAGCTTAAAACTGTTATATTTATACAAGGAAAGAGTTTTTAATTGTTTTTGTATGTATATAGATAGTTTGGGCCGATTTAGGTTTTTTTCTAACTTCCGTTAACTATTTCATTAGTAAATTACATGTTTGGTCCTTAAGTTTGTATAAGCATTTCATTTTTGGTCTATTTTCGTTCGTTTTCATACGCTTGCATACGTTTATGTCCTTTTTATACGTTTTCGTCCGTTTTTACATATTTTTGTCTGTTTTTACACGTTTACGTCTGTTTCTTTACGTTTTCGTCCGTTTTTTCACGTTTTTGTTTGTTTTTACACGTTTTTGTTTGTTTTTGCACGTTTTCGTCCGTTTTTGTAGGTTTTCGTCCGTTTTACACGTTTCCGTCCATTTTTACACGTTTTCATCCGTTTTAACACGTTTTCGTCTGTTTTTACACGTTTTTGTCCGTTTTTACACGTTTTCGTCTGTTTTTTCACGTTTTTGTCTGTTTTTACATGTTTTTGTCCTTTTTTACACGTTTCTGTCTGCTTTTACACATTTTCGTCCGTTTTTGCACGTTTGCGTTAGTTTTGCACCTTTTTACACGTTTTCGTCCATTTTTACACGTGTTTGCACGTTTTTGTCTGTTTTTACACATTTTGGTCCGTTTTTACACATTTCAGTCTGGTTTTACACGTTTTCATCCATTTTGTCTGCTTTTGACGTGCAAAAACAAACAAAAACGTGAAAAAAGGATGGAAACGAGCAAAAATGGATGAGACGTCGAAAATAGACGAAAACGTGTAAAAACAGATGAAAACGTGCAACAATGGACGGAAACGTGTAAAAACGAACAAAAACGTGCAAAAACAGACCGAAACGTGCAAAAACGAACGCAAACGTGCAAAAACGAACGAAAACGTGCAAAAATGGATGAAACATGTAAAAACAGAAAGAAATGTGTAAAACGGACAAAAATAAACAGAAACGTGCAAAAACAGACAAAAACGTGTAAAAACAGACGAAAACGTGAAAAAAAGGACGAAAACGTGTAAAAATATATGAAACATGTAAAAACGGACGAAAAAGTGCAAAAATTGATGAAAACGTGTAAAAATGGACGAAAACATGTAAAAATTGACGAAAACGTGCAAAAACGGATCGAAACGTGCAGAAAGGGATGAAAACATGTACAAACGGAATAAAACGTGCAAAACGGATGAAAACGTGTAAAACTGACGGAAATGTGTGAAAACGGACGAAAACGTGTAAAAACAGGCAAAAACGTGCAAAAACAAACGGAAACGTGTAAAAACGGATGAAAACGTGCAAAAAAGACAAAAACGTGTAAAAACAGACGAAAACGTGTAAAAATAGACGAAAACGTGCAAAAACGAACGAAAACGTGTAAAAATGGACGGAAACGTGTAAAAACGGACGAAAACGTTCAAAAACGGACCGAAACGTGCAAAAACGGACGAAAACGTGTAAAAACGAAAGAAAACGTGCACAAACGGACGAAAACGTGTATAAACGGGCGAAAACGTGCAAAAACGGTCGAAAATGTGTAAAAACGAACAAAAACGTGTAAAACTGGACGAAAACATATAAAAATGGACGAAAATGTATGCAAGCGTATGAAAACGGACGAAAATAGACCAAACATGAAATGGCTATACAAACTCAATGACCAAACATGTAATTTACTAACGAAATGGTTAACGGAAGTTAGAAAAAAAACCTAAATCGGCCCCAAAAAAAAGTCGGGTACCTTAAATTGAAAGAAAAAAGAAAAAGATTAGTACCTTTAATTGAAATTGGACATAAGATGAGTATGCAATTTATCTATCATATCTTAACTACATAAAATAGAAAAATGGTCAAAAAGTCAAAATGTGAAAAAGTGAAAAAGTGGAAAATGTGGAAATGTAAAAAAGTGGAAAATTATTCTTGGTATCTTGAAAAATTATCTTTGGCAACTTGGAAAAAATCATATTGTTAAATGTTTTAATAAAAAATATGACCCGATCGGGTTTATCAAACCAGGTTTAAAAGCATTGCTATCAATCATATTACCGACAAGGGCGCTCATAGTACTATTATTTTTTTTGTTTATTACTGTAAATTTAAATCATTAAGTTTTGGTTATAAGTATTACCGCAATAACATTTTCATCTTTTCACGTTCTATTTTGAATGTTAAACGAAACACTTGTCACAATATCGTATATCGTTAATTGTCTATCACTAAGAACCGCTGCCGCCAGACGCGGGTACTCACCTATATATAAAAAGTATATATATTTATGTGAATTCGAATTTTGGTTTTTATGTTGCCAAAATCAAATTCAAACCGAAAATAGAATATTAAATTTGATTAAGTGCGATTTTGTACATCTGGTTCAATTACAAATTAAGTTTGGTTTTTCAGTTCACTTGGGTTTCGATTTTCAGTTGCTGCATGTATTATTACCCGAATACCCGATTTGTGAGCACCGGGTCTTTCAAAAATAGAATGAAAATTTGATCTTGGGCGCAGCCTAACATAAAAGACCCAACATTTAAATGGACCTTGAGTCCAAACATATTGGGCCAAGTTCCATTTTCTACAATCTCATCACTAGTCTATAAACTGAATTAGGGTTTCATCATCACAACACCAATCACCTCTTCATTGCCGGAATATCATTTGCAGGTTATTATTATCCTTTTCATTTATATATACTATTTCATTACTATAAGTTATAATAATCCCAACATTTACTAGATCTGCTAGCTGTCTATGTAAAATGTTATTTGATCTTTGTTTATTGTTGCGTTACATTTTTAGGGTTTTATATATTATAGAGTTCTTAGGATGACATGGTTTAGTTTTATCTGTTTTTGCTTATAAATAAGCACTTTAGGAAACACTGTTTGGAATTATTCATTTTGTAAAAATTAATTCTAGGAGACTAAAAACAATGAAGTTATTTTTAAGCACTTATGAAATAAGTATTTGCTAGCACTCTTTAAGGGGTGTTTGTTTCGGCTTATATAACGGGCTTATGGCTTCTTTGGTTTTCGGCTTATGTTTCATAAGCTCATTTTCGTGGCTTATTTTGAAGTTCTATAGCCTTATATAAGCCTATCATGTCATAATAAGCTTATATAAGCCGAAAAGTTTCAAAATAAGCCACAAAAAGTGAGCTTATGAAACATAAGCTGAAAACCACATAAGCTATAAGCCCACTACATAAGCTGAAACAAATACCCCCTTATTGAAAACTATTTATTTTGACCCAAAATAAGCAGATAAGCGGAAAACAGTTTTGATGACCCAAACATATTTAAACTGGTTATCTGATAGAAAATAAGCAATCCTAGACACGCTTTTAGGCTTTTTTAACTATCAGAGGATATTTTGACTGTGAATTAGGTGTTGTGTTGAAAATTTGATAAAAATGTTACTATTGTTTTTAGTAAACAGAATCGAAAAAGATGGCAACGTATGCAGCGATGAAGCCGACAAAGCCGGGGCTTGAAGAGTCTCAAGAGCAGATTCACAAGATCAGAATCACTCTTTCTTCCAAGAATGTTAAGAACCTTGAGAAAGGTAATATGTTTCGAAATGATCGGTTGGATATTTATTCTTTGTTCTATTTATGTTTGTCTTGTTTATAAGTACCGAGTTCAGTTTGGTCATTGTAAATATGCTTTTTTCAATTCACTTGTAAGTTTATGCTATAGTTAATGACACATTGTATGAAACATGTTGTATAGTAGCCGCCATTGTTAATTACCGTTTGAATATAGACTACCATGCAATTCCCGTCACATTTTGGGTATGGAAAGTGTGTCAACCCTAAATATGTATCTGTTTGTGGAATTTTCATTTGCCTTCTCGCGTTAGATCTTTTGAGGAATAGATTGCAACACATTATTGTCTCGAAAAGTTGATGACAAACATAGACGATTGAATTCCAGGATTGTAGCTTATAGATACTGTGTTAAGTATTTTTTATGCCAGTATTTCCGTGCGACTTCAACGCTTACTGTGTTCAAATAGTAATTGGTTTGTTTTATCTGTTTTAATTAACAGTTTGTGCCGATTTGATTCGTGGGGCCAAAGACAAGAAACTAAGAGTCAAAGGACCAGTTAGAATGCCAACCAAGGTCCTCAACATCACAACCAGGAAGTCTCCTTGTGGTGAAGGTATTTAACTTTTCATTCCTTTTAGTAAATAGCGACCACTTTGATGTACCACTCAAGTAATGTAGGAGGCATGTCTATTTTTATGCAAATGGACATTTATATATCGGGCATAGTTTTTCTGTTGCAGCATTTGATTTGCTAATAATTATTGCGTTGATGCATTATTTGTGTTTTTGTGTAGGAACAAACACATGGGACAGATTTGAGCTTCGTGTCCACAAGCGGGTGATTGATCTTTTCAGCTCACCAGATGTTGTCAAACAAATCACATCCATCACTATTGAACCTGGGGTCGAGGTTGAGGTTACCATTGCTGATCCTTAGATGTGTTGGTCTGCTTTTGATTTTGTATTGCCATGCCTTTTCTTTGGTATGAAGATCTTATGATAGCTTTTTTATGGCAATTGCAATTTTGGCGATATACAATCTGACTTGAAGGAAAATTAGACCCGTGTTTATTATTTAATGTCAAATTCAATAACTTATTTTGCTTTCTATACTTCTGTTGCTTTTATTTATTTTTATATTTGTGTGTCAACATTCTATCCACTTGTTACAAATTGCATACTCGAGGTATGCAAGAATAGATGCAAGTGCCTTGATTTTTTCCTAGCCGATGCACCAATGCTTAGTGGTCTATTAAATAGCATGCCTCTTATACAATGATTTTGCTAGAAAAGGTCTCCTTTTTTGGCCAAACTCGAGTCTAATTGGTTGTTGGGGCTGATCTATCTTTTGGCGTACCGCTACAAAAATGTTTGTCATGCTAACAAGCGAGTATAAGGATTATCCTGAAGTTATAATATAGTTGTTCTGAATTTATAATATTTGAAATACAATTATGTAACAAACTTATGGACAGTTTTCAATAATTGACTCGGGTAGTGGCCAAAAAGCAAAAAATGGATTTGGTAAACAAGAGAACCACTCTGGAACAAAATACAAGTTGGTCGACATCATTTTGATTATCATGTCTTGGTGGGTCGTGACCGCTTTGCATATCCTTATTAAACTTGATACAGTGTTGCTACTTGCTGGTGCACAGCTGTAACTGGGAAAGTGGGTAACTAGTGCTGAATAGGGGTGTCAGTAGGGTCGGGTCAACCCGACCCGAACCCGAACCCGATAAGGCCTTATCGGGTCGGGTCTAATCGGGTCAAAATTCTAGTTGGGTTGTTTTGACCCGAACCCGATAATGTTATCGGGTCGGGTTAGGGTTAAAAAAAATATGTTATCGGGTTATCGGGTCAACCCGATTAGACCCGATAATCAATTTTCTATTTTTTATATAGTACTTTTATTGGTAGTTTGGTACTGTACGTATTAGTTTTTTACATACAAGTGAAACGTTTGGTTAACTCTGTTCTCAGAAAACTTTTGGTTTCCCAATTCTTATTATGTAACTGTACGCTTGCCTTCTCCCTCCTAGTTTTGTATTATGTGCTGCACATGTTAAAACTTGTAATGATCTATATTTATGTATTTATGTTAAAACGTTTGGTACTGTACGTTTTGTATTTATGTATTATGTGCTGCACATGTTAAAACTTGTAATGATCTATATTCTTGTTTTTTATAAAAGAATCTTAAGGTTCATGGATATTGTAAGTAACTGATCTTGTGGTGACATCCTTTTTTATCTCATACGTGCATATTGTAAGTCCACTTGCTGCACTTGTGACTTTTTAAAAACGATTGTATATGTTTCTCATCTTTCACACATGTTACCCGCCAACCCGACTCAACCCGACCCGACATAACCCGACCCGATAACACCCGAACCCGATAACCCGATTGCTTATCGGGTCGGGTTGCGGGTCACTAGTAGTGCAGTAGTAATTGGTTCAGCCAGTTTGTTTTAGTGGACATGTTTGCTTGCTAATACTTTGAAGCTGCAATTCACCAACAAATCACACATGGTATGTCATATTGTGTCCCAACTCCATGTTGCAATCCACCAGCATATCACAATGCATGTTCTTGTACATTCATGCTAAAAATCTAAAATAAGTTATCAGTCCTGTAAATCGTGTCTCTCCATATTTTTTCATTGCAAAAGGTAATATTCCACCTCTTGTCATAAATTGGCCCGTATCATAACAACTTGTCACAAATTGCAAAAAGTATTCTATACTAGTATCATTCGGAGAGACTCAACCTTCACGGAAGCCTAAACCGAAGCTTTTATATCAAAGTTATTTGCTGAAAAATTGTTTGTATGAATTCTTTTTTTAGCTTTTTTTGAGGCAAAATCTTTGATTAAGTATATAAGATGAACATAATATTATAATTAATTTTTAATCGATAAATGAGCTAATCCATTTAATCTTTCTTGTGGCATTTTTGATCCCATCTAATTTTAGTTTTGTAAAACTTCTTTCCTCCGAAGCAACTGTCACCGGAATGGAATTTTAAGCTAACTTTAGTATATTAATTTAGATTTCTAATATAGAAATGTATATCAATCAGTGTAAAAATATTTTATGTTTAATTTCTCTCAAACCATTCCGAATATAAATCTATATCGTTAATATCCAAATAATCGTTATAGCTTAAAGAATTTTCATGGCCAAGAGAACAATATTTTAGCTTGTTATCTTTAAGTGACTGTAAATTTTCAAGGCTAAAATAGAAACCAAGAAGTTTCTTTATACGCTCTAAACTGATGTAATAAAATTCATTATCTCTATATTTTTTAAAAAGAAGAATACAAGACCTTCTAATTCTTTAATAGCATAATTAATATAAATATATTTTGACTACAAATTTTTAGTAATGAAATTGATTGCAAACAACACGTTATACCAAATAACCAATTCAAAATCACGTAGTTCATGTTTAGCTAGAGTCATCGAATCAGGTTTTGCTTTAGGTTCGGTGCAAACTTTATTCTTTGCTAAAGCATCTTTTATTTGTGGAGCTTGATATCTACAACTTGTAGGCTTATAAGTAGAAACATAAGAGGGCCAAACTTTTGATTATTTAACATTTATCAGTTTGAGATCTCTAAAGGGCATTAAACTAAAATCGAGGCTTAAAACCCTAGCTTTAGTTGCTTTAACCTTGAGCCACCACCGGTATCATTGCAACATAAGATAAAGGGCATTAAACTGAAAATTTGTCACAAATTCTAGTAGGTCAATATATCAAATAAGACAATCTGAGTTTCAATCCGGTGTCATTTACAAGTCTCGAAAACGTGAGGGGAGGGGTGACGATTGGCGTTGCTGATGACATATGTGTTTTGACTGTGGTGCATAAGTTTATGGGCGCCCTAAGTTTATCTAGAAGATCCAAATTTGAAATGAAAAAAAAGGTGGATTCGGTGCAAGTTTTTTTTTGGAAAAATAATTCATACGAATGTCTCAAATTGAATTTGAACCTACAATCATTGATTGATGAGACACTGTAGGTACTACTTGCGTTATAATTGATTGGTTTGGATTCGGTGCAAGTGAAGAAAATCTAAAAGTTGTGTGGCATTTTCTAATGTTTTATGATTAGATATGAGCTTTGATATGAAACTTACTATTGAATAAAGTTCTAAAAATACACGAAAGGTTGTTTTCTTTTCCCCTTTTTATCTCCTCTTTATCAATTTAAATTTCGACCACAAAACTTCTTTTGGCCCGACACTCGTTAGACTTTCTTTTATTAGACAACGCCGTAAAGGCAAAAACAAACAAGCTTTTTATCCGATAAAAAGAGTTAAGGTTATTGCACTTAAGGGTCATTGTACTTTTGAAAAATGTTCATTTAGGTCATTGTACAACTTTTTTGTTTATTAAGATCATTATACTAAAGTTTTTATACTTTTGAGTCACTATACTATTAAAAAATATTTATTTAAGTTATTATAGTATGTTTTTGCTTGTTTGAGTAGACAAACATTTCAAAATATATTATTCATGTCATCAAAATTGCTAAAATGTAGTATTCAAAAGTAATTTACATACTTTTGTATTTATGTATTCATTTTTCTGCTTGTTTTTAAATCTTTAACGCATTTAGTTTTAAATTATGTATTTTTATTAATTACAATAGACACATATTTCAACATAATGTGTGCATATGTTAGATCAAAATAGTTTATAAGTTAAATAAGCCATCAAACTTTAATATTTATAAATGTACACTTTTGATGTCGTTCAAATGCGATTGCTCGTCTTTTATGTCCCTAGTATGAAATTTAATTTAGCACAGTTAAATCATGTTAGTTAAATGATGTTAGTTAAATGATGAGTAACATGTTTAACTTTGCTAAATTAAATTTCATACCAAGGGACGTAAAAGGCGAACAATCGCATTTGAACGACATCAAAGTATACATTTATAAATATTGAAACTTGATGACATATTTAGCTTAAAAACTATTTCGATCTAACATACACACACATTATATTGAAATATGTGTCCATTGTAATTAAAAATATATATATAATTTAAAACAAAATACATTAAACATCTAAAAACAAGTAGAAAAAATGAATACATAAATGCAAAAAGTATGTAAATTACTTTTGAATACTACATTTTAACAATTTTGATGACTCGGATAACATATTTTGAAATGTTTATTGACTTAAATAAGCAAAAACATATTATAATAACTTAAATAAATATTTTTTAATAGTATAGTGACTCAAAAGTATAAAAACTTTAGTATAATGACCTTAACAAACAAAAAAGTTGTACAATGACTTAATTGAATATTTTTCAAAAGTACAATGACCCTTAAATGCAATAACCCAAAGAGTTATATACGAAAAAGATAATTGTGTATGTTTTTTGATAATAAGATAGTTATAGTTATAGTTAGGCTGGATACAATGGCTCGGTTGCCACTCTCGGTCGACCTAGGTTGAGCAAGGTTGAAGCCATTGTGGGAGGAAGGTTGCGTTCGGTTGTTGGAGGCAAATATCATGAACTGGTTCGTCCATCCAAACTAGTTCGAAGCACACTAACTTCTGAAAAATTGTATTGTATACCACTGTGGCAACTAGGTCGTCGGAGAGAGAAAGCTGATGTGTCACAGATGAACTAGGTTGCCACTGTGTTCAGCCTTATGGTTGACGTTCGTCGAGACTTCATTGTCATTATCAAGTGAACGACTTTCTTTATCTCGACACCATACAAATGTCCATTTTACATGCCTGTCCTTGTGACTCTACATGTCACTAGTTTACGTAGTTACACTAATAACCACGTTTGTTAGGTATCAAATGACATGTGAAACTTGAAAGATGAGCGAGACTTGACATCAGAGGCCGAAATGCATTTTGGTATCTTGAACTTGGCTAAGTAGAGAGTAGTTCATGATGCTAGATGATACATTTAACCAAATTGATGGGGGTACTAGAATGCGTTTTTACCTAAAAAAAATAAATAAATCATTCGTCGGTTACAAACATAATGTTAAAGATTTTTTCACATGTTGTGATTGGTGAATTATCAATTTCTTGTTTCCCCACCAAACATATGCAAGTGGAAAGATGCCCATGGCAGTTGTAAGCAGCCAACCGCCTTTGAAAACTATCATGAACAATGACCAATTACATAATAGCAAATCAGCATCCTAGAAACACAGGATCTAACACACCAACAAACAAGAAAGCCTTGATATGATAAATCAAATATTTTGGGTCCCTATTTGTCTTCTTGTAATCAACATTCTAGGCCTTCCCTTTTATTTTTTATTGATTTTCAAGATTGCACAATCTAAGCAAAGTAATGTATGTAAATAGTATATTCATTCGAATGTGTTATAGGGACCTCTCTATGGGTCAATCGTTCACGATGCAGACAGTAGAAATCATAATGCACATCGTACAATCTTTCGATGCATCTAATGATTGAAAATCCTCCCTATACGAGGGTCCGAATATCATACCCCATATTTATTATGTTCCAAAATTATTATCCTCTGACAAAAAACACACTTTAAAAAAAATGATACCACTACACTCTTCAATCAATCAAATATTATCTTTGACATAATTTTACGTATATTTTACAAAATTTGATACTTTTTTGTTTTGCAACAAAACATAAAGGACAAATTAGCATTGAAGAGTGAAGGATAATGGTTCAAAAATTAGATGCAAATTACAAAATTACAAAACATAAAAGGCTGTTTGCTATGTATGACTCCACATGCATAGAAAACAACTTATACATTAAAAAAAATAATAATTAAAAAAAAAATGTAGATGAAAATTACAAAATTATACTTAACCTTTTTTATATAAAAAAGTAGGGGTGTGCACGGTTCGGTTTGGGTCGGTTTTTGGCTAAAACCGAAACCGAACCACAATGTTCGGTTTTTGTAGAACCCAAAACCGAAACCGTTCGGTTTTTGGAGGTTCGGTTTTTTCGGTTTGTTATCGGTTTCGGTTCGGTTTTTTGGTTTTTTCGGTTTCTAACCGTTAATATTTGGGTAAGGCCAAATTATACCAACAAACTTGTTTTACGTACAAAATTAGTTATTCTTCTTTATTTTTTTTTCAATCTAAGCATAATAATGTTTACAGCATAATTCTACAATTACAAACATATAAATGAGAAATACACATACAAGTGAACATACACGTAGTATAATCATTATCGAATATTTATTGATATATTCACACAAAAAACGCGACACGACAAACACACGTAGTAATATAAATGTTAAGATAAATATTTTATAAATTCACTCACAAAATGAATATGAATTTATCAATTTGATTTATTTAGTTATTTAATCATAATATATTAATTAGATATTATTATATAATAAAACTGGTTCGGTTCGGTTCGGTTTTTGCGGTTTGGTTATTGGATGAAAACCGAAACCGAACCGCATTTTTCGGTTTCTGAAAAAGTAAAAACCGAACCATCGGTTTTTAGTTTTGTTCGGTTTTTTCGGTTTTCGGTTCGGTTTCGGTTTGTTTTGCTCACCCCTATAAAAAAGCATCCATTCTTAGTAATGTTATATGACAATTAATATCAGTCGTAACAAAGGGCAAATAAACTTAAAAGTTCAGATTGCACTTTGCAGCCACAGGTAGAAAAAAATATGGCCAAGTTTCATCTCATTTCTCATATTTCAGTCTTCAAAATTGAAATTCTCAGAAGTTCTTCATATCCCTCAATCAATTAACTTTTAAGACACAAAAGAAAGCCCATACAAGGGAAATCTAACTACAAGTTACTTTGTTTCGTCTCCCTTCAAATAAGAAAACAAAATGGTAATTCATGATTAAAGTCGGTACCCCACGATATCATTTTACTAGTTGCAGCCATTAACGTTTTCCCTACGCTGATCAACAGCATACATATCTAGTCCTCTCGTCCGGCCAGGTGCCCCTCCTTTCATTGCAGATAAATTAAGAACAACCCTGCAAATCAACATAAACTTATTCATTACCAAGGACTTGAACATATATAATCAGCAGTCGTTGCCGAACATTGCATCAACTGATATAAGTTATTTCTGAGTTGTTTAAGTGTTTAGGATGTGTGTATGATGTATAACCGTACGTCTGTTCAGTAGTCCCACAGTTTATCAAGATCTTTTCGTTGACTTTGGACAATGAGATGTCCACGGGTAAATCAAACACCTTCTCTGCTGTATATGACAATGTAACACCCCCATGAGAACCGTCTAAATTTGCATAAACAACATATAATCAAAATGAAGGACTCCAAATTTCTATACACTTACGAGTTTTGGGGGCAACGTTCATGCTCTCACTAATACCCAGGATATTCTATACCAAAATCACAAACAAATTTGTCAGATTAAACAAGCGTTTAGACTTCAATCTATAAGGAGCTCGCATATATGCAAGTATATTCACCTTAAGTCGCTCATAACATGCTTCAAGATCATCATTCACCAAAATATGATCAAAAAGGCCTGAAGTTTGTCCTTGTTCAAGCTCAGCCTTGGCATTTCTAAGTCTTTTCTGGATTTGTTCTTCGGTTTCTGTTCCTCTGTTGACAAAATCGATGCACTCATTTAGTCAACGCACAGATAAATAAGAAAGTCAAGATTGTTTCAACCACCAGTTCAAAGACAAAGATCAAACCTTGCACGAAGACGCTGCTCAAGCTCCTCAAAAGAGGGTGGGCAAACAAATATGAAAATAGCTTCAAGTGAACTCGCCTTCACAGACTTTGCTCCTTGAACATCAATGTCAAGAATGCATCTCTACATAAGACAAAATGACAATTGTATCTCTAATTTGCTTCTTAACAAAGGGAGATCAAGATATGTTTCATGACACGCTTTAAAAAATGACAACAATATTAAGAGTGCAAGATATAGACCTTTCCCGCATCAGCAACTACATCAACAGCTTCTACGCTGGTCCCATAAAGATTTCCATGGACTGCAGCAAACTCAAGAAATTTCCCATCTCTAATCTCTTGTTCCATAACGTTTCGTTTACTGAAATGATAATGCACTCCGTTTTGCTCCTTTTCTCTTGGACCACGAGTTGTGTGGCTAACAGAGAATCCAAACATTGTTGGGAACTCTTTCATCAGCATATTAATCAGAGTACCCTTGCCCACCCCAGAAGGACCACTAATCACTACGGGTTGCTCAGCGTCACCAATAACGCCCTTACTCCAAGCAACTACTTCTGTTTCAAATTTCTTCTTTTGGTCCCGGATGAATTGGGTGTCCACCTAATATAATACACACCAATTTTCAGTATACACATAAATGACTTGCTTGGCAAATTTTGTAAATTAAGGAACACCGACCTCAAGAAACCAAACAGAGTCACTAGAGTTAGAACTATGCTTGATGATCAAGACTCGATCTTTATTCAAAAGCACACACGAGTGGCTTTTAAGCGCCTTTGGTTTTGTTCCTAGAACGGTTGGAATCACCCTGAAAATGATAAAAACATGATTTTTAAGGCATAAAAAGGCGAAACACAGCTCATAACATACACCAATGAAAAGACTCAAAACTCACCATTCACCGGTCAACTTGTTGAGAATACGAACACCACTCGATGTCGAATCATCAGTCCCACCAATGACATACTGATTAAACAATATACAACACATTTATAAAAATGGCACAAAAAGGCCTTTTTGGAATAAAACGTGATTTTTGTTAAACATCATACTGTTTTGTTTCCAATAACAACGGCTGTTTCGAAGTCGTTGAGTTTCAGATCAAAATAACTCCTTTGCATATCATCAACAAACAGCATTGGTGCTTCACCCTGTATTCCAAAACAACCCAAAATCAATTAACAAAACTTTATAAAAAAATTAATTTCTATCAAAACCTTATTAAATTCAGATTTCACTTACCATTCAAATAAATGCTCCAACAAACTAAAGATAACAACCTGATTAAAACATAAACTAATCAGAACCTAAAAACATGAAACAAAAAACACATACCCATTTTCAAGATCTTATTTAAAGATCATATGACAATGTGCAAATTATATATGACATGTGTTCTATAAGGTAACATAAAAATAAAAACCCAAAACCCATACTTTTATGTAACCCTATTGAACCCAACAAAAAATGTAAAAAATAAAAAAACCAATCAACATATTAATTCAAGAGAATATAAAAACAACCCATAATAAAGATTTAAAGAAAATTACCTGAATAATAAAAATAGGAATAAATAGAATATGTTAACAAAGGGGTATAGCAGAGGTTGTGTGATGTATGAGATTAAAAGAAGCAAGATCTGTTGATTATTTATTATGAAAGAATAGTAAGTTAGGGTTAGCAAAGTGAATATGATGTTGCAAGAATATAAATAATAATGATTGAAGAGAGTAATAAAAGACAGCCATATTTGTATTTGTAAGAAAAGGGGGAGTTTGAATGGAAGAAGGGGAGATGGCTCCTTCCTTGGTCGCATTCGTTTCAAGAAACTTGCTTACCCTCCGCTCTTTATTTTCTTTTTCTTTTTTCAATATTTTAGGGGTGTTTGTTTAGCTTATTTGTGTTTCGGCTTATATTTTATAACCTTTAATTTTCAAACTTATTTTGAAACTTGTGGACTTAAATAAGTTTATTGTAATATAATAAACTTATATAAGCTAAAAAAATCTTCAAACAAGCCGGAAAATCTAAGTTTATAAAATATAAGCTGAAAACAAATAAGCTCATAAGCTCACATATAAGCCTAGACACCCCTTTTTTAAAGAAATTTTCAAAACTGTCTCATGTTTTAAGTATGGATTCATTCTAGTAAAAAATGTCTTGTACAACCGTTAAATCGTGCAATATTTTGCCAGACTGAAATGACATTTTGTGTGACAAATTTTTTTACTATTATTTTGTTTTTGCTAAACTGACATTACCTCTTTTTGTCTTATTAGAAAAGTGTTGTGTCACCTATTTTGCTAATAAGAGAAAATACATTTTTCAAAAATGAAAAAAAAAATGTTAATGGTTGGTCTCATTTTTCTAATAAGACAAAAATGTTATGTGGGTCTAGCAAAAAAAAAGTTGGTCACACAAAACATCATTTCGATCTAGCAAAAAACATCCCACCAACTTTTTAACACGTGTCGAGATTTTTATAGAGTCGCGCGATTTAGCGGTTGCACAAGAATAAATATGAAAACTCTTTTTTCTTGACTAGAAAGTGAACCCATGATTGAAAAATGAACTATTTTTGAAATTGAATTTTTTTATCATGTAGGGATAAGCAGCAACAACAAATAGCTTTTCATGAGTTTAAGTGATTGCATTTTTTTGTTATCAATTTTTATGCTTTTCGGTGGTGGTGGTGGTGAAGAAATAACGGTAGGAGGCGTGAAATGTGAACGTGTTTCAAAATAGGTTTGCAGTGAAAGTTTCATCAGTACTTATAACAAAATAAAAACCGTGTAATCTAAAAGCCTAATGAGTAACAAGGTTGAAAATAAACCCTAACTTTAACTTAACATTTCAGCAAAATAATAACGACATGCACAACTCAGCACAAACCAATTAAAAAGAGCAACTAACCTGGTGAGAGGCGAAAATGAATGAATGATCGTAGTTGGAGGCAACGAAGGTAAAAGTGCTTTTTCGTTGTGGTGATTATGATGTGCAAGATGCACCACTGTAATCTTTGCTAGATGAAAAAAATTGTTACGCTTACGTATTTGTAGTCTGATTTGAGTATGGGTTCTTTAACTCTCTTTTACTATTTTATAGTACTGATAAATTAATCAGTTGGTGACCGATTGACTATTGTGAATCACGTCATTTTAGTCAAAGATTTTAGTATGATTAAAAGACGTGATGTCTTGTGTAGCCACGTCTTCAAAGTTCGGCAACCGTGATTTAATATATGCCAAATATGGCCAGTAAGTATTAAGTCAAGTTTGTTACCTAAAATGCCTTGGCATGAAAATCAACTAAAACGACTTATCTCATTTGAAGAACGGTTGTGTATGTAGTATTCCACCAAATATTTATTTTTTTCATATGTGTCAAATATTTAATCAAATATGTACTTGGTTTCTATTGGGTTATACCTTGTAGATGTCTAAGAGCATAGGGTATCATGGCATGCTAATTTCTCTTTTTTAATGACAACTCAGCACCACCTCAGCATTCTCACTTCTAACACTCATACACCAAAACACCTCTTCACTCGTAACATGTCATTTGAGCCCCACCCACTCACAATTTTTTTAACACTTTTTCAACCAAACTAAACTTTGTTCATTAAAATAAAAATACAAATCAAATAAAACTAAAAAAAATATATACATTACATAAAAAATGAATTTAAAAAAATAATACACTTCGTTTGGGCTAGGTCTCATTTACAAAAACCACCGCCAAGTATGTCTATATGAAATTAGTATTCATATATTGGTTTTAAACTTATCCGGTGATAACAGTTGTGTTTTTATAGTTTATAGATGTTACAGATGTCATCAAACTAAATGGCCATTTTGGTTGGCTTATCAACTCATCACCTCAAACCTAAATATCAAAATATGAATATTTCTTTCTTTCTTACCCCACTATTTTTTTAGCAAAACACAAACTCTTTCATAAACTTCCTTCTAATCCATCAATTCTCCTTTTCACACATCAATAGAGAAATTCTATCGTCAACAACCTCTTATCACAACCAAGAATATCTCACAATCATCGTTCAGTTACCCACATAAACAACATAAGTCCTAAAATCCTAAATAACCCGCAACTGTTTCAGGTAATCAAAAGAACTGATCTAAATAAAATTATGAGTGCTCCTTTTCAACCATCACCACCACATCATGTTACTATGCGCTAACATACAAAAAACTCCTTACCCAGATAGTTTTCTTTGTCTTTTTTCGAAAATCACACACGCCACTTAAGTGGCTTGGGAAGTGGCGAGAGGTAGTTTGGGTATGGTGGCATGAGGGTGGCGGCGCCAATTTGGTAGCCACGTTGGATTTGGCTTGGGTTTGTGTGATGATACCCCATGGTCTAAGGAGGTGTTTAGTTTTATCTTAGTGGAGAGGATTGTGGGCCTCGTACATGTAACCAACGACTTTTCAACGGCGATGAAGCAACACTTAAACGGAGGGCCATGTCCAATACTCGAGTTTATTTGGACAAGGCTCGATCTGAAAGGATTATTGTGCAAAGAACAACATCTCTCACAACTCGTCTTCATAAATATGCCGAATAGTCACACCGGTGCACACTAAAAGGAACACGCAAGTGAAAATAAGAAAAGAATGGCGAAATGAAATGGAAATGAGAATACGATAATATTCTCATAGAGAGGTAAAATGGTAATTATCCAAGGAGAATATATTTATTAGGGATAAATTTATAAGTGAATAAAAGGCAAAACCACAAACCCTAAGGTTGTGCGGGTTTCGCCCGAACTCCATAAGGGGGTGAGTTTGACTCTTTGTCAAACTTGTATTCACGAGGGATAATTACAAGGAATCTTTGTCCTTCTACAATATTCCTAGGTATCCTATAAATACTAAATTCTTTTTAAGGGATTCATAACACTCTTTTTAAACCTAACCGAAAATCTCCCTCTTCATCTCTCCATTATTCGATCGACTTTACCCAGCTCGTACTCTCCTAACTTGCATAGGTTCGCAACCCTAATTCCACCTGTGTAGTATCGGTGGATACCTGACGCAACCAATGTGGTGATTCTCCCCATAATCCCTTGGATCAACCGGATAACGAAGCATCAAGAAGAAAAAGGCGATTTCGTGGACGTAGTTGATTGTAATCAAGAGTTGAAGCTTACGACTTGCAGAAACAAGTAAGTAACTCCATAAACACCCTTTATACGTGTTAGGGTTAGGTTATATCACTGATTAGGAGATCTGTTATTAGGGTTTTGGTCTGCATGGCCTTTGTGTGTTTATTTTTCGGTGTGCATGTTTTATAGGTCATGCGGGTGATCACTAATACACTACAATGATATCAGAGTAAACCCTAATCTTATATAACCTAGCTAGGGTTCTTGGAAATTACTTACATTGTCATAAAAATTGAATCTTTAGTTTTGTTATATTTTTTGCTTTGATCGATTTATGCATCTGGGGTTTGAGGGTTTTTGCTTTTTTATTGAAAACTAGGGTTTAATCGCTTTAGTGATCAAATTAGGGTTTAAGCATTTGGATCACATAGGGTCGATTCATTAGAGTTTCCTCAACCCTAAAGTAGTCGACTTTGTAACGATACAAGGGTATTCCTGATCAAACGTGAAAACCTTAATTTATGTTTTCATGTAAATTACAAAAACTATATTTACCTAGATTGTTTTTCTTGTATCCAAGCAGTTTTGTTTACATGTATGATTTAAGGTTTTAGATTTTTTGGTAAGGTGCAAACTTCACTGAAAGGAATATGCTAAAACTATTTTTAGAACTCATAGGTTATCAAATTTAATCATATGGTAAAACAAGATAGCTTATGGAACAAGAAAAACTGATCATGGTTTACTTAAACCCTAGGTGGGTCGATTTTTATGATCCTAGCTAGATGGAATCATAAAATTCGACTGGGCATGAATTTTGGTGACGAAAGAATTAGTTTCCATAAACTGATTAAAGTTTAGTTTTACCTAATTTGGAATTTGCGATTCCTAAATATGGAAACTAGGGTTTTTGATGCAGGTTTTACTGACCAGGTTTTAATATTTATAATTACTCGTTATACCTATGGTCTACCCTAATGCACTAACGGGCAGTGTACCCGGTCGTGTGTAGTGTAGTATTCGGTAAAACCTAGGTCGTCCCAAGAGCTATGTGTGCGAATTTAAACTAAGTATAGGTGTTACAGATTTTAATATGATTTTGATATAATTAACTACTATAGCAAATAAAGGCGAAGGTTGTGATCAATATAGGAGAGGGGTGCTAACCTAGTTAATCATCCTAATTAGTAATGTTCACGTCTAATTACTTCCAAGTACTTCAGGTGGGGTCAAAGTCGCTAGGACAGCATTTGTTCAGTTCGTCCTAACCTATCAGCAAAGGGTCCCACTGGAGAAATCAGGTGCCCCGTCATAAGTCCAGTTGTTCTTAGTCCCCTAAGCCAAGTCATTAAGTACCGCTACATGCTAGATTCATAACGGTGAGTGCGAGAGCTAGCATCTTAAACACTTACCCCTACTTCTTAAGTCCATCCAAGCGGTAGGTGATCAGTTGGTCAAATCGCACAAGTAGAAAGGGTCGTCAGTTGGCCATATCTTACCCTTCCCGTCTCAGTCTACTTACTTAGGGTCAGTTGGTCATATCTCCTAAGTAACTAGCCTCTACCGCCATTCAAAACTACCGAAACAAGGGTAGCTACCAACAAACTATGAATGCATACACTTAGAAATAATTATACGGAAACAATGTAAACGCAAACAAAACAATTAAGGAATTATAACTAGGCCAGCACCAGAGGTGCTTAGCCGCTCATATTAACTATAACAATCAATTCAATGTTTAACATTACGAAATACATGAATTGAAAGTAAAGAAAAGATAAAAAGCTAATGCTTATTGTAGGGGAGTGATTTCTCCCTTGGAGATAGCTCCTTATGCTCCTCTAGATCTGCCTTCGACTTCTACTCACGTTTACTTTGTGTTGTGTGTGAAATGGGATGCTTTGAAATCTTTGGAAATCGTGGGGTATTTATAGGCGGATCGGTTACGGCGTAACTAATTAAAAGAGTTACGCCGTAACATCTAATTCTTCGTATTTTGCACTAAAACTGTTGGTTACGGCGTAACTATGGAAGGAGTTACGTCGTATCTTCAATAAATCTTGGTTACGCCGTAATTGATGCAATAGTTACGGCGTAGCTTGCAGCGGCGCAAAACCTCGTTTGACCTAGTTGGTTACGTCGTAATATTTGGGAGAGTTCGCCGTAATCTTGTTGAGTTGGTTTTCTGAGTCACGCTTTAGTTACGGCGTAATGTGAGAGAGGAGTTACGCCGTAACTTCTCCAAAGTGAGCATACTATGATAAATCTTCAATAAACTCTCCAAATCCGCGTCTCATTAGCTCCAATGCTCGTATTTTACCTGAAAGTGAAATATAGAGGAAACAAGCGTAAATCCATATAAATGATATAAAATACGGGTTTTATCGGGGGAAATTGACACTTAATATTCAGAATTATTTGATGTTATCAGTTTTAAAATATTTAAAACATAATTGGGTAATTTAGAAAGAAAAAAATATTAAAAAGTATATAATAAAATTTTCTAAATATAAATGTGATGACTTAGGGTTTCTTATTACCTAAGTCACAAACTTTTAAAATTTTAAGGTTTTGGAAACCCTAATTAGGGTTTATAAATCTTAAAATTAAAAATTTCCTAAATTAACGATGAGAAGCAATAAGGTAAGAACCGTCATTCGTGGGGAATGACAAGTTGAATTAGCATGAAACGATACGGGTGAAACTCGTGATTTTCATGTACTATTAAGATCGGCTACACATGCGGTGCATGTGCATGTGTAGTAGGTCCTAGCAAATCAAAGCTTAAGCATTTTCACATGTACCTTTATTTAAATAGTAATTTCTTGCTATATTTAAAATCATACATTCATACATGACATGAGCCTGAGCCATAAACCAAAATATAAACTGCGTAGTTTTGATGTAGTTATTGTTTATATTTTATTTGGATTTATGGGAGGCCTGCATACCACTAATATTCCCTCTTGTATTTTAATTTTGTAAAATATAGTAGCTATTAAATTAAATGTAAACCAAGACGGACGTGATACGAGGTAGAAGAACCTACGAGATCCAGTGGCAGGATTGAGAAATAAAGATCCATCATGAGTAAGGAGAATCACGGGCGATGTTGAGAAGATACGAAGTCCGAAGAATCCTTTTTTCCTTGTGTCGTGTTTTAACCTCTTGATAAACCCAAGTTGATTCCTGAATTGGTTCTTGGGATCAACGACTATGGCTTGGGTGTGTCAATTATGTGTTTTATTTAAGTCTAAGTATGCATGATTTGATAGATTAGTACTGATTCATGTGTAGATATACGGCAGTTTTAGTATTTTTAAGTTTTCCCGTTGGATTTAATAATCCCTTGAGGACAAATGATAATCAATTTTCCGGAGTCGTAATCCACGGCGAGATATGAATTTAGATTTGCGTTATTGTCTTTTGTTTGATGCTTGATTATCAAATATTTTTGGTTTTTGATAATTAGAAGAAATTTAAAAACTATTTTAGCAATTAGGAAATATTTTAACTAATTAAAATTAAACTACAACTAATGACGAACGGAGATAAAGCTAAAAATATGATAATAAAAGCTATGCTTGTCAAGTGAGGTGAAAAAGTAATTAAGTGTGTATAATCTATTAAGCCCGTGTAATTAAGCTTGGTAAAAGCACTGGCAACAAATAATGAAATATAATTTTTTATTGAGCATTGGCTTACCACATTTAGATTAAGGAGTTAGATGACAATGTAGACAACATAGGCTTAGATGTGAATGTGGAAGATACACATGGATAGTGTACCTCTAAGAATGTGAATGATTATCCTGTGGAAGAGAATATGAATGTAGATTATACTAGGAATGTAGAGGCTGAAAATGTCATAGAAGAAGAACATGAGCAAGGAAAGAATAATGATGAGGTAGAGGAAGAAAGAGATGATATTGTAGATAAGTAACATATTATTGATGAGGTAGAAGTGAACATGGAGGATTTTAGGTTCAATGTTGATAGGGAAAACCATATTGACCCAACTGGAAAACCTCATTTTGATGTCATAGAAGAAGCTTTAGAGGTTATGGACTATGATTAATTTGATAGTGATGTATGTGATGGTGATGATACTGCAAGTGTTGGAAAGAGGAACCTTAGGAAACTAAAAAAAACAGGTGGTGGATCTACCGGTATTGTCAACTAATTTTTTTTAGACAACACTTTGCTAATAAGGAAGTAGCTAAGGAGAGAATTAGAGCATATGCAGTTGAAACAAAAAGAAAGATTTAGATTGTAAATAATGACCTTGAAAGGGTACAAGGAAAGTGTAAAGGCATTGTGCCATGTGATAAAGGGAATCTACCAAATGGTAGGTCATAGGGAATAAAAGGAAAACAATCTAAGGGTAAAGGGATAACACATGGAAAACAAATGAAGGGTAAAGGTGTAAATTTACATGATGAGGACAAAAGTGTATGTCTCTGGAAGGTGTATATCTCAATTGGGAATAATGGAAAGTGGGTAGTGAGGACATTAAATAATGACCATAAATGCCTCCAATCTAGAGAGATAAAGGCATACACATCCTCTTTCCTTCCAAAACATGTTGTAGATCTCATTTCTTAACAGTTAAAGAAGTCTAACCCAAACACGGTAGTGAAGATAGATGTTTGCAGGGCTCACAATCCAAATGACACTACAAAAAGGTTTAAAAGGATATATGTTTGTTTGGGTGTTTTAAAAGGATATATGTTTGTTTGGGTGTTTTAAAAGAATGGTTTAGAGCTTCTGGGAGAGAGCTGCTAGGGTTGGATGGTGCCTTTATGAAAGGTCAACCTCTTGGACAACTGATAACAGTTGTGAGTGTGGATGCTAATAATGGAATCCACCCTGTAGCATATGGAATTGTTGAATCATAATCCAGAGATGCATGGACATGCTTCTTGTCATGTCTTGGGGATGATTTAGATTTATATAGCAATTCCATCTTCACCTTTATTACTGATAGACAAAAGGTATCTACTTTTAACTACATTTTTTTTAATTTTTAATCCCGAGATTCATGGACATGGTTCTTGTCATGTTGAATTAATGATTATAATTTTTGTTTTATAGGGTCTGTTACCATCTATACAGAGCCTCTTTCATGCTGCTGAACACATATATTGTGTAAGACATATTAATGATAACATGAACTTGATTTGGAAAGGTGAAGTATACAAAGATAGGTTGTGGAAGTGTGCCACTGCAACAACTATGGTAGAGTTTGAGAGAGCAATGGATGAACTTACGGGATACAATAGGTAGGCACATGAGTGGTTGAAGAAAATTCATCATAGCATTGGAGCAGAAGCCACTTTTTAGGTAACCGGTTATGAGCTAATTTGCTTCTTTTTAGTACCTTATTAAAATGCTTATTGTATGTACATAGTTATGACAGGAAGGGCACACCGTGATTTATTAATCAAGAATATTTGTGAGTTTTTTAATAGACAGTTGCTAGATGCTAGGGATAGTCCTATTTATCTTTGCACTAGAGTATGTTAGGCAATATATAATGAAAAGGATTACGTTGGTTCAGAAAGTGATTGAAAAAAGTGAGGGTCCATTAACACCAACTATGACTAAGCTTTTCAAAGCTATAATGGAACAAGCATCACAATACATAGTTCAATGGAATGGAGCTAAACTATTTCAAGTTAATGGTCTTTGGAGTGATCAATGTGTATTCAATCTAAATCTTAGGCAGTGTTCATGTAGGAAATGGGAAATATTTGGAATCCCATGTAAACATGCAGTTTCTTACATCTTTAACATGTCAGGTAATGGTATGCAAGTTCCTATCCCTGAGGATTGGGTTCATGAATCATATAGGTTAGAAACATGGAGGACTGTATACTCTCATAAGATCAACCCAGTCCCTGGTAAGTAGTTATTGAGAAGTCTCAATTTAGCCAAACAATATTGATTCCACCTTATATTCCACCATAGATAGGTAGACCAGGAAAAAACAAAGAAAAGTGTAGGTGAGATTGTTGAAATGGTAACAAGGGGGCAAGTTAACTAAGAAGGGTGGAACTGTCACATGTGTAAAATGTGGGGTACAAGGTCATAACAAAAAAGCTATAAGGAACCAAACCCATATGCTCCACAGTCATCTACAATTCTTTGAACATCTACATCCATCTTCAACTGGTCACCAAGTTGCATCTACATCGAGGGCACCAAGCCAGCCATCTGCAAGTGATCACCAAGCAGCAAGTGAATCAAAGGCACCAAAGAGAAGCCCAAGGAAAACATCTGCAACTACTACTCAATACACCTCAACTGCAAGTCAGTCCAAGCCAACTACAACTCAGTCCAAGCCCATTGCAAGTCCAAAAAACAGAAATAAAACTGCATCCAGGTCCATAAAATATATTTGGTCTTTTGTTTACGGTTATGTGACTTATGATTCAGAAACAATATATCTTTTGTTTGTGACTTTTGTTATGTATTAGTACTCTTATGACACTATGGGCACTTTGTGATGTAAAATTTCAGTTTAACAAGTTAAAAGACTTGTTTAATGTATGGCAATGTTACCCTTCTAGCAGATGTGTTGTTTTGTTTTTGACAATTTATAACTTGTGTTATGACGTTATGCCAATACTAGCTTAAAAACATAAAAGTTGAAAGACTTGTTATGCCAATGTGAAACATCAATACACTTCTGTTTATCCAGACTTAATACAAAACACATACATACATTCTTGTTATGCCACTACCAGCTTAAAAATATACAGATAGTATCATTAATCTTGAAAGAGTATTGTTAAAGCCAAGAACCGGACTCAACTAGAGTGTATAATAACAATGATTGAACATGCACAGCGGAATAATAAGAACACAATCAAAGTTACCAACAAAGTTTTTTTTTCAAATATAACTAATGATCCTCTATGGATCTTTACACCCTCTCTAAAGAGGTTTTTCTTCAATGTTTTTAAAAAAAAGTATCCCCCAATACAATAGACCTAAGTTCCTTTTATAGATAAGGAACATTATTCCCTTTCTTGGGAAAAGAACAAGCATGCAACTAAAGTACAAGCATGCAACTAAATAATAAATGTAAAGCCCATACGCATGCCCATGCTATCCTTGGGCAGTCCACTAAAGCTAACCTCGGGCAGTACAATAATAAAGATGGGCTAACATATAAATAATAAAACTCATGCACGCCCTACACAGTACTGGCAGAAACAAGGCTTCACCACTTCAGATTCCACGGCTTTAGAACTGGCAGAATCCACGGCTTTAGAACTTCGAGAATCCACGGCTTCAAGATTGCCAGAATCCACGGCTTCAAGACTTTCGCTTCACTACTGATAGAATAAACTTGGCATAATTCCTACTTTGTACGTTTATATTACTTGGTAGAAACTCTTCTTCAGCAGAATCATTTGTTTCCGATCGGCCGAATCACTTTCACATAATTCCCAACAATCCTCCCCTAAACTGGAATTTAAATGATACTGATTGTAGAATCCAAGAGGATTGTACCATTTAAGTTCCAGTTTCCATATCTCTAAAAATTTCAGAACTAGAGGATTGTAGCACAAATGACACAATTTCCCAACAATCCTTCCCAACAATCTTTAACACTTCAGAACTTGAGGATTGTTCTCGAACATCAGTAGCAAAGAACCAAAAACAATGTCATCTCTATGATGACCAAACTTTGAAACGCCAGGTCTTTGCAGCAACATAAGACATATTGTACATCAAAACATAGAAGTTTCATACTATTCTCATCACTTCCAGGTGTGTTAACTCCTGTGAGAGGTGAATCATTGAAAATAATGGATTTGATGTCTCTTTACCAATAGCCATCACTACTGGAGTAGCCAAATGTTTAAGTTAGAAAACTATGGTACACTGATAACCATCTGATTTATTGGCAAACCAGCAACCATATAAACGGATTTGATGTGTCTTTACCGGAGCCGTTTGCTCGGGACTAGCCAACTCTTTGATGGAATGCCGTCATCATCATGGTGAGTAGATTACCATTTATGGATTTCCGCGACCTTTACCACAAGCCATTATCTTGTGGGCTAGCCAACTCTTGTGTCAGAAAGACATGGTGAGATGAAAACCATGAGTGGTGTAGTAATGAACCAACACCAAAACCTGCAAGTAAGAGAACAAAGCTGAACACAGGCGGGTTAGATTTTTTTTTTAACTAAGAAAGAATAAAAATAACCAAAACATGTACAAGATACCATCAAGCAGCAGCAGAAACCAAAGACATTTGTAGTGTCAGCAGAAACACTAAGCCTCCCCTTAGTCGTATGAGGATCCAACAACTGCAAAATGGTTAGAATACAAGAAAATACAACTATAAGCCTCCCTTAGGCTTATGCCTCCCCTTAGGCTTATGCCTCCCTCAATCAATGCACGACAACGACCATTGTTCTTGGGTACCCAGAATGAACCTTTCTTTTGAGTTTTCCCAGAATAACATGTTGAGGGCTTAACAACATTTGCCACACTAACTCCACCATGTGCCTTGGTCATATGGGATACATAAGGTGTATATGACTGAAAATAAGAACTTTTAGGTCTATAGGGCATAAGCCTAGCCTTCTTGTTCCACCAACCGGTAGTCACGGTGAAGAATATCCTCCACCGGAGGGCGGAAAAGGCTTATGAAGCCTGTTAGCAGAAACAGATGCATACACCTTTGGTTTACCAGTAGAAACTGGTTTACCTGCTCTCACATGTGCAGATTTGGGAACAAATGGAGGAATACTAGCAACATTAGTCCATGTGGGTCTAGAAGTCTTATGGCCGGAGGAAACACTCATCTTTTTCTCATGATAATCACAGTCTATAATAAGATGGAGTTTACTACCACACACAAAACAAGATTTCTTCTTAAATGACTTATTCTTAACACAACTTTGTTTATTACATTTAAACTTATCAAAACCAGATCTAGAAGCAAAATTGTGTTTAACAGAATAAGCAACTGGCTTTGTTTTGAGCTCATCATCAGCTACTATGGACTTGGGTGTGGTCATGGGTGTGTGCTTAGGTGAGTCAGACTTCTCACTTGAATCACATGAGGCATAGTCGATGGACTCTAGGTCGATGACTCGTCACTTGTAGAACAAGAGACAACGTCGATGTTTTGCTACTAAGGTGCGGTAAGTCACTTGACTTTTTGCCATACAAATGGTGTGATCCATCAAAGTCAACTGGAATGGACAGGTCAATAGGCATGAATTCACCTCTAATAGGTCCAGGGGCGACATGCAAATTACCTTCTTTTACAAAGTTAGCTAACCCTGGCGGTGTTGATTTACGACTATCATTCCTAGCTTCCAATCCTACATACTTTTGAAAACCTAAGCCTATAGGAGTATTAGGATTTTGACTAGCATAGATGTGACTAGCTAACTTGTTTCCATTCAATAACCATTCTTTATGCCTAGCAATTTCCTCATCTAGTTTCTCTTTAAGCTCTAGGTTCTCAGACATAGCTTCATCCTTTGCTTTCTCAGACAGTTTTAAGTAATTATTTGAAACTTCTAGATCAAACTATAACACCTTTATCTTTTCTTCATAAGCTATTTGATTCTTTTGAAACCATACTTTTTGTTTTTCTAAGGTTTTTAAAGCATGTTTATAAGCTTCATTGTCAACATAGCATGCATTATACTTAGGTTTCATATCATCATATGCTTCTTTTAGTTCATTATATCTCTCTTTACAACTATAATCACAAGTATGTACACGAGAGATGCCCATAAAAGCAATTGGCGGTGGCAAATCCTTGACATAACCTTGACATCAACTTCTTTGCTCATCTTCTTGAAATCAGCCTTTTCACCATACCTTGCTTTGAGAGCATTCCATATAAGACTTCCATCATCCATATGGCGAAAATCTGCTACATGATCAGCAGGAATAGATTTAATCAAGATAGTTCTGGCCTTTGACTCTCTTTGCACAACCATGTGTTCATCCGCGATCGATGGAGGACGAATAATGAAGTTACCATCACGATCACGTCCAACCCTTTTAAAGCTGTTGCCATTTTGGATCACCTTCCGGACATTCATATCATTATTCATGATCCGGTGTTCCATCTTTTTAGCCCGGACCGTACTCATCATCCATCAAATAAGGAAATATAACATCATCCCTATTATTATCAAATTCAGCCATGTTGAGGAGAAAAGATTGCATGAGTGAATGTAGCGGTAAAATTCCAGCAACAACCTTATGAACTTCAGCAGAAACAATAAAATAGTGGGGACCAAAATTTTGTTTAACCTTACGTAAACCTTCAGCAGACAGCGGAGAGAAAAAATTTTGACTACACGTGATCTCATGTGATAGACCTCTACACTTTGTAACCCACGTGATAACCCAATAGAATTTCAGCAGAAATGAATAAAAATTTCAGCAGAAATGAATAAAAATTCTGTCAGCCAATCAGATTAATGATCCACACCATAACCATCATACATCACCCCATATTGAATTTCAGCAGAAATGAATAAAAATTCTGTCGACCAATCGGGTAACCCTTTTCCCCACGTCAACCAATCAAAACCCTCGTGGGTTACGAACACTGATCAAAGTGTTTATATCATACCACGACAAGAATATGGAAATCAAATTATTGACCCCATCAATCTTTTATGAATTCGGTTTTTTTAAGTATAAAGGCGACACTTTTTGGTCTTTAGTGACACTTTTGGTGTTACTAAAAACTTGAAAATTTTAACTTACATGATGGTGTCTGCAGCAGTTTTCTGGCACGTGTATCTTTTGACTGAGACCTCAAATCAACAATCCCTTCGGTGGAAAGTTAGATGAGTATATAGAGAAGCTCCAGCCAAAATTTCAGCCTGATCCAACGATTCACGAAAAAGTTATGATCGTTTGAAAGCGTGCTGCGAAACATTACGAATTTTTAACGAACTGCGAATTTTGTATCGTCTTCGAAAAACCTTGTAAACTCAAGATCGAGAGCCACCTGCTCTGATACCAATTGTTAAAGCCAAGAACCGGACTCAACTAGAGTGTATAATAACAATGATTGAACATGCACAGCGGAATAATAAGAACACAATCAAAGTTACCAACAAAGTTTTTTTTCAAATATAACTAATGATCCTCTATGGATCTTTACACCCTCTCTAAAGAGGTTTTTCTTCAATGTTTTTAAAAAAAAGTATCCCCCAATACAATAGACCTAAGTTCCTTTTATAGATAAGGAACACTATTCCCTTTCTTGGGAAAAGAACAAGCATGCAACTAAATAATAAATGTAAAGCCCATACGCATGCCCATGCTATCCTTGGGTAGTCCACTAAAGCTAACCTCGGGCAGTACAATAATAAAGATGGGCTAACATATAAATAATAAAACTCATGCACGCCCTACACAGTACTTGCGAAACAAGGCTTCACCACTTGGCAGATTCCACGGCTTTAGAACTTCGCAGAATCCACGGCTTTAGAACTTCAGAGAATCCACGGCTTTCAGAATCCGCGGCCCGGCAGAATCCACGGCTTGCTTCACTACTTCGAGAATAAACTTGACATAATTCCTACTTTATGCGTTTATATTACTTAGTAGAAACTCTTCTTCAGCAGAATCATTTGTTTCCCGATCAGCCGAATCACTGTTTCACAGAATTCCCAACAATATCTGATACCGATTGTTAAAGCCAAGAACCGGACTCAACTAGAGTGTATAATAACAATGATTGAACATGCACAGCGGAATAATAAGAACACAATCAAAGTTACCAACAAAGTTTTTTTTCAAATATAACTAATGATCCTCTATGGATCTTTACACCCTCTCTAAAGAGGTTTTTCTTCAATGTTTTTAAAAAAAAGTATCCCCCAATACAATAGACCTAAGTTCCTTTTATAGATAAGGAACACTATTCCCTTTCTTGGGAAAAGAACAAGCATGCAACTAAATACAAGCATGCAACTAAATAATAAATGTAAAGCCCATACGCATGCCCATGCTATCCTTGGGCGATCCACTAAAGCTAACCTCGAGGCGTACAATAATAAAGATGGGCTAACATATAAATAATAAAACTCATGCACGCCCTACACTTGCGAGAAACAAGGCTTCACCACTTCCAGATTCCACGGCTTTAGAACTTCAGAATCCACGGCTTTAGAACTTCAGAGAATCCACGGCCGATTGCCGGAATCCACGGCTTTCACCGCTTCACTACTTCAGTAGAATAAACTTCAGCATAATTCCTACTTTGTACGTTTATATTACTTCAGTAGAAACTCTTCTTCAGCAGAATCATTTGTTTCCCGATCAGCCGAATCACTGTTTCACAGAATTCCCAACAAGTATTAACCCTGAAATTACCATTCATACTTGCACATCCATACATATAAAAGAATTAATTGACTACAGTTAATTGTTGAGTTCAAGTTATTCGTTATTCATCATACCTTTATCAGCTTACAACAAGAAACTAACTAAAAATAAGACCCAACTACAAATCAACCATATCCTCAATCTTCATCTTTCAGCTGTCATTTCTACCAATGATTCTTGAAGTTAGTTTCCTGACCTAAGTAGACCAGAAAGGATTTGCACTAAACGAGCACACATTGGTGGATCGAACCAATCAAAAAACCCACAATTTTCTCCCTACAAATTAGTACTTCAATAAATAACCTATGGAGAAAATATAACTAAAAATCAATACTTACAAAAATTTCGGGGCATAAATGAAAACGACGTCATGAGTTAATATTTTTCCAATGAAGTACGGATACGGGTCTGAGTACCATAGATAATGAATTGATTTTGCCCCTTTCACTTATTTAGGGTTAGGGTTTTTATTTTTTATGTGTGTTCTGGATTTGGGGACCACGATATTGGATCAGGTTGTGGTGGATGTGGTATTTAATAAAGTGGGTAGGAATATTTAATTGATAAAACCTAGAAAGACCAAAATACCCTTTTATGTGAAGCAAGTGCAAAAGATGACGGGGAGAAACTAACCAAGTTAGTGCCGGAGGACTAAAACGGACCAAACAGTGCAAAAAAACATATGGTTTTGCACTTAATGAACCACACGGACGAAACGTGCAATTTGTCCAAACCACAAGGACGATTTTTGCAATTTACTCATTAAAGAATTAAATGATGAGGTAAATATAAAAAGTTATATTAAAGATCATTTGCATACCGAAATTTTTTTACATAACAAAAAGGGATCAATCTCCACCATCTATCTTTATTTGATCTAATAGACGAGATTAAACTCAACAATTTAAAAAACTCACTTTCATCCTTTTTTTCAAATATTATTATCTTTCAAACAATTAATCGTTAAGCGAAAAAAACTATACCAATACGATGAACCTTTAATTATTTTTCTATAGATAGGCACTTTGATATACTTTCGGGAAAAAAAAATCGTGTTTTTCACGGTTTTTTTCATTTTTTTCGTAACTTAAATTTGCATGAAAAAATCATATGTGATTAAACACTAATTTGAATATTCTAATAATATCACATCTGATATTAGTATAAAATCACATATGATATGTCATATCATATATGATTTAACACTAATATGACATCTGATATTTCATATCGTATATGATTTAACACTAATATCACATGTGATATTATTAGAATATTCAAATTAGTGTTTTCCACATTTGATTTCTCATACAAGTTTTAACAACGAAGAAAGAATGAAAAAAAAAGACGAAAAAAGTGAAAAAAATGAATTTTTTGTCGAAAGTGTATCAAAGTGCCTGTCTATGGAAACATAATTAAATGCTCATCGCGATGGTGTAATTAGTTTCACTTAACGATCAACGGTTTAAGAGATATTTAAATTATAATAAATAGATGAAATATTAAAATGTTTTTAATCTAAGCCATTGATTTCTTTTTAAATGAAGGGTGGGATTAGTCCCTGATATGTAAAAAAATTTTAGTATGTAAAATTAGGGGTGAGCAAAATGACCAGAACCGAACCGGAACCGGAACCGACCCAACCCGGACCGAGTTTTAGACCCGCGGTTCGGTTCTCGGTTCTTTAATATCAAAAATTTCGGTTCTCGGTTCGGTTTGGAACAGCGGGTCTCGGTTCCGGAACCTAAGAACCGCAAAGGGAAACAAGGTTTTGAGTTTTGTATAACCTGATGGAGTTTTTCAAAGAGTTCTATGGTATATGGCCCAAGTTTTGACCTTCATTTTTACATGTTTAGCGTTATTGATTTTTAGTTTTTTTCAATCATTTTTTCCTTTTATTTTGTTCTTGAATATATAGTTAAATAATCTTCATGCTTAAATAGTTCATTCATGCAAAGGTCTCATATATATGCTTACTATACTTTCACAGCCAATACACTCCATCTTCACCTTTATCTTAACAGTCTAAAACACATACAAACACATGCTGAGTAACAAATATAATCATGAAAAACATTCCTCAACTTAAACAAATTAAAGTGCGACACCGTAAACGAATAAAAAATAACGAACCTCAAAATTCTAAGTAACTGCACTGGATGCGCATGTGGACAAACACACGTAATTGGTTACATGAAGTGCTCCCATAGCAAGTTTTATATTTGGAATCTGCAAAATTAGAGGATTAAGTTTATCTTTGTAGTAAAATCGGTTCTAATGGGTAAGAACCGGAAAACCCGAACCGGAACCGAGACATACTACTCGGTCCGATTCTCGGTTCCTTGGTCATATGTTTTTCGGTTCTCAGTTCTTGCGGTTCCGGTTCGGTTTCGTGCGGTTCCGGAACCGCGCTCACCTCTATGTAAAATAACTCTCCTAAAAAAATAATGACTACTTAATGTAGTAGTGCCTGCATTTAACCAATTTTAGACTCAAATACACCGTTGGTCCCTAAACTTGTCCAAATACATCGCATGGAACCGTAACTTGAGTTTTTAGTCGCCAGTAGTTCAAACTATGGGTTTTTTAAGCCAAACTGGTCCCTTTTGGCCCCTTGACCCGTTCTCCATTAGTCAACACCGTTATTTGCTTTCTTTTTTTGTTTTTAGCTAAGGGCATAATGGTTATTTCATAAATTTAGATTATTCTTTCAAGCACCTACAAACACACACTAAAAACATACACACACACTAAAAAAAGTCGTTTTTTGTACCTTCTTTACTCAATTTTTCAATATTGGTGGTCATAAATCTTTTTGATCTAAAAACACACAGTTTGTGTGTGTGTGTGTGTTTATATGAAATTGTGAAGTGAAATGTCTCAATTATCTGAACAACAACATCAACAACAAAGAGGGTTTAGAGTTCATGCTCCATTGTTCCGCTCATGATTCGTATAATTTTTAGAATGGCCATGTTCCTGAACATGGTCAGGACTCTCTTCTCAGTTCATGTTGGATATCTTACAGAAAATTGTTAAACAACTTCCTTAAACTACAGTTTTCATATGAATATTTATTCTTTTGGATGAGGCAACTTGATTAAGTACAATTTCACTGCTTCAATGGCTACCATCAAAGACTGTGAAAGTATGTGTCGGTTGCTTCTATATTCAATGCTTTAAGAATCAAATTTGTTAAACTGGATTAGAATTACATACTGTTGATTTACATTCAATTTCCACTGCAAGAAAGTATTGTCACCTATGAGTTAGACATAAGCTATAACTACCTAATTATATAGCACAATATGCACTAAAAATGCTTCTGAACTATCCTTTACAGCAATAAATATTAGCGTACTAATAAACTTTAGAAGATGAATTATACATAGTTCCTATACAAAAATTAGTAGTAGCAATGTCAATGACAATCTTCTGATTATTGATACAACATGTTCCTTTTCTAAAGCTTCACAATTAGACTGCCCTCATCGCCAATTGAACATGTAAACCAAATCTTGGTATAAATTAATTGGCTTGTCTGAACCCTAAACCTCAGCTATTCCCCTAAAACAAGATAATACAAATTGTTGTAAAGACATTATGGAACGAAATGTAAGAACTTGGTCCATACGTCTGATATGGTAACCAGACTTGGAAGAAAATAGAAGCACTCGATGCATGCGTGTAATTGACTGGTAAGGGGTATGGCTGAACTAACAAGTCGTACTGCCCCAACTGGAATAATCATTATCTTCTTCCTGGTCATTATTCACCCCTAATTAAATGGTAAAACATAGATGATCCCAGAAACATGTTACATTGTTATGGATTGATGATGGCTGATGAGGTCGGTGTTGACGCCAGCCATGACGTGCATTTCCACATCTTTATTTTTGTTATTTTGTGAATTAGTGTGTGTGATTTTGGATTAGGGTTTATGTGAAATGAAATGAATATCTATTTGGGGGAGATGGTGTTGCAGTTTTTGATCCAAAATATGAAATGATTGTTATGCCCTTAACTAAAAACAAAAAAAAGAAAGAAAGCAAATAACGGTGTTGACTAACGGAAAACGGGTCAAGGGGCCAAAAGGGACCAGTTTGGCTTCAAAAACCTGTTTGGGCTACTGGCGACTAAAAACTCAAGTTATGATTCCATGCGATGTATTTGGACAAATTTAGGGACCAACGGTATATTTTAGTCCCAATTTTATTATCACTATCTTTTATATAATAAGAAATATATTTCTAAAAGGTGAGAAAAACATATCGTAACTGTTGAAATTGGATTCTTCAATTTTGTTATGTAGGAGAAATTTTGTCAATTTTATTGCTCAATAGAAAGTTAAAATCAAAACAATTCATTAAACTCATATAAATTTCATCCAAAAAATAAAATAATATGTATAAAAATACATATGTCGATTTTCTAAAATATATTAAGAAAAAAAGGTAATTAATAAAATTTTAGCCATTAAATTTTAAATAAATTATATGGACTTAAGTAAATTTATCAGCTTTATGTTTTTCAGTAATTTTATAAATTTAAAAAATACCCCTTAAATTTTCATCTCTAAGCTTTATAATTTAGAAAAAACACATATGTTAGTTTTTATATTATATATACTGTTATCATTATATGTTAAATTATTGTATATGAACAGAATTATAAATAACAAAATGAAAGCATAAGGAATGTGATATATAAATGAATATACGAGATTATACATATACGAACAATTCATGTTATTCTTATATATCAGTTTGTGTAAGGATGTCCGAAAAATAATTTTTTGTTATATCCACGTTTAATAACTACTCATGTTATTCCTCTATATAAGTTATCACGGCCGTACACTAGTTTAAAAATTAAATACACCTAAATTTATTATTTTCATTAATATAAATATCAAAATCAAGGTATGAGCCCGCGCGTTACTGTGAGTTAAAAACATATACATGATATTATGCATATAACAACGATGCATGTAATTACTCTTTAAATATTAAATACGGATGTCTAAAAAAGCGTTTTTAAAGGTTTTACGTGTTGTTAAACACACATAATGTCTAAAACAAGATATCAATAGTTAAACTTAAACAATATCAACTTTAACACCATCACAGTTAAATAAAATCAAATCTTTTGTCAAACAAAAATCAATACAAACTATGAATCGATATTAAAACATAATAAAAATTTATGTAAAACCGCGCGTGCAAGTGTGTTATAATTATATAAGTATAAATGAGAGTTATTTTACATATCAAACTTCTTTCACACGCCAAGGGACTCATTTCCACCACCCATCTAAAAAGAAATCAATTGCGGAGATTAAAAGCATTTTATTATTTCACATATTTTTTATAATTTAAATATCTCTTAAACCGTTAATCGTTAAGCGAAAATATTTGCACCGTCGCGGCGAGCAATTAATTATCTTTCTATAGACGGGCACTTTGATATAATTTCGAAAAAAGGAAAAAAAAATCGGTTTTTCATGTTTTTTCGTTTTTTTACGTTACTGAAATTTGCATGAAAAAAAGCATATATGATTAAACACTAAATTGAATATCACATGTGATATTAGTGTTAAATCATATATGATATGTAATATCACATGTGATATGATATGTATATCATATGTGATTTTACACTAATATTACATGTGATATTACATATCACATATGATTTAACATAAATATCACATGTATATTCAAATTAGTGTTTAATCATATATGATTTTTTAATGTAAATTTCAGTAGCGCAAAAAAACGAAAAAAACTTAAAAAAAAAACGTGAAAAATACGATTTTTTTTTTTTTTTTTGTTGAAAGTATATCAAAGTGCCCATCTATAGAAAGACAATTAAATGCTCGTCGCAATGACATATTTTTTTTCGCTTAACGATTAACGGTTTGAAAGATATTAATATTTGAAAAAATGATAGAATGTAGGTTTTTTCAATTGTTGGGATTAATCTTATCTATTAGATCAAATAAAAATAAAATGTGAAGATTGATATTATGTAAATAATCTTTTGTAAATAATCTTTTGTCATTTTATATATTGTTACAGAAAATTCTTATTTAACATTTTTGTATACACACTCGGACAAACTTTACCGTGTTAAATTAGAAATTAAAAAAAAAAAAAAAAAAAAAAAAAAATTTGTGTTATTAAAATCAGATAATATACAATTTTTATACACAAATAATTACGGTAAAAATTAAATGTATTATAAATTATATCAAACTATATCAAGTAATATTTATGTTAAAATACTATGCGTGATCGGGGATATATAAGAGCAAGGGGTATGGGGTTCTTCACTTCTCGTCGTTGCAAACGTGGCAACTCGCCACTTCTCTTCATCCCTCGCCACCATACCATTGTGGCTCGCCACAATGGTTTTCGCCACTCCAACGACGAAGAAAACGACAGAAACCAAATACTACCGTTTGATTTCAAACGGATACTTTTTCTTTTCAAAATAATTTACTTTTCAAATATAAACCACCATCAATTTCAATTCTATATAAACCACCATTTACAAAAAAAAAAATTCACATATCACAAACACAATTCAATTTTAAAATTCACATTCTCTTTACGCAACAAATGGCTTGTCTCCCCTCATTCATTCGATATGCGACGTCGTTCAAAATCAATGCGAGAACGATGAGGAGGCTAGAAAAGAGGCTATTATCACAGCGTCATCCAATTCTTTGAGGACAAAGGAATGAGAAGGCTGCGGATGAGAGACAGCTACAAGACTTGCAACGACATCATGAGCGAAAAGGTGTTATCGAGAATTTCGAAGGAGGAAGCGCAGAGATGACGAACTTATTGACAAGTTGTGGAAGTGTGTTCAACGGATAACGAACAACATCACCACCAAAGTCAATTGGAGCTATCGGGTGAACAAAGATGATGATCAGGAGTCTCCGTGAGGGATCTCCGGTAGACGAGGAAGCTTTGTCTCGCCTCGAGGATTATATACCCTCCGCGTTTGATCCTGTGGACGAGGAGTTTTCAGATTAGGATTTAAAATTTATGTATTTTTCGTATGTGATTAGGATTTAAAATTTATGTATTTTTCGTATGGTTTATTTTATTACCGTATTTTTTTTCGTATGTTTTTTTTTATTTTGCGTATTGTAGTTGTATTTTTATTTTAATTGAATGAAATGAATTTAATTATGTTTGGAAAATATGAAAAATAAATAAAATGAAGGTGGGTGGGGCATAAATGAAGAGAAGTGAGTAAGTTGTGATTGAGGGGTATTTTTTAGTTAGTGTGTTGAAGTGATGTGGAGGTGAGGTGACACATGTGAGGCCCAAATGAAAAAAAGTGGGCAAGTTGCAACACCCCTTCCTCTAATACTAACCAACGATATTAATAAACGATTAAAAGTTAAAGAATAAGCGAACGAAAATGAACCCGTATGTAGGCCGCCGTATGTAGGCCGCCATATGCGGCGTGTGTGACTAATAGGTGAACTGGTCCAAGTCCAACCACAACACGGACCCACAAACCAATTCATATTATTCACTGCTGCCGCCTGCCGGTGGGTCTCACGTGAGCTGGAACCTAGAAGAAGAACCTGCTTCTCCCCACATAGTACAACTGTGAACCTCACGTGTGATGTTATTATCAACTTCTTCATAATTTTTTTTTTTCAAACTAAGTCTATCAAAAATCTCTATTTATGACACATAAAATGATAATTATTTTTTGGCAAATGACAAAAAAATGCATCGAACTTGATATTTTATATGATTGTGTGTAGCCAACTATTTTTTTTTTATTGTATGTACTGAACTTTCAAATTTCGATCATTATGTGTATCTTGTGACTATTCTGCCAAGTAAAATTACCATTTTACCCTTCAAATTTTGAAAAATTTAAGGGTAAAATGGTCACAAAATACACACAATAAGCGAATTTTGAAAGTTCAGTACACACAATAAGAAAAAAATAGTTGGCTACACACAATCATAAAAAGTGTCAAGTTCGATGCATTTTTTTGTCATTTGTCCATTATTTTTTGGGTTGTGTTATTAACTTATTGAGACCACGGCTCACATGTGTTGTATTTTTCAACAACTTTCAACTAGTACAATACCCGTGCGTTGCCCAGGTTCATCGTTACAATATATATATATATATATATACATGTATATATATATATATATATATATAGAGAGAGAGAGAGAGAAAGATGAAACCAAAAAAGTGAGGAAACAGACGTTACCTCATCAAATAACGCATGAGTACCCATGTCCACATTGTTCCCGGCTTGATATTCAAAGAAAAAAAAAGGTTAGGTCTTCATAAAATATAAAACGATGAGGCAAGATGTTGAAAGGTGATATCGAAAAAGTGTAGACTCGGAAGTTACCTTGATTTCTTCATTGACAGTCATTTTCACTTCGTCGGCTAACTCGTTTCTAGCTTCGCTAGTGAGCATATTGTTTGATAGTCCATGTTGGGTTCAGTAAATACCCAAACCCCTTAATCTAGGATTTGAATAGAAAATAGCCCAAGTGTTTAGACCGTTAAACACTAACAAGTCACTGAGTGCATAGTCTCTCAGTGAGTCATCTTCAAGATACTCGGTACGAGGCAAAGAAGAAATCTCTCCACTCAGTAAGACGGAACTTAAAGGGTGAAGACTGAGTCAAGAAGAAGATAGTGGATTCAGTGAGTGATGACAATAACTCACTGAATCCCTAAACTCTCTCCAACTACTTACGAAGACAAAGCTGAAGTAGAAGGCGAAGGATGAATAGGAAGAAAGAGCGGGATAAGGCGGGATAAGTTTGAACAGATAAGACGAAGTCCTTATCAACCAAAGTCAACTTTCCCTGAATGGCAAAAGACCGGGCTTAGTGTCAAGATGAACTTAGGAAAATAGTCTTGTCTCTTACCTAGAATAGCCTTTGTAAACAGAGACAAAATACATCAAGATATTTTGTCTTCGTATGATGTCAGGTTGTCACTTAGGAAAAGAGTCAAAAATCATACATGTATAAATAGCATAAGAGATGGAGTGAAAAGATTAAGCTTGTGAATTGTAAAACACACATACACGCAAGCCATCTTTTCACTCCTCCAAATACAACTTAGTTCTGAGATAGCTCGGTGAGCTCTAAGAGTTGTGCTCGGACTTAGCTGAGCTTAGAGATGAGTCACTCAACTTTGTCATTTCAATTCCAAGTACTATTCCGCAAGTACTTGGGTAACGTATTCTTTGTTGATTTATTTCTAATAAGAATATGATGTTGAAAATTACTTTGTGTGTTTTACTTATTTTAATTTCAGTCATAGTTCACTATTAACTAGTTTTATATATTTAAAACTGTTTTAAACGATAATGAACGGGGAACAACAGTCCCTCTGTGTAAATGCAAGAAAAGAAAGGTTTACAATAATCATTTTGTAACATAATGGATCAAAGATATTGCATTGTACTCATACCTCCATTTTCTTGTATATAATTTTTTTATCCTGTGAAAATGATTGATTGGCTAATTTTTTACAAATGAGCTAGTATGAGTATTGATGTGTTTACCATTTAATTTTAAAACTACTATAACGCTGCGTTCCCGAGTTTTATTTTTGAAAGAAGAGAAAAGAAATGGAAAGAAAACAAAATAAATTTGTGTTCTTGAGTTTTTTTAGGAGAGAAGAGTAAATTTGGCTAAACTTCTCTCCAAAACTTTCTTCCCAAAAGTGGGATGATTTGGAGAGAAGTTATATTTGGAAGCTTTTAATAAATATAATTACTAAAATAACCTATCATAAAACATGACTTTTAAATATAACAAAGGATATAATTGTAAAATCAATTAGTTATATTTTCTTTTCTCTTTTAACTCGGGAACATGAAATAAAAATTTAATTTCATATATCTCCTCTTCTTTTCTGCCCATTTTCAACTCTTCTTTTCTCTTCTTTCACTACTAAACTTGGGAACAGAGTGTAAATCATCACATGGCTGTACGGAGAGAATAAGCAGATTTTTTAGTGAATTAGTTTCATAGCTTTGTTAGTCAAAGTTTAAGTGTGATATTTTCTTGTTTGTAAATAACTGCATGCCTCTATGTTAATATATTACCAATATTTAAAACTTATCCTCTTCCATTGATTTAGCACATGGATATATTAGGTTTCAATGCTTCCGTTATTACCTCCAGTAAGTTACAAAAGATAATGAATGAATTAGAACGGTTCAGATTAAAACTTCATATGATCCTACGGATGTAAAAAATTTCTGTAAAAGTCACCGGCGGCAATAGAATAGTAATCTTCTTTAACTTTCTATTTTCAGTATAACATTATTATTTTATCAATTTATATTTTTACTAATTTAATAATTTTTACTTGTTAAACTTTATAATTTTTATTTCGTATTTTTCGTTTCATAATTTTATAATATAAATAAGATTATAACAAAAAAAAAGGAAAAAAAAAAACCAAAAATAAACTACTCAAAGATGACCTAATGTCAAAAAAAATTGTGACTATCACTATAAAATTTGTGAATAACTTGTAAAAATGAGAAGGTCTTAATAACCCACCTCTTATTTTTGAGTTTACTTAACTTTGTTTCATTTATCTAAAACTAGTATTATATTTTTAATATTATGAGATTACGTTGATTATTGTGTACTTTAAAAAATTTAATACATATTTGCTCGGTTTAATGTTTGACGTCTAACTGATGCTACGTTTGTCAGCGTTCCTTCTCACACGTATTCGCAGTACATTCGTAACGTGTTCGCAGTCTTTGTATTAAAAAACCCGTTTTGTTGAACCTATCGTAATCACTTTGCAGGCTATCGCAGTATAAAAACCATTGAGTGTGAACGGTGTCTCAGTTTTTTTGTCATGCGACTCTCACTTTGTAACTGGATCGCATCATCTTCGATTTTGATCTGGTCCGGACGAGACGGGCTTCGTCGTGATCGGAATGAGACGGAGGTGAAGACGGTATAATTTCCAGAAAAATAGAGGTGCCTGGGAGAATATAAATTTTGTTTTAGAAACGGTGTGAATGAGACGGTGTAGATACAACTAATTATCTTACAATATTTATGATATATATGCATCATAAATTTATATTAAATAGACAGAACTATTTGATTTTTGAACAAGACATAACTATTTGATTGAAATCATTTTTTCACATTATAAAATAATGCTAGACTACAAGCTTTTTGATTTGATAGCTAACTAATATTAGAGTGGACGGTGTGGGCTCGCCGTCGCCTACGTGGCCTGCCGCCGTGGCTCGCCGTCACACCGCCTCCACTCGTTGTGGCTCGCCGTCGAGGGTGAAGTCGTGGGGACGACGAAGCTTAACTCTGACAAGAGATTTTTTTTTTTAAGTTTTATGGAATAAGGTGAAGGTGAAGTTGATTTCGAAAGTTTAGTAGGTACTTGAGAACTTCGTGGTTAAACAGAAAAAACTGAAACTTTAAAGATTAGCGAAAACATGAAATACATAGTAACCTTAAACATTAAAACTACAGATGGATCCCTAAAAACAACATAAAAACATGAAATACATAATAAAACTACTAAACACTTAAAAAACGAGTCATCCGAGTCCAAACCATCATCACTTGTTGGCGGAGAATAAAACTCCCCATTAATGTATCGACTCTCCATTATGTCGAAAAAGTTGTCTTGGAGGTACTTGGGCCTCCGTGCTTCTTGCTCACGGCGGCGACCTCTTCACGTGCTGCTCTTGCGATATCTCCTGACGTTTTCTTCATCTTGTTCAAACTGCCGGAGGGAAGCCTCACTTAACCCACTTGGGTGGTTTTGAAAATCCACCTGTGGACTGTTCACAGGTGGACTTGGAACAATTGGGAGGTACGGGATGTTTTCAAACCCCACCGGAAAGACATTTTCCGGTGGTGTTGAGTAAACTTCAAACTCTGGCAGAGTTGGAAAGTTGGTTTCGACAAGTGATCGGTGCTTGAAAGCGGTTTCCGCAACTTCTCTGGTGGGGAATTCTTTGAGAAAAGTCTTTCGAGACATTCTTTTGTGTGTGAATTGTGTTATTTGTGTGTCAAACTAATCTTTGGTATGATAGTATATATGGAAAACTTAACCGTTTGAATTTGAATTTAAAATTTAAAATTTGAATTTAACCAACAAGATACCGGTTTTGAATTGAATTTAACGTTTAAATTTGAATTACCCAACAACGATGCCGGTTTTGAATTGAATTTAACGTTGAAAACCACCTTTATAAATAACATCAACCACCATTTTATTTCACATCTACATCAATCCAAAAACACACACACACAAATGTCTCAAAATTTGAAGTGGAACAAGTCTGAAGAAATCTTGCTTGCGCAAGTTTGGATACAAATTTCGCAAGCTATGGATATGCAAAATAACCGTTCGAAAATATTTTTGGAATGGCGTTATGCATATGTTCAATAATCGACAACCGATGACCATCGTACAAAAATTCAATCACGGGTAAATGGGCGAGGATTAGCGTCGATTGCAAAAGGTTCAACGCAATTTACAAACAGTTGCTGTCGAAGTGCTCAAAATGACCAATCTCATCTCGAAAATGCGAAACTAAGCTTCCAGCAACAATTTGGTAGAAATGAGTTCAAATATGTTCATGTTTGGGAGATTTTGAAAAATTGCCCAAATTGGGATGTCGAAGATTAATTCCAGTAGTATGTGTTGTTTTTTTTCTTAATCGTGTTGTTTTTTATTCCCGTATCGTGTTGTTTTTTTCCGTATCGTGTTGTTTTTTTATTATTGTGTTATGTATTGTATTTTTAATTTGAATGAAATGAATTTATTTAGTTTTTATTTGGAAGTGAAAATTGAATAAAAAAAATAAAGTGGTAGTGGTGGGGCCCAAATGAAGAGGTTGAAGTTTGTTATGAGTGAGGAGGGGGTTTGTTGTGGTTAGTTGTGGGAAAATGAGATGCTGATGTGGCGCTGAGGTGGCGCGACGATGAAGTAATGCCTTGTTATGGTACCTAGCACTCTTAGCCCCGAACAAATCTTTCCTCTTGTTCTTAGTGATAAATTTTGATTGATAGCTAACAAATATTAGCCCCGAACAAATCTTTCCTCTTGTTCTTAGCGATAAATTTTGTTTTAGAGAAATTCATAGAACCTTTGTGACATTTGATGTGTATTCTAAAAAAATTAACTAGTAACGTGTAAAAAGCTATACTCTTTTAAGGTTTGTTTAACTTCTGTTTTAAGAGTGCATGTTATATCTAATAAACCTTTAGCTGAACAATATGATGAAGGCAGATCAATCAATTTAGCTGAACAATATGATGAAGGCAGATCAGTCAATAGGTTGTCGATCAAGTTCTACAATAGATATGATTGAATTAGGATACAATTCATCTTTGTTTATATAAAGAATTAAATGATGTTATGTCTTGTGCTATAGAAAATTTAATCTTCCAAACATATTTTACCCCAAATCTGGCATTTGACCTTTTGTTTTGTTAATATTGCAGGTTAGGATATAATCAGGACCTTTAGATTTGCGTAGAAGTATCTGTTTGGAACACTTTTTATGTTAACAAGCACATTAAGGAGTTATGGGGTGGTCGGATGGTAAGAGCTAGTGTCCATATTATGGGTCAATTACATTTATATCCATTAAAATCTGCATATTCGTGTATTTTCTCACTATATACTTAAACATTATTCATTAAAAACGTGTATTTTGAGAAAATATACAAATAAGCAACCCTATCTTTATTATGTAGGGTGGAGGTTTTAAGTTTTAACAATGTTTGACCTACACAAAGTGAAAGTGACCTCAACAATCTCAACCTCTATAAAAAGCTTAGTATGTGGTAATGAACATAAACCCGTGTGAAAAGCCTATAAAGGTTTATTGGCTGAAATCAATAACATCAATTAGGATTGTTGAACAAATAGTGAATTGATATGGAGCCGACATGGCCGAGATAGATATAGGACACTTTTCCTTTTAAATATTAACATATCAATTTCTTATGAACCTGGACTATCATGTTACTTTTAGTCTAAATCATATGATATATACAACTTGAGGCATATATTGACCACTTTTCAACTAGTTGTTGATCATCACGTATCCTATTTTGATTCTTCTTTTGGATTATTGTGACCATCTTGGATTATATAAACCATTTACCTACCCATTTGTTGTAAGCTTTGTTTGAATGTGGTATGAGTATCAATTATGCCGTTTTTATTACCTTTGATATATATCGTTATGATCGATATATGGTCATTCGTTTGTGATAATTTTACGTAAACTAAAGTGGTCATTGTTAGGATGGGCATCCATTGTTATCAGAGAGCTTGATATAGTAGTGTATTTAGGACTTTGGGTGGATAATCAACCAAAGTACGAATAGGTTATTGGCAAGGTTGTGTAATAAGGTGCCTAACTATTAATATGTGGCACAAAAACCTAAGATAGGCAAATGGTGTTTGTTTAAGATGAGATGGTCCACCACTATAGTAATGAATGATAAATATAATTCATACTTCATATACATCTAAAAAGGTAAAAATGGATCTTTCATTGGTGAGGGACTCATCCCTACTATCAAACACATATTCATTGCCATTCATGACAGCATACCAAACGCACCCTTAATACAAAGATTATTTCCATCCACACGTCTTTACTATCTATTATTTGTCTTCTAAATAATCATAGATAAATGTTGCTAGAAAAAGAGAGTTTTGAATGCAAAGCTATCTGTCTATCTTAGTGATAACTTTGAAGCCAATTATCAATGTGAATGTTAAATTGATACGACAAAATGCGTTCGTTGGAGTTCCAATTATTCAGGTGCCAAGTTTGGCTGAGATGCCGACATGTAAGAGCTTCGACAGCGGTCAACATTCATCTGACATTTGTCATTCACTCGTGCGTTATGACCAATCTAACATTTTAAAATTAAATAGCATAATAAATATAATATGAAAAAAAAAAAAAAAAAAAAACTCTTAAATCAAAAGTCATTCAAAATGAAGATATCTAACTTTCCTTTTAGCCATCAGAAGGTAACTAACTTATTATTCGATTAATTTAAAATTTTCGTTAATATTTAACGATTATTCATTAATTTTTAAAATTTTGTTCCACCTAGTCGTCGCCAGAACCACCGATCATCGGATTCACCGCCGATACCACCAACCCAGCCCACCACTACCATCACCAACCAACACCACCACCATCAGCCTCGCCCACCACCACCAACCATCGTTGTCGCCGCCGGTCCACAACCACCAATCACCGCCGCCACCAGTGGCGGAACTTGAGAACTTTCGTTGGAAGGGCCGAAACATAAGTTTTTATATGTATAAAGAACATTCAACTATATAATTGTAAGAGAACAGTAATTGTGAGATGATAATTGATATTTCATAAATTACCCTTGAACTTTTACCTGTTTTACATTAATGACCCTAAAATTTGGGAGGGCCGGGACCCTCCCTTGCTTCCATTAAGGTCCGCCATTGGCCGTCACCATTAGCCACCCCTGCTACCATCACCACTCGCCAATACGACATCATCCCCCATTACGATCGCGACAATGTTTGGGGTTGAGGGTGGCATGCGATGGGTTGTTTCGGTGGTGATGTTGGTGGCGGGTAGGGTTGGTAATGACGCAGGTATTGTTAGGGGTTGATATTGGTTGTGACACCAGTGTTAGGTGACGATGGTGGGTGGCGTTGGGGTAAAACGATGATAAGTGGGGTCGGTGGTGGGTAGCGGTGGTGGTGAGTGGCAGTAGTGGTAGGTGTGGTTGGTGGTGGTGGCGGCAACGGTTCATGGTGGTGGTGGAAACGGTGGTTGGTGATGGTAGTGGTGAGAGGGGTTGGTGGCGGCAACGGTTGACGGCAACGTTGATGATGGTGGTGGACATGAAATGTAGAGCTTAACAAATGATCGTAATTATTTAACGAAAATTCTCAAATTGGAAAAGAAAAAAAAAGTTGGCTCTCATTTATGCAAAAATAAAGTGAGATACTTTAATCGGAAATAACCCATAATTGAGCACTTTTCGTGTCATTTGCGCTTTCGATATATATAGTGTAACACCCCCAAAACACGAGGCGCCACTAAATTGGCATCATAACGCAGGTAGTAAAGAACGGTTTATAAAACCCGTTTAAGAACTTTTATTAATAAATTAATAATGTTTACAAGAGTTTGATTGTTGCGGAAAATGGTCCATTAATAAAAGGTGATCCCAAATACATCAGTGTAGTCTAGAACCATGCCACGCCAAGCCCTGCCTTGAGATCGTCACACTTCAGGATTAAACACCTGAGAAAAACATCTTTGAAAAGGGTCAGCTATAAAGCTGGTGAGTTCATAGGTTTATAGTAAAGCATTACAGAAATCAAGTTTGTTTTATGGACAAAAGTGTGCTCGATACACCGCGTGTAAGGAGTCTTCCAAATAAAAGTGGTTGTGTCTATTACTCGAGCTCTAAGTTCATGTTACCAAGCTACAACAGTTTCGCATACGTGCAAGTAGCATGTCAATATGTTTATGGTGCCCTTAGCAAGTGTGTATTCCCATCAACACTTGAGTTCCGACATGATATACGTCCGGAGACAAGTTGGCGCTACCAACCTGGACGGAGGCGTTACCCTCAATAGATCTATTTATAACATTCGCGCTCCCCGCAGGGATTAATGGTACATGCCATGCGGGCAAGTGGGAAATAAGTTCCTTAGGCTATGCTCGTAATAGTGGTTTACACAAGAGTTTCAGTTCTAGTACATAAAAGTAGTTATTGTCCATAGAGTATTTGCGCAAAAGCAATAATCATCAAGTGTTTGCATAACTGCAATAGTTCATAAAGTGGTTTGCACGAAAGCAATAGTTCATAAGGTGTTTGCATACAAGCAATATCATACAAAAAGAGTTTGCATAAAAGCAATATTTCATAAAGAGTTTGCATGTTTCTCACACCAAAACTGTTATAAACAGGTAAAGTAGGGGTTATGAACTCACCTTGGTATACAGAAATATAAGACATCACATCTAACATCAAGTAATAAATGTGCACGGCTTCAACACGCAACCTAGATAAGTATGGTGTGATTTTTAGTCTAAGTCTCGTATTCAAATGCATGTTGTGTAGTTTAAACAACGTTTGTAAATTTACAAGTATTTATGTTTTTTTGAAATGCTTAATGTTCAAAAACAAAAATTTTCAAATATTTGAGTTATTGTAGCTTATGTGGATGTTTCAAAGTTAATTAGATCATCGATGTACGTAACTATATTTAAGAGATTTGAAACTGTTTCATTTTTGTAATAAATTTCACTTAGCATATACTGAGATCGTGTGTTTGCATGAAATGCTTTTGTGCTTCTCTTCTTCCTCGAATTTTACACAGAAATGGTTGGCTTATGTTTGTAAAACGAATGAGCTTATAGTATTAGCTCATTGAATAAGCTCTCGAGTGAGCAATTGAGTTTTAAGAGCTTCGATAAGACTCGAGTTTGTTTTGTGTTTCGAAACCAATAAATAAGTTTTAAAGTTCTCCATTGGTTTGTTTTACGTTCGATCATGCATGTTTTACGTTCAAATTTTTTACCACATAAGCTTTATAACTCCATGTAACTGTTACGAGTTCCTAATAGTCAATAAAATGAAACTTTTCGATATGTTGTTTCATTTTAACGAAAAAAGTGAGATTTGAGATTATAATTTTTCACAAAAACTTTACCATTTAATGACATGAATTTAGTATCAAAAGAGTTGGATTAGAATTTGCTTACAGATAGGAAAGGGGCCCGAGTAAAGAGAAAAAAGAACCAAGAGCTTAGAACCAAACTCAACTCGATAGCTTTCCAAAATGTGAACCCGTTTTGCTTCCAAGTGGAACACGATTACCTCCCAAAATAAGAAACCCGACTTCTCCTTAGCTTATGAAAAACCCGTTTGTTCCAGCTTCTTTTTGTTTGTTTCGAATGAGTTCCAAAGAAGTGTGTGTGGTTTGAGCTTTTTCCAAATTTCGGTATGTGAGAAGAAAGATAAGAGAGAGTTAGTGAATAGTGAGAATGTACTATAAGGATTTGTGTGTGGATTTGTCGACTGTCACAAGGAAGGAAACAAGAGAAGATTGCTTGTTAGAGTCTCAAATACCAAATGAAAGTTGTACTACTTGAGTTGACAAGAGAGATTGTGTGTGGTTTGGTGTGTACAGTCGAGCAAAAGAACAAAAGAAAAGAAAAGATGGAGCATGGTGTGAAGTGTGATCTACTCAAGTGTGTAGAAAATCAAATGAATAATACAAGTCAAGTGGTTGCTTGTTGCCTTGTGGTCCTTTTGGTCAGTTTCATATGCAAGAAAAAAAAAACAAAAGTTTGCTACTAGTGTTTGTGGCTTGTGCCTTTGGTAAAAAAATTATACGCAAAGAAGAAAGAAATATATTAAGTGTTGAGCTGTTTTGCTTTATCTACATGTTGCCAAAAGTTATCATAGGGTGCGCTTGACAAACTGTTTGTGACAAGGGTATACTTGTTTTAATTTTTGTGTGTTGCAAGATAAACATAAGGAGTTGCGTTTATGGTTTAGTGGATTCGGCCTAAGGAGAAGAAAAACAAAGGAAAATAATTAATAAATTTTTTATATAAGGTGGTTTAATTCGATATCGAGAATTTGTTCGGAATAAACTTGTAGGTTGGTGTATTTGTTGTTTGCCCAAAATGAAAACGTGACACTCTAGAGTATGAGAGAGGTTAAACGAAGTGTATAACTTGACTTGTTAAGTTCCATGTTGTTTGGACGTTTGGATCATAAAAATAAAAACGTATACATTTATTGTTTCAAATAGTTTCTTGTCTGAAACTGAAAACGTATATAAAATCCAATGTTCTTATGTTTGGTTGCATAAGGCGCGACACAAGTAAGATTAGAAAAGAGTGAAAAGTTAAAACGTGAATCCCCGTATTTTTTTACGTATCTCGTTTAAATTTAAACGTGAATCAAGATGTTTTGGTTACACGTTGAAAATTGTTAACGTGTGAAATATGTTTTTGAGTTTGTTTTTATTACAAAATTATAAAAACAATAATATTTGTTCCATAAGGTGTTTTTATTAGACTAAACCATATTATCTATTGGTCGGTTCGTGCGCGAGCTCGTGTTTCCAATAAAATGAGATAACTATTCGTGTGAGTTAGAAAACTCATAAGTGGTCAAAATTTTTTTAAAAAAATGTATTTTCTGATAATCATAAATAGTTTAAATTGTTCCAGTGTGCGGAATAACTTCCCATAATTATATCAAGTGAGCTAATGCTTGCTCAAAATTGAGTATGTTATAATAAATATTAATTAATTATTAAATTAGTATTTGGAAATTTACCGATTGTCATAGTCTCCTCGAATTTCAGATTGAGTTACTCGGTAGAGTTTGTGTGTTTTGACAATCGGGATACGGCTATACCTTAACCGTTTGTCTTCCCGACTCAGAGTTTTGATAGGTTTCTTAGTATGGTGTAAACTTTCATCAATGTGAATATTTTCCAAGGAAATGATGTTCAGTCAAGGTGTACTCCTATAGTTATTTCTATTACCTCATTCCTCAAGGCTTTTGTTACTAAGGGATATCCGAACAACCTACTACTTGTAGTTGCTCATGACATGATATTTTTGATGGTCATTCCATTTGAATGATGACGTCGAAATGTCATGTTTTGTTGTGTGATTAAAATGATAGTGTGGGTTACTGGTAAGCTTCAGGTTCCCTCTAGAAGGATGGTGTTGATTGCTACTTGTAATTCATTTTTGATTTAATGATGTACTTTATACCCAAAGTACGGATGCTCAAAGTTGAGAGTATAGTTTGGTCATTTACGGAGTATAAGTCGTAAAGTACTTATAGGGTTCCTATTTGATGATGAGATTTCTCGGAACGAGAAAAGTTACGGGGAGAAACAGAGAGTTACGTAGTTGGTCTCCGTAAATAGTCTGGAGTTATAACTTTTAAGGAAGTTATTGCTGGTGACTGTGTTTGTCAGTAGGTTGTCCTAAGATAATTTAGGATGTGGTTTGTCTCCTTAGTTTAATATGGGGTATGAGGTAAAACTATACTTAGGTGGTCAAGTTGTGTAGAAATCTACTTGATTTCTATGGTTACTTAGGATGAAAGTTCATAAGTCGTATTTCTTCCGACTACACATGTGGAAATGGTTGTGCACATCACTAAGTTCTGATGATAGCCAGAGGTTGTTTGTTTGACAACCAGATCCTTTGAAATCGAAAGGAGTAAAGTAAGGTTAGGTATTGCTAGAGTTGAGTTTCGTACAACTCTTAATACAACTCTTAAGGTCGTTACTGTAGGTAATTCCTATTGATTGAGGTTATGCTCATTGGTAGATTGTCTTATGATGGCTAGTTGGTGGCACCCGTCTTTTCGGATTTGGATGATGTGAAAATAGAAAGTTGTTGACTTTGATCAAGTTTTTGGAAAAGAACTTGATGAATGTAGCGAAAGTTGTTGAACTTCAGCTTTTTTAAAGAAGGACTTGTTAAATAAAGTTTTTAGTGACAACAAAGAATCGGTTCCAAGTTGGAAGTTTACATGTCCTTTATGTGAGTTCAGGAGTTGCTTCTTAGACGCAAGTAATTCTAACACAATAGCTTTTGTAGATGATGAATCCGTTTGTTCCTTAGCAATCCCATTCAAATGTTTATTGTTTGTTGTTTCAAGGCAAAGTGTTCCAAAGGTTTTGCCTTGTTAGTAAAGAAGAGTCATTCCTCTAATGGCTAGTGATGAATTCCGATTCATCGATAAGGCGCGAAGTGGAGGAGATTGTGACGGGGTAAGGTCGTGACAGATACGTATTACACAATAATGCGGAGTCTGCTGTATGAAAAGTTTGTGTATTCACACAAATTTGTAGCACCCAAAGTTTTTAACAAGAATTTACTTCAAACATAATTCTAGTGTACCTATTCTCAGTATTGCAAAATTCACCTCTGAGTCGGACAGAGGTGATCAGGCTATGTCCCACTGTCCCTGGTCGAATATAGGTGATCATTCTATATTCCACCGAGGTTCAATGAATTTTGAAATGCTCAGCTCAGTTATGCTGATAGTATGATTCAATGCTTTTAAAATTTGTTTTGAAAGACTAAGATGAGTGACCAAACTTGAGGTCAGTTAATAAGTTCACATAGAGTGAGGCGAGTATTCAAACTCGAAGTTGAACAATAGTTCATGTAAAGGAAGGCATAACCTTGAGGTTATAGGCTAGTATAGAGTAGAATTATCACAATCCAATATATGTGAGTATGAGTGAGCGGGTAAGGCATAGTCTGTGACAAAGCCAGGATATATGTGTAAGTATATAATAAATCCTTTAAACAAGTAGTATGTGTCAAGTAAATATATTTTAGCATATAGTAGAGTATGACACAAGGTTGCGTTAAATGAACAGCAAGTAAATAGCGAGCATAATATGAAATTTATGTCAAGTAAAATAGTGAGCAAGGCGGGCTGGCATGTGTTTGGCATATGTTTGGTCATAGGTAAAGTTTTTCGTAAAAGCGGTTATAGTTTAGGGCTTCTTTGTGCCTAGTCCTCTATAACCAGGATCTGATACCAATCTGTAACACCCCTAAAACCCGAGGGCGCCACTCAATTGGCATCATAACACAGGTAGTAAAAAACGGTTTATAAAACCCGTTTAAGAACTTTTATTAATAAATTAACAATGTTTACAAGAGTTTAATTGTTGGGAAAATGACCCATTAATAAAAGGTGGTCACAAATACATCAGTGTAGTCTATAATGTTGGAAAATTTAGTGCACTTGCGGGATTAGTTCACACCTGGTTTTGGGTAAGGAGGTACGGAGTATACACCCATGAGGTCCCTGAACACCCTGACTCAATAGTGGTTAGTACTGCTAGTGTATTGGTTACTACTACTATTGTAGTAACTGATGGTTCCTACTGGTAGTGTATTGGTTCCTGCTGCTAGTGTATTGGTTACTACTGCTAGTGTAATAACTGATGGTTCCTACTAGTAGTGTATTGGTTCCTGCTGCTAGTGTAATGGTTCCTACTGGTAGTGTTGCAGTGATTAATTTGTAACAGCTTTGACTCATTCAAGTGGCTGTTATGACTGCTTTATGACCACGTTTAATTGGTCATGTAACCACTATTCCTATAATAATGGAGGCCTTTTATGGGTGATTAATTGGCCGTTAATTACTCATAAAGTCCATTGACTAGGAGTGAGTGTTCTCTACTATAAATAGAGATCGTCATCATCAGCATGAATATACACAAAACCATGAGAAACAAACAGATAGCTAAAACACTTATATGCGCAAGGGTTATTGATTGTGCCTAATTCAATAACTACCATTTGGTCTTATCCCAAGTAGATATTCGTGTAACCTAGGCATAGGGTCGAATAGTTTACTTTGGAAAGTGATCACACGATTCCAACTAATATCCGGTAACCACCTAGTGGTATTGCATTGCTACTGATTATCTTACCCTACTGCTGGGTGAATCACCACCAATAATCAAAGTAAACTATTTGTGATAATCAATGGTTGCTGCTAAAATAAAACACATGGCTTCAAACTTTGCCAAGCTGGACAAGTTTGAAGGGGTGGACTTCAGGAGATGGCAGTAGAAGATGCACTTCTTGCTTTCCAGCATAAGCGTGGTGTATGTGCTAACCACTCCTATTCCTGATGATGGAGATGATGCTACTGTGGAGCAGATCAGGAGAAGGAGCAAATGGGAGAATGATGACTACATTTGCAGAGGTTTAATTCTCAATGGTATGTCTAATTCTCTATTTGACATTTATCAGAACTTTGAATCTTTCAAAGAACTATGGGATTCCTTGAATGCCAAATATATGGCTGAGGATGCATCAAGTAAGAAGTTCCTTGTAAGTAATTTCACAAATTACAAAATGACTGATTCAAGACCAGTTATGGAACAATACAATGAACTTCTTGGTATACTTGGAAGGTTTACATAACACAATATGCACATGGATGAGGCTATTTCAGTCTCTTGTGACATTGATAAACTCCCTCCTTCTTGGAAAGATTTCAAGCATACCTTGAAACATAAAATGGAGGAGTTAACTCTTGTTGAGTTGGGCAGTCATCTGCACATTGAGGAATCTCACAAGGTGCAGGATAATGACAAGCCAAAGAGTAGCAATGCTACTGGTGCATCTGTTGTCAATATGGTAGAGCATAACAACTCCACTAGGTACAATGACAACAAAGGAAAACGTAAACATCATGATAACACAAGGGAAAATCATAACAAGAAAGCAACACCTACTTGTTGGAAATGTGGCAAAACTGGTCACATTAAAAGGGATTGCAAAGGTGTTAAGGTTGGTGGTAAAGCCAATGGATCAGACACTAATGGTTCAGAGAGTGGTGGTTCTACCAACTCATTGAAAGGTCAGAATATGTTTAATAAGTCTTTTCAGATTTATTATGTTACATATGTATCTGAATCTTATTATGTGCATATAGAAGCTAGTTCAAGACTTATGAGTCACTTAATGATGGTTCTATTCTTCATATGGGAAATGAGTCAACAGCCTTGGTGCATGGTCGTGGTTGTGTATATCTTAAGTTTAGTTCTGGAAAGATTGTAACTTTGTCTAATGTTATTCATGTTCCTGATATAAGGAAGAACTTGGTTTCAACTAGTGTTTTGAATAATCATGGATATAAACAAGTTATTGAATCTGATAAATTTGTTCTATCTAAGCATGGTGTGTTTATTGGTTTTGGCTATTTGTGTAACCAAATGTTCAGGCTTAATATTGTTAATGAATGTGATAATTCAGCCTTTATGACCACCTATGACCTGACTGAATCTACCCTATGGCATGTTAGACTCGGCCATGTACACTATAAAAGGATGCAAGATATGTCTAAGGATTGGTTAATCCCAACATTTGACATGGACACTGAAAAGTGTAAAACTTGCATATTGACCAAAATAACTAAGAAACCTTTTCAAGGTGTTAATCGTGAGATTAAGCTCTTGGAGCTAATACACAGTGACCTGTGTGACTTGCATGCCACTCCCTCTTTGGGGAATAAGAAGTACTTTGTGACATTTATTGATGATGCTTCTAGGTTTTGTTATGTCTATCTGTTACATACTAAAGATGAAGCATTAGATAAATTCAAAGTATTTATAACTGAAGTTGAATTACAACTTGGGTCCCTGATCAAGAGATTAAGGACTGATAGGGGAGGTGAGTACATGGATACTTTGTACTTTGAGTCTGTTGGTATTATCCATGAAACGATTGCTCCCTATACTCCTCAGCGAAATGGTATTTATGAAAGGAAAAACAGGGTGCTGAAGGAGATGGTTAATTCCATGTTGTCCTATTCAAGACTGAGTCAAGGGTTCTGGGGGTGAAGCTATGCTAACAGCTTGCTATTTATTAAATATGGTTCCCAACAAAAGGAACAAGGTTACCCCTTATGAACTCTGGACTAAAAGGAAACCCAACATGAACTATCTCAAGTTTTGGGGTTATAGGGCTGTTGTAAGACTCCCTGATCCAAAGCTGATAACTTTAGGTAAAAGAGGCATTGATTGCATCTTTGTTGGATATGCTGAGCATTCCAAGGCTTTTAGGTTCTATGTTATTGAACCTAATGAATCTGTTTCAATTAACTCCATAATTGAATCAAGGGATGCAAACTTTGATGAGAATATATTCTCATCAGTCCCTAGACCAAGTCAGAGGATTCCTAATGGAACTCATGACATTGGTGTATCAGAGGTCCCTAATGAGGTTGTGGTTCAACAACCTGAACCTATACTCAGAAAGAGCAAAAGGGTCAGGAATCCAAAGTCATTTGGACATGAGTTTCAATTATACTTAATTCAAGGAACTAGGGATGAGGTCTCTGACCAATACTCCTATTGCTACATTGTTGAGGATGATCCCAAGACATTTTAAGAAGCAATGAAGTCCCAAGATATTGCTTTATGGAAAGAAGCAATCAATGATGAGATGGATTCCATCATGGGCAACAACACTTGGGTGTTGGTTGATCTACCACCTGGTTGCAAACCTTTGGGTTTCAAATGGATTTTCAAAAGGAAAATGAAGGTAGATGGAACTATTGAAAAGTTCAAGGCTAGACTAGCCATTCAAGGCTCTAAACAAAAGTTAGGAATAGACGATTTTGATACTTATGCTCTTGTGGCTCGTATCAGTACCATAAGACTGCTGATTGCTTTGGCATCAATTCACAATCTGATTATTCATCAGATGGATGTGAAAACAGCTTTCTTGAATGGTGAATTGGATGAGGAGGTTTATATGAACCAACCTTAGGGCTTCATCATACCTGGCAATGAAAACAAGGCGTGTAAACTGATTAAGTCTCTTTATGGACTAAAACAGGCACCTAAGCAATGGCATCAAAAATTTGATGAAGTGGTTTTGTCTAGTGGTTATGTTCTTAACCAAACTGACAAATGTGTATATAGCAAATTTGATGAATCTGGTAAATGAGTCATCATTTGTCTATATGTTGATGACATGTTGATCTTTGACACTGACCAAAATCAGGTTAACATGACAAAGGAATTTTTGTCATCAAGGTTATCCATGAAGGACATGGGGGAGGCTGATGTAATCCTTGGTATAAGGATTAAACATGAAAGTAAAGGAATTTCTATCTCTCAGTCTCATTATATTGAGATGGTGTTGAGAAAATTCAATTACTTTGATTGTACTTCAGTGAGTACGCCTATGGATACTTGTGAGAAGCTAATGCCTAATAATGGAAAGGCTGTATCTCAACTTGAGTATTTTAGGGTAATTGGCTGCCTGATGTATGCCATGACTTGTACAAGACCTGATATTGCTTTTGCAGTGGGTAAATTGAGTAGGTATACTAGTAATCCTAGTGCTCATCACTGGCAAGCAATTCAGAGGGTACTGAAGTATCTGAAGGGAACTATGGACTATAGTCTCTCTTATATTGGTTATCCTTCAGTATTGGAAGGATACACTGATGCAAGTTGGATCAGTAACACTGAAGAAAATTCGTTTACCAGTGGCTGGGTATTCCTACTTGGTGGAGGTGCAATCTCTTGGGCATCCAAGAAGCAAACTTGCATCACCAATTCAACAATGGAATCTGAATTTGTGGCCTTAGCAGCTACTGGTAAAGAAGCTGAATGGTTGAAAAACTTGCTTCTTGAGATTCCATTGTGGACTAAACCTATAGCACCTATTTCTATCAGTTGTGATAGTGTAGCTACATTGGCAAAAGCTTATAGCCAGATGTACAATGGGAAGTCTAGAAACTTAGGTGTCAGACATAGCATGTTTCGTGAGCTTATCATGAATGGGGTGGTATCTATAGAGTTTGTTAGATCTCAACAAAATTTAGCTGATCACTTGACGAAGGGATTGGCTAGAGACTTGGTTTTAAAGTATGCTAAAGGGATGGGTTTAAGTCCAAATTAGTCACTGAATGCTAGGACACCCAACTCCCTCCTAAGGAAACTTGGGAGCTGAGTTCAATGTGGAAAGCTAAACATTCAGTCGACTAGAGCACATGTTTATTTTACATCCCAAGGTTGTGCTCAGAACCTGCTGAAAGGAGGATGAAGTCTTTACTTTTTAATGGTTAATTTCTTTGAAAAAGTGCTTGGCAGGAGCATGAATAAAGAGGAACCACCTATGTGAATGTTGAAGTTTTGCTGCTTCAGGGAGCTTTTGGACTTTTGGCTCTTGCAACATTTATGAATTTGGATATGGACACATGGCTTGTAAAGTGTCAGGAGCGTCTAAGTGTTTGAAAACTTGTGTGTGTTTTATATTCAGGTATTCAAATGGGTTGAAGGGTTCAATTCTTATAACACTATGATTCTCGAATATTTGAACGTGTAATGTACTAAGATGGAAATTCAATCCTCAGGATATTTTCATTTACGCACATGTTTTGTTTGATGTTTGTTTTTCATGCAAAGGAAGTGAACTAAATTTGGGGAGGATTGTTGGAAAATTTAGTGCACTTGTGGGATTAGTTCACACCTGGTTTTGGGTAAGGAGGTACGGAGTGTACACCCATGAGGTCCCTGAACACCCTGACTCAATAGTGGTTAGTACTGCTAGTGTATTGGTTACTACTGCTATTGAAGTAACTGATGGTTCCTACTGGTAGTGTATTGGTTACTGCTGCTAGTGTATTGGTTACTACTGCTAGTGTAATAACTGATGGTTCATACTGGTAGTGTATTGGTTCCTGCTGCTAGTGTAATGGTTTCTACCGGTAGTGTTGCAGTAATTAATTTGTAACAGCTTTGACTCATTCAAGTGGCTGTTATGACTGCTTTATGACCACGTTTAATTGGTCATGTAAGCACTATTCCTATTATAATGGAGGCCTTTTATGGGTGATTAATTGGCCGTTAATTACTCATAAAGTCCATTTACTAGGAGTGAGTGTTCTCTACTATAAATAGAGATCGTCATCATCAGCATGAATATACACAAAACCAGGAGAAACAAACAGATAGCTAAAACACTTATATGCACAAGGGTTATTGATTGTGCCTAATTCAATAACTAACATTTGGTCTTATCCCAAGTAGATATTCATGTAACCCAGGCATAGGGTCGAATAGTTTACTTTGGAAAGTGATCACACGATTCCAAGTGATATCCAGTAACCACCTAGTGGTATTGCATTGCTACTAATTATCTTACCATGCTGCTGGGCGAATCACCACCAACATATAACCATGCCATGCCAACCCCTACCTTGAGATCGTCACATTTCAGGATCAAACACCTGAGAAAAACATGCTAAAAAGGGTCAGCTATAAAGCTGGTGAGTTCATAGGTTTATAGTAAAGCATTAAAGCAATCAAGTTTGTTTTATGGACAAAAGTGTGCTCGATACACCGCGTGTAAGGAGTCTTCCAAATAAAAGTGGTTGTGTCTATTACTCGAGCTCTAAGTTCATGTTACCAAGCTACAACAGTTTCGTATACGTGCAAGTAGCATGTCAATATATTTATGTTGCCCTTAGCAAGTGTGTATTCCCATCAACACTTGAGTTCCGACATGATATACGTCCGGAGACAAGTTGGCGCTACCAACCTGGACGGAGGCGTTACCCTCAATAGTTCTATTTATAACATTCGCGCTCCCTGCAGGGATTAATGGTACATGACAGGCGGGCAAGTGGGAAATAAGTTCCTTAGGCTACGCTTGTAATAGTGGTTTACACAAGAGTTTCAGTTCTAGTACATAAAAGTAGTTATTGTCCTTAGAGTATTTGCGTAAAAGCAATAATCATCAAGTGTTTGCATAACTGCAATATTTCATAAAATGGTTTGCATGAAAGCAATAGTTTATAAGGTGTTTGAATAGAAGTAATATCATTCATAAAGAGTTTGCATAAAAGTAATATTTCATAAAGAGTTTGCATGTTTCTGTAACAACGCGCATTTTTCGGGTACCTTTTATATTTTTGAAAAGTTACTATTCACTTTCACTATTCATCCCGTAAATTTTTTATTTCACATTCTCGTAAGATAAATTATTTTAGTAATGACCTGAGAGTTCGACAATCGTTAGATCATTTTCGCAAAAGTTATTAAGAAAATATCGTTTTAAAGTTTCATTTTGGTCGGAACACCATTTCAACATCCCACGCATAACGAAAATCAACTCGGACAATTTTCCTCACATCAGATAAATTTTTAGATCACTCATGATTAATTTGAGAATTTTTAGGGTTTATTTTTTTAAGATTTATTTTTATGTTACCAAATAAACCCTGCGCTGTACGAAACTAAACTTACGTTTTAAACAATTCTACTTACATCCAGACTTAACGATTCCTGCACCGTGTTTCTAATATGTTTTTGACACTTTTACATTTTTAGAAAAGTCAAACATATTTCCCTCCTCCTTTAACCATAAAGGAATTAACCTTGTACGTTCTACATTTTTGCTTAAATCGCGTAACTTTTAAACTTCAAAAATAACTGTTAAGTTATTCCGCGTATGACGAAAACCACATTTTGACATCTCATATCACTTTTAGACTAATTTTAGTCTACTCTAAATAAATTCACGATCGTTTCCCTGAAATTTCGTTCTTTTCCGATAAACTGCGAATTACGCGTTTTTTACCCGTATTTCCAGCTTTAAGCAGCGTTTTTGCACCCAATGAGACTTATTACTCATTTTATATTTTTAGATGGAGTATAATGATGAGTCTCATCATTCCTGTAAGTTTCGTATTTTTACGATACCCGGTTTTACGTTTTATGGCTTAGCGACTTACGGTTGGCGTTTAACGGAACCAAAACTTACTCTAAACTCAAGATAAGACCAAGACTTATCATCTAAGCCTTGTCATACAATTGTGACAGCCTCTAGGGGGGTGAGTCACCATTCATGTGGCTTGATCTTAACCATAGTTCATTTATATCATTACAAGTGTCCTAACTTAACCATGGTTAATATTAAACCCAATATATGGTTAACCAAACTTACCCTCCTATAAATAGCAAGTGAAATTCATCCTAAAGACCTTTACAAGATGTTTTGGGTCGTTCATAGCTTAAATCATACATATCTTCCATCATTTGATCTATAAACTCCAAGTTTGTGCAAAGAAGTTTCAAGTAGTAAGTTACTACATCAAATCTCTAGCAAGTTTAAGTGATCTTCTTGAGTTTAGATCATCTCAAGTCACTTAGTACTTCATCACCAACTCTTCAAGATTGCAAGGGTGCCAAGGTGTGGAAAGCTAGCTCAATCCGAAGTCTTAAGGGTTCAATCAAAGTCCTATCCTTACTAAGTTACTCCTTTCTTATTGAAAGCCAAAAGTTGTAAGCAACTTATCACCACCATCATCTCATCTTTATTATTCATAATCTTAACTATTTCATGCTATATATATAGTTACTATGTTTATTCATGATGTACATATACTCAATCACATGTTTTAATTTACATATTGTCATAAAAGTAACAAACTAGTAAACTAGTCATATTCTACACATTTGAGACCATTAAAATCAGTAACCTATGGACTTTCTAACTCACATACTATGGTAGACAAGATAAAAAGGTAAACATAGAAACTTGAATCACCCGAAACGAACAAACGAGTCAAAAGAAGTTAGCGAGACCAAAACGCCAAAACTGCCATATTGAAACTGTTTTGGTTCTGCCGTTTTAAAAGTGGTACTTATGGTCCGAATCATCAAAATGTTAAAACACGAAAGTTGTCCGGAACGACATTTTCCTATAATACCAAAGAAGCTCGGACCTTGAAAACGCATAAACAGGCCATTATCTTTCAAAAACAAAAACTGCCCTTTTATATGGTCTCATAACTATACTTTTGTCACAACTAAAAGCAAACCAAGAGGCCTAATGGCCATAAGCCAAGACCACGGCTACGGCTAAGGTCAAGTCTGAGTCTCAAGACCATGGTAGTCAAGACCAAAGTCACGGCAAGGCCATGGCTAAAGCCTCAAGGCTTATTTACCCAAGACCGTTAACTAAGGTGATCATATTTATGAAACGACGAGATATTTACTAAAAACATGATAAACTTTATGATATAACAATCTTCATTCAAAATCTATGTTTTATCTACTAAGTGCTACAAAACTAGGGAGCTTCATGTGAGGGGTTTCATTTGAGTAAAATGTATCGACGAGTTGCTGGATTTACGATTTAAAGTATCCTAGCTCCTCGAACGTTTACTACATGACCTCTGAATTGTGATGGCCCGAACGGTAGTACGATATATATAAACTATACATGTTTTCACAACTAGACCATTTCTATAAACGACATACACAAATACCATGTGCTACATCATGATCAACATAGAAACGTATATAGGTTTGTTATTTCTGTCGCATCATTATTTCAAACCTAAGTCGCAACATCCTATTCTAGGTTGCCCGTAGAAGTTCTCACGGCATATCCATCATTCTCATTATACATTTGATATCATTTACTCTGAGGTGAGTTCATAGCCCCACTTTCTATTACTTAATTGTTTTACAAACCCTTGGGGGGAATACATACTTTATTTTAAACCGAACACATTGCTTTCAAAATGTATACTTATCTGATTGTTATTAGCACTAAGTTACCGCATTTGCCAAACTTAAGTCCCTTAATCATGAATCATTAATCACTAGTGAGAGTGGACGCGAATATTGTGAATAGATCTATTGGGATTGACGAATCCCGTTTGTGTTGACCGGGTAGGCAAACAAACGCACTATATTTGAGTACATTAGGTAAAAATGGCAATTTTACCTGTTAAGGGCACGTATCAACAGTTTCTCCAATTAAATTTGGAACATGTTAACGCCTTGATTGCATGATGCTTAGTGAATAATATATGTTTTGTTTTCAACATTATGGGTGTATAGCAACTTAACCCACACAAACATTATGTGTTCAACTGATTTCTTAAACTCTGATATTTATATAAATCGAATGATAAATATTTTAAAACGACTCCATTAGAGTTTGTTTTCTATTGTTATGACTGTTGTGCCATGAAGTAACACCTAGTTTGAATTCCGCTGCGTATCTCGAAATTGGGGGTGTTACAGTTTCTCACCCCAAAACAGTTATAAAACAGGTAAAGTAGGAGTTATGAAATCACCTTAGTATGTAGAAATGTAAGACATCACATCTAACATCAAGTAATAAATGTGCACGGCTTCGACACGCAACCTAGATAAGTATGGTGTGGTTTTTAGTCTAAGTCTCGTATTCAAATGAATGTTGTGTAGTTTAAACAACGTTTGTAAATTTACAAGTATTTATGTTTTTTTTGAAATGCATAAAGTTTAAAAACAAACATTTTAAAATATTTGAGTTATTGTAGCTTATGTGGATGTTTCAAAGTTAGATGTACGTAACTATATTTAAGAGATTTGAAACTGTTTCATTTTTGTAATAAATTTCACTTAGCATATACTGAGATCGTGTGTTTGCATGAAATGCTTTTGTGCTTCTCTTCTTCCTCGAATTTTACAAAGAAATGGTTGGCTTATGTTTGTAAAACGAATGAGCTTATAGTATTAGCTGATTGAATAAGCTCTCGAGTGAGCAATTGAGTTTTAAGAGCTTCGATAAGACTCAAGTTTGTTTTGTGTTTCGAAACCAATAAATAAGTTTTAAAGTTCTCCATTGGTTTGTTTTAAGTTCGATCATGCATGTTTTACGTTCAAATTTTTTACCACATAAGATTCATAACTCCATGTAACTGTTACGAGTTCCTAATAGTCAATAAAATGAAACTTTTCGATATGTTGTTTCATTTTAACGAAACAAGTAAGATTTGAGATTATAATTTTTCACAAAAACATTACCACTTATTGACATGAATTTAGTATCAAAAGAGTTGGATTAGAATTTGCTTACAGATAGGAAAGGGGCCTGAGTAAAGAGAACAAAGAACCAAGAGCTTAGAACCAAACTCAACTCGATAGCTTTCCAAAATGTGAACCCCGTTTTGCTTCCAAGTGGAACCTGATTACCTCCCAAAATAAGAAACCCGACTTCTCCTTAGCTTATGAAAAACCCGTTTGTTCTAGCTTCTTTTTGTTTGTTTCGAATGAGTTCCAAAGAAGTGTGTGTGGTTTGAGCTTTTTCCAAATTTCGGTATGTGAGAAGAAAGATAAGAGAGAGTTAGTGAATAGTGAGAATGTACTATAAGGATTTGTGTGTGGATTTGTCGACTGTCACAAGGAAGGAAACAAGAAAGATTGCTTGTTAGAGTCTCAAATACCAAATGAAAGTTGTACTACTTGAGTTGACAAGAGAGATTGTGTGTGGTTTGGTGTGTACAGTCGAGCAAAAGAACAAAAGAAAAGAAAAGATGGAGCATGGTGTGAAGTGTGATCTACTCAAGTGTGTAGAAAATCAAATTAATAATACAAGTCAAGTGGTTGCTTGTTGCCTTGTGGTCCTTTTGGTCAGTTTCATACGCAAGAAAAAGAACAAAAGTTTGCTACTAGTGTTTGTGGCTTGTGCCTTTGGTAAAAAAATTATACGCAAAGAAGAAAGAAATATATTAAGTGTTGAGCTGTTTTGCTTTATCTACATGTGTTACCAACAGTTATCATAGGGTGCACTTGACAAACTGTTTGTGACAAGGGTATACTTGTTTTAATTTTTATGTGTTGCAAGATAAACATAAGGAGTTGCGTTTATGGTTTAGTGGATTCGGCCTAAGGAGAAGAAAAACAAAGGAAAATAATTAATAAATTTTTTATATAATGTGGTTTAATTCGATATCGAGAATTTGTTCGGAATAAACTTGTAGGTTGGTGTATTTGTTGTTTGCCCAAAATGAAAACGTGACACTAGTATGAGAGAGGTTAAACGAAGTGTATAACTTGACTTGTTAAGTTCCATGTTGTTTGGATGTTTGGATCATAAAAATAAAAACATATACATTTATTGTTTCAAATAGTTTCTTGTCTAAAACCGAAAACGTATATAAAATCCAATGTTCTTGTGTTTGGTTGCATAAGGTGCGACACAAGTAAGATTAGAAAAGAGTGGAAAGTTAAAACGTGAATTCCCGTATTCTTTTATGTATCTCGTTTAAATTTAAACGTGAATCGAGATGTTTTGGTTACACGTTGGAAATTGTTAACGCGTGAAATATGTTTTTGAGTTTGTTTTTATTACAAAATTATAAAAACAATAATATTTGTTCCATAAGGTGTTTTTATTAGACTAAAGCATATTATCTATTGGTCGGTTTGTGCGCGAGCTCGTGTTTCCAATAAAATGAGATAACTATTCGTGTGAGTTAGAAAACTGATAAGTGGTCAGAAAATAAAAAAATAATGTATTTTCTGATAATCATAAATAGTTTAAATTGTTCTAGTGTGCGGAATAACTTCCCATAATTATATCAAGTGAGCTAATGCTTGCTCAAAATCAAGTATGTTATAATAAATATTAATTTATTATTAAACTACTATTTGAAAATTTACCTATTGTCATATATAGTTTATTATTGCACATCATACTTAAAGAGGATATTTGGTGAGAATATAAAATAAAATAAAATGTGTGAGAAATTTTTAGTCAAATAATTTAAATAAAGGGGATAAAATGAAGAAGAGATGTATCTATTTTTTAGATGCATTTGAAATGTGGTAGTTGTTTCGTATTTTTCTCGTTAACTTTTATATGATAAGAGAAAAATGTTTTATGACAATCCATCTATTTATTGACCATGACAATATGAGAGCTCAATTGAAAAAACGAGCCTTGCTATTGGATAATAATAGTTAAAATTGAATTAATTTGGTAAAATTATTAATAAATTCATTGAAAAAGTTTGGTGGACAAAGAAAATAAAAATACACATAGCTTTGTAAGCTCTTTTTTATTAGTTTCAAAGGTAACTATAAATAAACATTATATTTTAGGGTCCTTATATTTTACAAGTAATTGTCAAAACTTAAAATTTTATAAAATTTTATATACTTAAATTTAAACCCTCAATTTTCATTAAATTTTTTTTATATATTTAAGAAAAATCCCATATACGTTAAACTTCTTTTATAAACTACTATTAATACCACTAATATTTTTGTTGTTGTTGCTGTTAAATTGATCGTAATATTAAAAACACTGCCAACGTACGCCTACATGTTATTGAATATATGCACGAAATTAAATATAACATATATAAGCATTTATATTTAATGAATTTGAATTATGTACTGAAACAATAATTTTATATATAGAAATGATCACATTTTCAAACCGAACAAATATAGTTAAAACATTATTAATAGTTATAATCATTGTCCGAACCTAATCCGCGTTTAGTAACCCGTGTGTACACGGGTCAAAAACTAAAACACGCATAATGATAAATTAATTTAATTGTAATACAAAAAATCTGTAGCAACGTACTTATAGTCTTAACCCCGTACGTGTAATACCATATTTATAAAACATGAAACACTGTCAAATTCTTATATACCGTATTAAACTAAAATTTTAAATTAAATTTGATTAATGTGTAAACCTCGTGCGTGAATGAGAGTTATAACTAGTTTTAAAGGTGAAAATAATTTAATAGTAACCAAGTTTGAGATCTGTTCTAATTTGCTACCTCCAACTTTAATTCAACCATAAAAACATCAAAATTTCAAAACTGTTTAATTATTATGTAATTTTTATGTTTGAATGACCTGAATGGAACACTTCTCAAACGTGATTATTATTTTGTGGTTATTGTTTATGTTTACTCGTGCATTAAGAGATTGTACTTAATGTTGGTTAAAAGTAGTTAAATTCAGAGGTGAGTGTCTATTAATATATAACATGTTAATGCATATATGAGTAAGCATAATAATTTTAAAAAATTACTCAATAATGAAACAATTTTAAAACTTTAATAATTTTTATGATTGATATAAAGTTTTGAGATATCAAATTAGAAAACTCATGAAACTTGATTAGTATTGATTGACATATACCCTATTAATTATGTATATCCATTTAATTTAAGTTTTCAAATGATATTGCTATACCAACCACGATCTAATTTGACCTAATTATCATGGCATGTTTCTAAGATTTTCACCCCACATGAGTTAGAAGGTCAAATCTCAAACATTGGTGAGCTAGCCTTTCAAGATAACCAAACTCCACGATCCATTTATATAGGAAAATGAGATGGTTTTAATTTTCTATAAAGCTCATTATGTAAAAAATGAAGGATAGTTTTACGCTTCACAAAAAAAAAAAAAAAAGGAAAAATGAGAAACCAACTCATTTTACCAAACATCTTTGATAAACATATATAGATTTTTTGAGTACACCTAACACTCATTTTTTGGCGCATATGTGAGTTTCTTCTTTGTGCCACTTGCGAGATCGTCAGTGACATAGTTAGCGGCATTTTAGCGACACCTTTATGACAGTTTAGTCACAGCGAGTGAAATAACCTTTTTGAATTGTTTTTCGTACTTTGGGGAAATTTCTTTTCATACTTTGTGAGATTCTTCTAAGGAAATCACAAATTCATAACAAATCTCACACATTTGTGAAAAGATGGAAATTTCCGAATTTTGTTTTCGAGTGCCAGGTGAGTGTTTGTTTGGTGTTCACAAATCGGGTAATACATACAGGAATCGAGAACCAAAACCAAACTGAAACAAATTTGTCAAAATTGAACCAACCGAATTAAATATTCGGTTTCGGTTTGGATATGATTTTGGTAAAATAAAAACGAACTGAAAACCTAAATCTCATAGATATATTGTTTTATATATTTATGTAAAAATCATTAAAATTTTAACCGAACTAACCGAACCAAATAAACCAAACAACCCGATAATCGAACCAATGAACACCTCTAGTTTTATCATCTTCCTGAAACTTATGTGAGAATTAGAAGTTATGTGGTCTTGGTGGGCTTAAACATCCAGTATATTTATCTATTTTATAAGTTTAGCTATGTACATGGGTATCTAGGTTTCAAAACCCACAAGTTGAACATGTGAAGAGCCGAATATGTCTACTTGTTTTGTTTCAACGTTATTACATAGTTGGTCCATTATTCATTCAAATTTTTTGAAGTTTGCTATATAACGGAAGACACTAAATCTTATATGAGAAAAATAATGAACATATATAATATATCAAAATTATCACATTTTTCAATTTTTACTCACCTTAGCCGCTTAGAGGGCCATAAATACACATTTTCCCCCAATTGGTAGGACGTAAATTGACTCCATTTTCAATCTCATATATGTATGTAGTTACCAAAGGGCTTCTGGTGTAGCGGTATGGAGGTTTTACCCTTCTAGGCAAGGTCTCAAGTTCTAGTCTTGTCTAGGGCGATAGAGGTTTCCTCCCGCGTGCCTAAAGGGAAGGGTGCCATTGACTTCTGAGCTGGACCCAACCTGGTTGTGTGGGCTCGCTACGCCTTCTGGGCTAGGAGCCATGTAGCCACAATTGCCGTTCAAAAAAAAAATATATATGTCTGTAGTTGATTGGATTTTCGTCCTATCAACTTTGATTGGAAGCCTTTATAAAACTAGGCGAGTACCCGCGCCTAGCGGCAGCGGTTCCTAGCGGCAGACAATTAACGATATGCGATATTGTAGTAAGTGTTTCGTATAATGTTCAAAATAGGACTTGAAAATATCACAATTTTGTACAACGAAGCGCATGTCTAATATTTTCTTCCGAAAGTTGGCATTAATGATCAAAATTATATTGGCATTTCGTGACATTATATTGGCATTTCGTGACACCAAGACCCCTGGGTAGTTCTATGTTATCAGACTAAGAGGATGTTTTGTTTATCTTCATGAATGTGCTGATCATGTATCTTGGCATATACATGTAGATGGAGTTGAGCTTCTATGATATGCACATCTAAACTACATTTTGACATTTTCCATGTTTAACTACACAAAATAAATACTATAATAGCCATACTTACATGTGATTTTTACGCACCCTTTTACATGCTTCCAAATGATATAAAGAACTAATTTAGGTTTATAATGAGTACATTAATAATCGTGCATGATACAAGGAAATATTACATTATCATTAAAGCAAGTTTGTAAATGACCAAGAGATCTTCTATTTTTTTTTATGATACAAAAACTGTACTCATTCCATCTAAAATTATGGTTACATGCATAGTTTTACGTGCATGATTTTTGTTAGTTTGACCATGTTCTTTAATATTCCACGAAATTAGCATAGTGATAACTTAATACATACAGGATTTGCAAAATTCAAAGATTTGAAAATAGCCAATATTATCCTAAATCAGTTTTGATATCTTTTTTGAAAATAAACGATTATTACCCAGAAATAATGAACGATTTGAAAAGATGAATCATTTACTTTCAAGAATAAGTCAACTAAAATAGTTTCGTCCACTCTACTCATTTTTGTTTACATGCCATATAGTTGTCATAGTTTCTACTCTGCTAGTATTAGAGATAATATACATGTATTTCTTGGGTTTTAGTTGTTAGTGGTTGATATCTAAGTTAAAGTGTATTAAATTAGTTTAAACCTTGGTAGTTCGAACAATGGTCGAGCTTTGTCATTTCTTATCAATATTTGGTTCTAATATCTATATAAACCGATAAAAAAATCACAACTACACTTAACGTAATATTTTTTACTTTTAAATATGTTGAAATGACTTACTTTGAGAAATAGGTTGAAAGGGAAAATATAGCGAACATCATGTATACACATCTAAAATCCTAAATGATAACCATGAAAAATACATCATATAATAGTACAAAATGATAACCATGAAAAATACATCATAAGAGGAAAATATAATGAACTAAGAAAACCAACAACTTAGTATCAAAGTATGCAACTCAGTAAACCAACAACTCAGTAAACAAACAACTCGATTTCGTTATGATATGTTTCATGCATATATGTTTGCATGATAGAAAAAGAAACTAAGGAAACCAATAGATCGTTTTTATTTATTGTTAAACAAGATATCTTAACAAAAAGCAAAAACATAAATTTTATTCTTCATCACTCTCAGTTTCATCAACCAAACAATAAACTCGTTTCCGATCAAAATTGATGGGTGGATTCGTGTCTTCTTCTTCTTCATCATCTTTGTCATCACTTGATATGTCAATGACGTCATCCTAATTCCAATTTATCAAATTAAGATTGAAAAAGGAATTCGGATGTGGAGCAAGGTTAGGAGGGGGATGAAGTTGGTATAAAAACAACAAACAAGTTGTGTAAATAAGGATTAAAAAAAGCAAATAAGATTATAGAAAAGAAACCATTTCTTACCTCAAGATCATAATTCACATTCTTTTGATTTTGCATCTCCATTGTTTTCGGTCGAACCAGAAATGATTATGCATCTCCATTGTTTTTTGGAGGTTGTTTATATAGACAAGGATTTTGCATCTCCATCTCAATTTGAATTTTTCCGCTTGAAATATTGTGTGTATGAAATAAGTTTCTTCTCCATCAATGTGTTTCCTGAATTAGTTTGCATACTTTCCAAACGCATGGAGCAATTCCAAACTTAAATGCATTCTGTTTTGATCTTATAATGTAGTACAGTTGTTTGAACTTTTCAAACGCATATTTCACAATATTTCATTTGTATATTAAATTCCTTTCAAAACGTAATACAGTTATCTCATCTTAAATGCCTTTGTATATTACAATTAGAATATTTCACAATATTTATTTATATAATTTTTTCAACATTTCACATGTTGACTATTCCACAATTCCACTTTTCCACTTTTTCAACATTTGACTAATTGACCATTTTTCCTTTTAATGTAGTATAGATTATTGCCAAGATTTTAGCTAATAGACTTAGCTTTGTCATCTCGGGTCTTATTAGTGACGTCCAATCAGCTTTTGTTTCCAACTGCCAAATTCTTGACGATCCATTTATTCTTAATGAACTTCTTTCGTGGTGCAAGCATAAGAAGTTTAAATCTATGGTTTTTATAGACGATTTCGAAAAGGCTTTCGACTCAATACGATGGGATTACTTACAAGATATTTTAAAGGTGTTTGGTTTTGGTGATAAGTGGTGTGGATGGATAAATGGTTGTCTCAACTCCGCCATGGGATCGGTTCTTGTCAATGGAAGCCCTACATCAGAATTCCAATTTCACAGGGGTTTGAAACAAGGGGATCCTTTGTCTCCCTTTTTATTTATCTTGATAATGGAAAGTTTGCATTTATCCTTTTCTAAAGTTACGAACGCAGGTTTGTTCTCGGGTATTCCTATTGATAGCTCGTTGACACTTTCTCACCTTTTCTTTGCGGATGATGCTATCTTCGTTGGTAAATGGGAATCCTTGAATATACGCACCATTGTTAATGTCTTGATGTGTTTTCATTTAGCAGCCACAACTATGGGTTGTTTAATTTTTACCACTCCTTTTGTTCATCTTGGAGTTAAGGTTGGAGGTGCGATGTCTAGAATAAAATCTTGGAATGACGTGGTTGCTAAAGTTTCCTCTCGCTTATCCAAATGGAAGCTTAAAACCCTTTCAATAGGTGGTCGACTTACTTTAATAAAATTGGTTTTAACATCCATTCCTTTATATCACATGTCTATCTTTAAAGTTCCTTCGGGAGTTTTAAAGATTTTGGAATCGATTAGAAGAAACTTTTTTAATGGAGTTGACGGGTCGGAAAGAAAAATGGCTTGGATTAGTTGGAATAAGGTCTTAGCTTCCAAGAAATACGGTGGTCTCGGAGTATCTAGTTTCTATGCTCTAAATTGAGCTCTTCTCTTTAAATGGGTTTGGCGATTTTTTTCTCATGGTTCTTGTCTATAGACGAGATTCATAAAAGCTATTTATGGTGAAGCCGGTGCTCTTAATTCTCCAAGTTCTTTTTCCAATCGCTCGCCTTGGTTAGACATTATTCATGAGGTTACTGTTCTTTACACAAAAGGTATTAATATTTTAGATTTAATTCGTAAAAAGGTGGGCAATGGGTTAAACACCTTGTTTTGGGAGGATCCTTGGTTAGATGATTTGGCGTTAAAGCTTAAATTCCCGAGACTTTATGCTTTGGATAACTACAAACAGATAACAGTTGTCGAAAAAATTAATCATGCTTCTATGTGTGGAAAACTAGAAGGGGGGTTGAATAGTTTACCGATTAAAAACTTTGTTTTGAAACTTATTGAAAGATCAATTGATATTGATCTTAGATATGTTAGTGAATAGTAATCAACAATGTTGGGATATGAAAGTGTTGAAGATTGACAAAGTACTGATTAAAGACAAAGTGCTGGAAGATGTCAAAGTACTGCTAAGTAAAAAGTCAAAGTACTACTGTCGAAGTCAAAGTTCTGCAAAGCTAAAGAACTGCTATATTCGTTTATGGAAAGCTTTATTTATTCTAGAATATTCTTTGTTTAGATTACTTGTCGTACAAGGATACAAATTGTAAACCGACTAGGATTATCCTTAAGCCTATAAAAGGACCCCTAGATTGGCATTAGAGAGACGATGATTTTAGATAAGTACATGCATTATTAGAGTTTTAGAGAAGTTCGATATTAGTGTTCTAGAGTTGTTTAAGAATCTGTATACAAAGCAGATTCAGAGTTATTAATAAAATCATTGAAAGTTAAAGTTAATTCTTCTTAGCTTTGTTAAGTAAATTCCGCATACTTAATAGAGTTTGCTCAGTGTTTCATTGTTAATAACTTCGGATTTATCCGAGGTTATTAAACCCTTAACAAGCTATATAAGTTAGTTTGGTTAGATTACATCGATCTAACAAGTGGTATCAGAGCTTGTGTGGAAACTCTGACTAAGAAGAAACCGTAAAACCTAGTTAACAACAAAAACCTAAAGATGTCGACTGAAGCTGTTCCAACCCCATCCATCACCTCACTAAGAATACCAATCATTAAGAAGGGAGAATACGACCTATGGAGCATGAAGATGAGGCAGTACATTGCCATTACAGACCATGCACTGTGGAATGTAATTGTCAATGGTAATGAAGTTGTTCCTCAACCAGTAGAGATTCCTGGCCAACCTAAACCACCCAAACCAGTCTTACCAGCAGCAACAATAAGAAATCAAGAGAAGGCTCTCAATATACTATTGTCTGCTATTCCAGATGGTCATCTACTCAAGTTTCATGATGCTAAAGATGCAAAGAAACTCTGGGCTGCTCTCAAGACAAGGTTTGGAGGTAATGATGCTTCCAAGAAGATGCACAGAAATCTGTTGAAGCAACAGTTTGAAACCTTTATTGTTGGAGAAAGAGAAAGCCTTGATGCTGCCTATGACAGATTCCAAAATCTTCTCAGCATGCTGGAGCTGTACAAAGCAGAGGTCTCAGTTGAAGATGCTAATCTAAAGTTCTTAAGGAGTTTGCCATCGACATGGCATGTGATTACTACTATGATCAGAGGACAATCTGGTTTGGATGTTATGGACTTTGATGATCTCTATAATCACTTGAAGGTGTATGAGCATGAGATGAATGATCAAACTAGCTCAAAGTCTCACAATATTGCTTTTGTGTCATCTGAAAAGAGAGGCAGTACTTCTACTAAAAGTACTGCTTCTCCTACTCAAAGTACTGTTGCTCAAAGTACTGTTGCCTACACTACCCCCACCTTTGCTCAGCAATCCACACCAACAAATACCATCCACTCTGATGAAGTCGTATGCTCTTTCTTTGCACAGCAAGCTACCCTACCTGTTACTTATGAAGAAGATCTATCACAGATTGAAGAGGATGCTCTTGAAGAAATTGATATCAGGTGGCAAGTTGCTATGATCACTGCAAGGATCAAGAAGTTTATGAAGAAGACAGGAAGAGGTATTGACTTCAAACCAAAACAGGGAATCACTTTTGACAAATCCAAGATTGAATGCTTCAATTATCAAAAGACTGGACATTTTGAAAGGGAATGCAGGTTTGCTAAATATCAAGCAAACAGGATGACTGAGAAACCAAAGCTAGAGCTAAAAGAAATTCCTATTACTGAAACAAAAGCTTTGGTTGCTCAAGAGAATCTATCAGAGGTTGACTGGAGTGCTGAGTTTGATGATGAACCAGTAACCTACTGTATGGTAGCTGTGGAGGATTCAGTGGAAGAGTTTGACTGGAGCACAGCTTTTGATGAGGAACCTGGACATGCTGCTATGGAGTCTAAAGATGGTTATGGAAGCTTTGACTGGAGCATGGAGTGTGAAGATGATCCTGTTCTACTTGCTATGGTAGCCACTTCACCAAGTTCACCCCTATCTCTGAGGTATGTTCAAAGTGTCATAACTTTTATCAAAAAGTGCTTAATGATTATGTGACTGAAAGAGATAATTATCAAAGGGCTAGGTCTGAGGTAGCAGGTTACCAAATTACTTTAGAGTCTATGGAAGCCAAAATAATAACACATGAAAATAATGAAATGGCTTGGGCAGAAAAGTATGAACAACAGGATTATCAGTTAAAATTAAGTGAATGGAAGTTAAATTGTAAGATTTCTGAAATTGAGAAACTAACTAAGGAAAGAGATGAATTGATAGAAAAGTTTGCTGCTTGGGGACAATCAGGTCTTTCTCATGTCACTTATGTTGAAAAACAGAGAAGAGCTTACATTAAAACTGGCCTAGGTTTTGGTATGGACTTTAATAGCATAGAAAACCCACCTAGTGATCAGGATGAATGTGATTTTGAGGATATAACCACTAGTGATGATGAACTCATTAATTATGTAGACACATCTAGTAATGAGGACTCAATTAGTGAAACACCTCCTGAATATAAGAAAGACAAAGGTTATCATGCTGTCCCTCATCCCACTGGTAGTCATCAACCTCTTAGGCCTGATGTTTCTCGCTTTGGAGTAGACAGCTTAGAGTTTAGGAAGAAACTTAAAGGTCAATCTAGGTCTGAAACCTCAAAAGAAACAGTTGAGACACCTAAGGTAGATGATTCTAAAAGCCAAACAGTACTTTCACCTCAAAGTACTGTTACACCTTCAGCAGTACCTTTAAGAAAAACTTTTCAAAATACTGCTAAACCTTTTTGGGATAATTTTGGCCAAAACAGTTTTCATCATTCACCTAGAAGACAGGATAGGTTTGGTCATACACATAGAAGAAGAAATTTTGGGATTACAGATCAAAAACTATGTTTTGTTTGTTTTAGTCCTGATCATTTGATCAAGGACTGTGACTTACACTCAGAGTACCTAAGTAAGTTCCCAAAGAACATAACTGTCAACCAAAAACCAAGGGAGACTAGACCAGCTTGGAATCATTCACATAGGGTTAACCATAGAAACTTCTCACCAGACTATAGGTACCCTCACCAGAAGAAGAAATTTTGGGATTACAGATCAAAAACTATGTTTTGTTTGTTTTAGTCCTGATCATTTGATCAAGGACTGTGACTTACACTCAGAGTACCTAAGTAAGTTCCCAAAGAACATAACTGTCAACCAAAAACCAAGGGAGACTAGACCAGCTTGGAATCATTCACATAGGGTTAACCATAGAAACTTCTCACCAGACTATAGGTACCCTCACCAGAGAAGACCTTTTTCAAAACCTCCAGTACCTTCAAATACTTTCCAAGGTACTGTTAAGCCAAGAACAGTACTTTCTCAAAGTACTGCTCAGTTTTCACCAAACACCTTTTGGAATAGGAACCCAAGGAGATCTAATTACTATCAATCTAGAAGGCGTTACAACTCAAAGAAAGTAGCTAGATCTAGGGACTCTACACCAGAAGTTAAAACCAAATGGGTTAAGAAGGAAAGTACTGATGGGGAACAAACAGTACTTTCAACAAGTGAGAGTGAAACAGAGGTTTTTGATAAAGATGATTTTGTTGAAAAAGAAAAGGAGATTTTTGTTGAAAAAGAAAGTTTTGCTGAAAATCCACCACAAGTTTTGAAACAAAAGATAATGCTTGATTCTGTCTACAAAAACTGTGAAGATTACATACTCAAGGAATTTGAGCATGTTACTCCACAAGGGGAACACAAGTCAGTAATGGCTTGGGTTCCTAAAAGACACTAATTTTTTTATCTTTGTGCAGGGCAACCCAGAAGAGGAGCTTAAAGATCATCTTATTGTGGATAGTGGTTGCTCTGGAAGCATGACAGGAGACAAGGAGATTCTGTCAGATTTTAGGCCATATTGTGGAGGAAGAGTTGCATTTGGGAATGATGCTCGTGGAGGTAGAATTAGTGGGAAAGGAACCATCAAGACAGGGAGCATAGATTTTGAGAATGTTAGATATGTGAAGGAGCTCAAGTTCAATCTTTTGTCAGTCTCTCAAACTGTGACAAAAAGCACTCTGTGTTATTCACTGACACATAATTTCTCATACTTTCACCTGAATTCAAGCTTGATGATGATAACTTGGTGATACTGAAAGTACCAAGAACCAATGATGTGTATAGTTTGGATATGAAGAGTCTTCACTCTTCCGAAAGAGCTACATGTTTAGTAGCAAAGGCTACACTTGAAGAAGCACATCAATGGCATAGAAGATTGGGCCATGTAAATTTCAAGAATATCAACAAATTGGTCAAAGGAAATTTAGTTAGAGGTTTACCCAACAAAACCTACAAGAATGATCACTCCTGTTTGGCGTGCAAGAAGGGTAAACAACACAAAGCTTCATGCAAGAAGCTTGAGGAAAGAACTGTTAGAGAACCTTTGGAGCTGCTACACATGGATCTATTTGGTCCTGTTTCTGTTACAAGTCTGAACAAGAAAAAGTACTGCTTGGTTGTGACAGATGATTGCAGTAGATTCAGTTGGGTATTTTTCTTGGGATTTAAAGATGATACTTTTGATGCTATTCATGATCTTATAATAGCCCTTGAAAACCAATTGAGACTCAAAGTTAGAGGTATTAGATGTGATAATGGGACTGAATTCAAGAACAAGCTTATGGATGAATTTTGTGCCAGCAAAGGGATCAAGAGGGAGTTCAGCATTGCAAGAACACCACAGCAGAATGGTGTTGCAGAGAGAAAGAATAGAACTTTGATTGAAGCAGCCAGAACAATGCTTGCAGATTCACAATTACCTATTCAATTCTGGGCTGAAGCTGTAAGTACTGCTTGCTATGTGCTTAACAGAGTATCAGTCACTAAACCTCAGATGAAGACACCTTATGAGTTGCTGATGGGAAACAAACCCAACATTCGATTTATGAAGCCTTTTGGATGCCCTCTAACTATTCTCAACACAATTGATAATTTGGGAAAATTTGATGGCAAGTCAGAAGAAGGATACTTATTGGGGTATTGCACCAACAGCAAAGGATTTAGAGTGTACAACAGAGTCACCAAGAAGGTTCAAGATTGTATTCATGTTGAATTTTTAGAAGCTCAAGAAAATCAGAAGGGTAAAGGTCCTGATTGGATGTTTGATCTTGAAGTTTTGACTCCTTCTATGAACTATGTACCTGTTAGAGAAGAAAATCAACCTGTACACAATGGAGAAAAGATACAGTATGTTGTTCATGGAGTCCATATTAGACCTGATGCTGTTCATGATGAAGAACCTAAAACTATTGAGAAGGAGAAAAGTACTGATGAGCCAAAATCCTCATTGTCTGCTGAGGATCAAGCTATTCAAGATGAACTTAATCAGATGCTTTTTCAAGATGTCATAGCACATTCTTATGATGATGAACAAAGAAGAGCTTATGAGGAAGCAAAGAAAAAGAACAAGACTGCAGAGTTCACTCACAGTACTTTGGGTGACAGTACTTTCGATCAAAGTACTGCTGTACCTGTTAACAGCACTTTGGATGATTTGGATGATCCTACCATGCCTGGCTTAGAAGATACTGATGATGAGTTTGAAGATGAAGGTATTTTCTCAGATTCCAATGAAGATGCTGATTTCACTAATTTGGGTGATAATTATGGAATTCCACAGACTCCTATCTTAAGAATTCAGAAGAATCATCCAACTGATCAAATCATTGGTCCTTCTACTTCTGGAGTGATGACAAGACACAAAGCTAAGAGTTTTTCTAAACCTCATAATGCTTTACTTAGCTTTGTCTATAAACAGAACAGGCTAAATCATAAGGACCATCAAACATGCCTGTTTACTTGCTTTATCTCTCAAGAAGAACCCAAGAATATTGCTCAAGCATTGACTAAAGAGAGTTGGGTTGAAGCTATGCAAGAAGAACTTCTTCAATTCAGGCTTCAAGAAGTTTGGGTATTATGTGATCTTCCTGATGGAAAGAAGGTCATTGGTACAAGATGGGTGTTCAGAGTCAAAAGAGATGAAAGAGGGAATGTTATCAAGAACAAAGCAAGGTTAGTTGCACAAGGCTACAGACAAGAAGAAGGAGTAGATTATGATGAAGTATTTGCTCCTGTAGCAAGGATTGAAGCAATTCGAATCTTCCTTGCTTTTGCATCATATATGGGATTCCAGGTTTATCAAATGGATGTCAAGAGTGCCTTTTTATATGGCAAGATTACAAAGGAAGTATATGTTAACCAACCTCCTGGTTTTGAAGATCCTACACATCCAAACAAAGTCTACAAAGTTGTTAAGGCTCTTTATGGCTTACATCAAGCACCTAGAGCTTGGTATGAAAGGGTCTCTACTTTCTTATTGCAACATGGTTACATGAGAGGAGCTATAGACAAGACTTTGTTTATCAAGAGAGACAAGAAGGATATCATGTTGGTTCAAGTCTATGTTGATGATATTATATTTGGAGCTACAAAACAATCAATGGTCAAGGAGTTTGAGAAACTGATGCAGAATGAATTTCAAATGAGTTCAATGGGTGAGTTAACTTTCTTTTTGGGACTTCAAGTTAAGCAGTCAAAGGAGGGAATTTTCATAAGTCAAGACAAGTATGTATCTGACATACTTAAGAAGTTCAATTTTGATGCTATGAAGCCTGTTACTACACCTATTAAATCTATCAACTCACTGGGAAAGGATGAAGATGGACAACCTGCTGAAGTCAAGTTGTACAGATCAATGATTGGCTGTCTTATGTATCTTACTGCATCTAGGCCTGATATCATGTTTGCTGTTTGTTTATGTGCAAGATATCAAGTCTCACCTAAGGTCTCTCATATGAATGCAGTGAAGAGAATTTTTAGTTATTTGAAACAACAACCTAAGTTGGGGTTGTGGTATCCAAAGGATTCACCTTTTCACTTGGAAGCTTTTTCAGACAGTGATTATGCAGGTGATAACTATGATAGAAGATCAACCACTGGAGGATGTCAATATCTTGGAAGAAGATTAGTCTCATGGCAATGTAAGAAACAAACAATTGCAGCAACATCATCAACTGAAGCAGAATATGTGGCTGCTGCAAGCTGTTGTGGACAAGTTTTGTGGATGCATAATCAACTCTTGGATTATGGGTTCAATTTCAAGAATACTCCTATCAATATTGATAATGAGAGTACCATTTGCATTGTGAAGAATCCAGTTTATCATTCCAAGACCAAGCACATTCAGATTAGGCATCACTTTATCAGAGATTGTTATGAGCATAGGCTCATTAATGTTGATGATAATGTAGCTGATTTACTCACCAAAGGATTTGATGTTTCAAGATTTAATCACTTGGTGGTAAGCATTGGAATGATTAATTACTAAGCTACATTTGAGGGGAGGTCTATTTAGTACACGTATAGTCCTGTGCTTTGCTTAAGGGGAGGCAATCCAATGCCCACATGGAGTGTTTATTATTATAGAGAAGAAGATGGAAAAGTACTGCTGTTTTGTTTTATGAAAGTACTGCTTTGGAAAGTACTGCACACGTGGAAAGAACTGTTTGTCTGATTAAAGTACTGTTCCAACGGTAATAAAGAGGGGTAATTCAAATAACGGTAACTTTGTTATTATGGGTTGTGATTTTTCAAATCCTACCTATAAATAACTACTTCCCGATTTTTCCTCAAATCTTTATTTGTTTCAATCTTTTCCATATATTTCTCTCTCTCACACACTTACGTATTCAAGAATTCATATCTTTTTCAATCATCCATGGCAAACCTACACACAGTTTCTAAACACAACATGGTGGCGAATTTAGATAAAACAGAGGCCAATGTCATCTTCCATGACATCATTGATTTCTTAACTGGTTCCCCAATCAGTTATGGGCTTTTGGTGGAACCTGATATAATTGAGCCCTGGATACAACAGTTTTGGGCAACTGCAAGGACGCATGTAGAGAATGATGAATCTTATATTCAAGCTAAAGTTGCTGGAAGGCTTATCAAGATTACTGAAGCATCAATTCGTGAAGATTTATTGTTTGATGATGCAGAAGGAGCTATTAGGTTTGATAAACAGCTTCTTTGGGATACACTGAGAGATATTGGATATGAAGGGTCTTTGGTTGACACAACAACATTCAAGAAGCCCTTGTTCAGTCCACATTGGAAGTATTTGGTACATGTTCTTCTTCATTGTATCAGTTCTAAAAGTACTTCTTGGGAGCAATTTGGTTCAAACATTGCATCTGCACTGGTAGGATTGGCCACAAATCGTATGTTCAACTTTTCAAGGCTAATCTTAGATGGAATGCTCTCTCACATCTCTCATGGATCAAGATGGTTAATGTATCCGAGATTTATTCAAGTCTTCTTGAATAAACAACTTTCAGATGTACCAAAGCCTACAAGTGTATTACCTGTTGTGGTACAACCAGCCAAGATTTTCACATTTATGGCTAGGAAAAGTGATCTGTTTACTGGAAGGAACACCCCATTAACCACTTCAATGGTAGAGGTTGTTCAAGCAATACGTGATGAGGCTGCAGAGAGTGATGACAGAGAAGGTACTGCTTCTCAAAGTGCTGCATCTCAAGAAACTGCATCACAAGGTACTGCTTCACAAGGTACTGATGATAATGAAGGTACTGCAGTTTCTCCCACCTTCTCACACCATTCTACTCCTCCTATTGCATCACCAGAACAAGATGTTCCTATTTTCTCATCATCCTCTGGAGGAGATCCAGCTACTATACCTCCTGAAGGTTTAGTGTTGGATAATTATGTTCTGACAAGAGAGTTAGTCAGATTGAAGAAAACTACTGAGGCTCAAGCTGCACAGATAGCACAATTGAAGATCAAGTTTAGAAAATTCAAGAAGTCTGTTTTGCCCTTAGTTAAACATCACAGGTTATGGGTCAAAGCTAAAAAGAAGCAGCGAAGGCAGTTTAAGAAGACCAAAAGCTAAAAGGTTCAAAAGAAATCTTCATTCCAATTGGGGAGGAAATTGGAAGATAAGAATTTGAATGAAGATGCTCTAACATACACAGATAAAGAAGCTGAACCTCAAGGTACTGATGTTCAACCTCAAGGTACTGAAGTGCAAGTTAATATTGAAAGTACTGAGGAAGAAAGCATTAGAGTTCAAAGTACTGATGATCAAGGTACTGCTAATCAAAGTACTGGTCTTCAAGAAACATCTCGACAAGAACTAATTACACCAAGGGTATTAAATTTTGATGAAGAAGCTGGTCCTTCAACAATTCCACAAGAAGAAGAAGCTGATACACCTATGGCTAAACATACTGCAAGTGATGAAATTGCAGCTGAGGTATTGCAAAATCTATCAAGACCAAGACGTGTGACTATTCCAGGAGTTGCTGAAGAACAACCACAAGCTTCTCAACCTACTATAGATCCTAAGGATAAAGGAAAAGGTAAGTTGGTAGAGACAAAGAAGAAAAAGAAACCCACTTTAGCACAAATAAGGGCTGTTCAAGTTGCTATGAATGAGGAAGCAGCTAGAAAGTTTCAAGCTGAATTGAATGCTGAAGTTGCTATTGAAGAAGCCAAGGATAAAGAAGTAGCTAAGGAATTACAAGCAAAGTTGGATGCTGAAGCTGCTATACCATTAAAGTCACCTATTCCTGTTTCTGCTCTACCAAGAAAACCAAATCGTGCTAAGGAAATGAATACAATGATGGCTTATTTAAAGAAGCAAGGATATATTGGTTTGCAGAAGTTGAATTATGTTGAGATGAAAGAGTTATATGAAGCTGTTAGAGAAGCTTATCAGAAACAAGTTGATAGTATCAAAGACTATAAAGATGATGATGCTCAGAAAGAGGATGAAAGAAAAGGAAGCTTAAAAAGAAAAAGAACAACTGAAGTTGAAGATAAACAGCCATCAAAGAAAGTTGAGTTAAGATCTGATACTAATGATGAACTAAGGAATTACTTAAGAATTGTAGATTTTGAGTATTCTAAAGCTGATGCAGAAAAGAAGACAGATAAGAAGAAGAAAAAGTCTCCAATAACTACTTTTGAAGTTGTAGAATCTAAAGATGGGAATTATCTGATGTTTCATAGAGAAGATGAAAGCTTCAGAGTGTTTAATATGCTATGGGATCTATTGCACATAATAGATAGATAGGATTTGTTTCATCTATATCATTTGGTGCAAGAATACTTTGAACACATTCCATCAGAAGGTGTTGGTTTAATCTTGCTTGGAGATCTCACAACTGTTTGGGAAACTGAAGAAACAAGCACTGATGAGATTTGGAGAAATCAAGAAGATTAGGAGATAATCAACTGGAGATTCTTTGAAGAATCTGGAGTACATGTTCTAGAGTTAGAAGATGGGACTATGATTAACATGTTAGCAGACAGAAGATATCCGCTTACATCAGATCTCATGAGGAGGATGCTAGAACATGGGATGGAAGTTGAAGAAGATAATGAAACTGCACTTATGGTCATTAAATTGTTTATCAGATGGACAACTATGGCTGATGATGATGAATAACTGGTATGAATCTTTATTGAATAAATTATTTTTGAAATATCAGTACTTTATTCAAAGTACTGCTGGTCAAACAGTACTTTCATCAAAGTACTGCTTGCAGCTTTAAACCAGTTAATGATTTTGAAAAGAAAACTTTTGTTAAGTGACAAATATTTTGAAACAAAGGTTAAACGAAATAAATGGTTTTTGAGATGGTAACAACAATAGGTTATCAATCCACCATGGTTACAAAAGGATTGGCTAATCCATGAGCAAACGACTCTGGTAAAGATATCTCAAATCCGTTTTATAGTTGACAACTTGCTAATAAGTTGTATGGTAATAAACTCACCATATCAGTAATGTGAAGAGTTGGCTAGCCCACAAGAAAATGGCTTGTGGTAAAGGCTGTGGAAAAACCATTATTTGGTAATTAGTTCACCATGATGAAAGAACTAACTAGTCCAAAAGGGTACAACTTTTGGTAAAGACAAATCAAATCTGTTGATAGCTGATGATTTGCTAAAAATCATATGGTTATCAATGTACCATGGTCTTACACACCAAAATATTTGGCTACTCCAGAGTTAATGGCTTTGGTAAAGAGACATCTAAATCCATTAAATTTTCAATGATTCACCTCTCACAGGAGTTTACACACCTGGAAGTGATGAGAATAGACTGAAACTTAAACTGAATTAATGTACACATTGTCATATGTTGCTGAGTTGCTGAAAAGATGGAGCTTGCTGAATGTTGCTGAAAAGATGCTGTAAAGAATAATTTCTAGAAAATACTTTGATAATGATGATATAAGCACAGAGAATACAAAGATACAATCCAAAGACAAAGACACAATCTTTCCTTGAAGATGAAGATGTTAAAGATAAAGTTACAAAGGAACTTGACGTCAAGCAAGTAGAATTCAAGTTAGGGGAGGATTGTTGGGATATGAAAGTACTGAAGATTGACAAAGTACTGATTAAAGTCAAAGTACTGCTAAGTAAAAAGTCAAAGTACTGCTGTCGAAGTCAAAGTACTGCAAAGCTAAAGAACTGCTATATTCGTTTATGGAAAGCTTTATTTATTCTAGAATATTCTTTGTTTAGATTACTTGTCGTACAAGGATACAAATTGTAAACCGACTAGGGTTATCCTTAAGCCTATAAAAGGACCCCTAGATTGGCATTAAAGAGACGACGATTTTAGAGAAGTACATGCATTATTAGAGTTTTAGAGAAGTTTGATATTAGTGTTTTAGAGTTGTTTAAGAATCTGTATACAAAGCAGATTCATAGTTATTAATAAAATCATTGAAAGTTAAAGTTAATTCTTCTTAGCTTTGTTAAGTAAATTCCGCATACTTAATAGAGTTTGCTCAATGTTTCATTGTTAATAACTGTGGATTTATCCGAGGTTATTAAACCCTTAACAAGCTATATAAGTTAGTTTGGTTAGAGTACATCGATCCAACAAACAATATGTAAAGAGTAGATAAGGAAAGAAACAATCAAACCACAACAAGTTGTTTATAGTGGTTCGGTCTACAAGGACTCTTTTTCCTTGCCTTACTCCACTCCCCGAGTCTCACACTCGAGAGTTTAACTTCACTAGTCAACAAGCTCCTTTCACCGGCGGAGAAACCTTTACACTTCGCTTACACACTATTTCCGACACTAAGCTAGATGTCGTGTTCTTTTCAAGGGTACAACCACTCCCACACACAATGTATTTTAAGGACTAAAATACTAACCACTCACACTCACAAGATTATGATGGTTTGGTACAACAATGATGTATGAATCAACACAAGATCATACAACAACAAACAAACAAGACTTCCAACTTCTTGTTGAAGCTTGAATGTATCTTGATCTTCTTTGCTACAAAAGAGATCACTAATATGATATGAAACTGAGTTAGAAATGTTAGAGAGAAGGAATGTATGAGAATATGATAGAAAGGGATGAAAAACAACTTGGTTTGGCTTTGCTATTTATAGCCAAAAGATCAGCAAGCACCACAGACCACGGAACCCTTCAAAGGGTTCCGCCCGTGTTAATTTTTGGTGCCGCCGAGGTCTGACAGCAAGATCTCAAAATCTTACCAAAGTCAACCATATCTATCCAAGATTGTGTAAGATATGTAGAGTCTAAATCTACACAAAGTATCTAGTGAAATCTTCTAAGGATTTCAATGATGCACCACATGAAGTCATGTGTTTGTTTTTCTATTTTTAGAAATATGTTAAAATGCAAATACATATGTAATGTTTTGTTTTAAGAAACCAAAACATTCTTGAACTAAAACTACTATCATACATTATGGTTTAGAGTCATATCAAGATATGATTAATCACAATGTAAATGCTTGCGTGATGAAGATATTATTTGAAAAAGCTTGTTTTAATATCTATTAAACTTGACAAGCTTTAAGCTTTATAAAAATTAAATTTACTTTTGTCGTTAACAAAACTTAGGTAAAGATCAAAAATATAAATAACATTTAATGACGATATTTGTATTAACAATCTCCCCCTTTTTTGTTGAGGATAAAACATAAATTTTATTTTTATAAAAGATGTAAAGATTGTACAAGAGTTATAAAAATATTAGTTTTAGAACTTAAAAGATAAAAAGGATAATGCAAGTATGTCCAATTTAGACATGATGTTGACTTTTCAGAAAGTCAAAGTCTACACTAGTTGAAGCATGATGTTGACTTTTTCAGAAAGTCAAAGTGTGCAGTTGACTTTTTCAGAAAGTCAAATATAACCAATGAAGTATGATGTTGACTTTTTCAGAAAGTCAATGTATGCAGTTGACTTTTTCAGAAAATCAAATATAACCAAGTTCTAAATATTTCTCCCCCTTTTTGTCTCAACAAAAAGAAGAAGCGAGGCGGAATGTATAATGAGCCCGAGCCATTATCTCCCCCTTGACCAATGCTCCCCCTAAATTGGGTGCTAAGAGAAAGATACATGGATTGTGAAAAAGCTACAAAAAAAATTGTTAGTTATAAGCATCATCACAAGCATTTCCAAGCACCATGTAATAATCCACAACAATATAAGAAACACCATTCATTTGTTAAAATTTTTCATGATTTAAGAATCATGAAAAGGGAACACAATGAAGTGTTAGTACAATAATAAAATTCTAGAAAAGAAATTATCCTAGAAAATTAAAAAAAAAAACAAGAAAAATCCTAGAAAAATAAAAATGCTTAAGTAAAATAAGCTAGGACCCTCCTATTGAGGTGGTGGATGAGCAAGAGCATTGAGGCGCTCTAGGATGTTGATAACGCTCAGATTGTGCATGTTTTTAGTAGCGTTATGTGTGCTTTTATATATGTTATTTGGTTATATTTGCGTGATTATAGTACTTAAACGCATCAAAAGATGTTTGTCTAGTGTTTATAACCAAGTGCAGGGAAACGAATGGAAAATAAAGAAATGTTCAGCAAAACGAAGATTCCCGTTTCAGTAAGTCTAATTCAGTATCTCAAGGACCTTTGAAGACCATAGTGATTGAAGAACCAAGTTCTACAAGACAAAGTGAAGAAAAGATCAAGTTTTCGTAACTCAGAGAATCCAACCGGATCGGTTACAACTGTAACCAGATCGGTTCGAAAACGGCCAGAAACAACAGTATAACCATCACCAACCGATCGGTCGCAACCCGCAACCGGATCGGTTGGCCAGTTTTTGTAGAAGACCAACCGGATCGGTTGGTCGTATGACCGATCCGGTTGGAGAAGCTGCATCTGCCAATCTTCATCACTAAGCTTTTCCTTTGCATCCAAATGATTCTAGGTCCTTCTCTTGGTGTATTCTAGTCCCTTCCTTACTCCTTGGAGGCCAAGTTCAGCAATTAATACCCTAGGCCTTGGAATTATTATAAATAGAGGCTAATTGTGAGCATATGAGACACCCCTCAAATACAAATCTCTCTACTCATCAAACAAAGCCTTAAGCTCTGAAAATTCATCCTTAGAAGTCCAAAGAAGTTTGGAGTTCCAGAAGTTCCACATTTGGAAGCCAAATCACCAAGAAGTCCACCTCAATACTTTGGGAATCATTACTTCATCATTTGTAATCTTATTCCAAGCATTGTAAGACTTTTAATCATGTTTTCTAATGTTCAAAGTTCTGAGTTTATGTTCATGTTTGCTATGAGTGGCTAGTTTCTTTATACACTTGCTTAAATGATGTTGATTATCATATGATTAGTTAGTGATTGTGTTAACATGTTTTAATTCAATTTCAAGTTGATTCTAAGATCCAATTGTGCTAAAGTTTCATAGTGACATTTGTTAATCAAGTTTGGCTAATTGATAGTAATCGTTGGGGTCGAAAGAACTTATTGTTATTCAACTAGTCATAATCATTTTGTCTATGGATGATTGTTTTTACCCATTATTCTTGATTACACAAAGGAACTAAGGTGTGGTTGTAGTAGAAACGCTTTTTTATTATCAAATTGGATTGGTTGGAAACATCTAAATGGTCGTAAGATTAGTTGTTGAAAATCAATTGTAGCCTTTTGTCTATGATCGGTTACCTTTTGTATTGACCATTTCTTAAGCAATTTGATGAACAAGTGGATGTTTTTGTGTTTAAGTTTATGTATGTAGACTTATGAAACTTGAATTGATCTTGAATTGGTTGGTTAAACATAATGCTTGTTTTTATGAACTAAAATCTTGACGAAGGTTTAACTTGTAAGAACAATAGATTAGTCTTCCAACTAATTATCACAACCAACATGTTAAGAGGTTAACACAATCACATTAATCTATGATATGAAACTAGTTTAAGCAAGTGTAGTTTTTAATCATCAGAATTTCATTATATCTATTTGCTTTATTATATGTTTTGGATAGACTCCGTTAATTCAAACTTGTGTTTAGATTCACTCAAATCCCTGCGAATGATCCCGACTTACCTTCATAATCTTGCTATAACGGACGAGTATACTTGCTCGTATGTGTTATTGGTAATATTGGTAATTCACCTTTTATAAATTTAAAACTTGTACACACCCAGCACATCAGATGTGATTGAGGATGAACCTCATTTCCTCTTGAAGCTCATGGACCATCACCCGGGTCCTTTCGGTTATTTGGGCGGTTCGCTCACAATTGGAGCAACCATGCCTAGGAGGGTAGTATGGTTCATGGTTTTGTTGTGGTGGAATGGTGGAGGTGTTGGTGTTGGTGTTTGGAGTGGTGATTATGGAGGCTAGCAAAGCACTTTGCATGTGCATAGCATCACTAAGATGAGAATCCACCATATTTGAAAATTGGTGGAGATGATGGAGTTCGGCTTGAATTTCTTCTTTGGTGGGGTGATCTTCCCACGTGGATTCCTTAATGTCCTCTATATGAGGAGACATTAATGTAGGAAGTGGTTGATCCCCATACAAAGGACCATGGATTTCCTTGTGGATGGGATGTAAAAGAAGTGGTCTTGGCCCTAACGGGGCATTTGGGTCAAATGATGGTCGTGGAGACTCATGAGCAATTCGCTCAATAGTACCAAAAGATGGTAGTGGTGGTGGATGATTAGGCCTAAGAGGCAAGTCCTCCAAGTCTTCCAAAAAAGGATTTGGAGATGTAGGTGGTATAGAGAATAACTCTAATGGGATGAGTGTTGGAGATTTTGGAGGTGATGGTGATTTTGATGTTTGGATGGGAGCCAGTGGTGGTGAGCTAGGAGTCTTTGTTGGTGGTGGAGTAGTGATAGTGATAGGTGATTGTGAAGGTGGTGTAGGAGTAGCCAAAGTAAGAGTGGTGTCATCTCTAATGGGAGATGAGATGGTTAATGGAGAGGAATCGGAAGAAGAGCTTATGTTGACAAAACAACAAGGTCTTACGCTCATTCTAGCGATTCTTTTGCGAGGTTTTGTTGATGGTGATGACTTAGTCATTTTTGGCTCAAGTTGTTGCTAGTAGATAATGAGAATTGAGAAGGTGTGAAGATGATCATGGTAAAAGCTCTTAATTTATAGTAATGGAAAATTATGGAGAAATGTGTTTGATTTGATGTTAAACCATAGAAGAGATGAGGTTTCTAATGATTTTTGAAGTGGGTCTAATGCTAGTCATATCACCCAAGTCAATCCATATAAGAAGGATGGAGTGAAGAGACAAAGATTTGCAATAAATGTGTTCTAATGATTATGAGATCCTAACAATTAGATTACCCATGGATTGCAAGGAACCAAATTTTTGGTTCCTTCCTTTATGCAAAAGGGCTCATTGGGTGGATTTTTGAAATTTTTGAATTTTTGATGGGAAATGGATATCCTATGTGCCTAAGTGTGTTATACTAGTTCTAATATGAGTAAGAACTAGTTAAGAATAACCTAGAAGCAATGTATGGTAATTTGGAATGTCGAAATAAGCGAAATTCAGAAAATTACCTGTAGGATCCACGACACCAAAAAAATACACAGGCGGAACCCAAAAAAGGGTGCCGCCTGGTCCACCTGTACAGGTACGGCGGTACCAAATTCCATAACAGACGGTACCAAATGTTTGGTGCCGTCTGATCCGTGAACACCAGAAATCAATATAGAGCAGTTTTTTAGGTGTCGTGGACTTTTCCGAAATCTGAAATTTTGCTCAAAACATGTAACATTAATCATTTCTAGTTAGGAAAAGTAAATAACACATATACAAACATAGTGGAGCATAGAATTTGGCCAAGGGCTAACGATTTTCACATAAAAGTGAAAATGGGTAAAATTTGATAACACACTTGTGTTATCCCCCTGCATGAAATTGTTAGCATACATCATTGTTTTAAGTCATATTATCATCCTACAAATTAAAAGCAACCAAATTGTATCATACAACGAAGTTATTGTCTTGTTCCAAACACTCCTTCAAATGAACCTCACTTATCCAACTTCTTGTAAATCTTGTTCATCATCCTACCAAGGCACTTGAGCATCCCCTTGGTTTGCTTGAACTCCGCCGATTCATTCTCAATTTTGGGGAGAGACGCATAGTACTCTTGTGGTGGAAGGCGAGAATTTGGAAGACCATCCTCGGAGCTATTTGATGATGATGATGATGGAGTTGGAGGTTTTGCTCTTTTGCATTTAGTCTTAGTCACTCGCTAGTCACTCAAGGGCACAAAGATGTGAGGGATGAGCTCATAGTCAAGCTTCAACCCTTTTGGGCTTGGTAGAATGGGTGCAAAGGCTCTATAGAGACGGGTGAGAAGCATCCCGTAAGGAAGAGCAACCGATCCTTGAGTTGGAATGTCAATCATTCTCCTAGCAATGTAGTAGGTTAAATTGAATGGTTGGAGGGTGGACAAGTTGTAGAGCATGTGACAAAGGCAAGCATTGATATGGTCCCTATTTCCTATGGTGCTAATGACGTTGGCTCTAAGTAGTTTCTCCCATTTCTTAAATTCAGGCTTAAGTTCATTGAGCTCCATTCCATATGGATCTCGGTTCACCTCCTTTCCCTTTCGGGTGACACGGGTTGGAGCGGCCCTTGCATTAAAAAGGTGCTCACGGATGACATCCTTATCCGCCAAAGGAGTTTGGTAGGGAAGAGAGCGGCCATTGATTGCATCAAGGATAGTGAGTGACCACTTATCCGAGTAGACACATGTCCCTCGGTTGGGAATTCCTAGCACTTGAGCAAATTGGATTAAGGAGATGGTGTAGTCGTTTTGATTGATCCTAAACCTAAGGCTAAATTCATCATCCTCATCAATGAAACCGGTGATACTAGCATAGAACTCTAACACAAACCTAGGACAAATGGGTTCATCGATGTCAAGGAGACAATCGAAGTGAATGGCGGCTAGTTCTTGACGGAGATTGGTTCCATTGACAAAGGAGGAGTGAATGGTTCTACCTTCATGGAAGTACCTTTGTTCTAGACTCTTAAAGATTTCGACTTGTTCTTTGGAGAGGCCATTGGTTTTGTGATGTTTGGGAATGTATTTGAGAGTATCCTTGTGATCATAGAATCTTGCGGCTACCATGGTTACTCCTATGAGCAAGAATTTATATGTTAAAAATGAGAACAAACTTAACGTTTTGGTTCTAGTGTGTGCCTATATGAAAATGATTTGGAGTTGCGGTTATCTTGACTCATTTTATGCATAAAATGGTTTTTAGTGGGGGTGTTTGGCAAACAGCATGAGATAACCCAAACGCTCCTAATTCAATATGGCTTCATTTGAATATACCCGGGAATGCATATTAGTTATGCATTACCTTTAGTATTCAAGAGCATGCAAGTGATGAAAATTTAACGTTTCTATTTGTATTAACAATGAAAAATTGTTTTCGTACAAGTGAGAAGCTTTTCAAAATTTTTTGACATGGGGTGTTTGGTTATTTGAATAAAACCTTATAGTCATTATCTTTTGATTAGTGGGAAACATGATTTGTTTATGCAATGTGACAATGTAGTACCTAATTTCAATGACTAGTTATGCAATTTTCCAATTGAATCCATGTTTTGTACAAGAATATACATAATCCCCATGTAATGATTTTGTGCACAAATTAGAATCCTAGACTCAGAATTAAGAGATAAAATGTAGTTAGGATACTTACAATGATGTTATCTTCAGTGATTAGTGGGTGAGAAAATGTCAACAATGAGTTAGGTCTAAGTTTTACACGTTTTGGTAAAGTAGGTTGTGAGGAAGAAGATGTTTTGTAGGTAGCATTTTTGCTACTGTTGTCACCACGGACCAGACGGCACCAAAAAAATGGTTCCGCCTTTGTTGTCATTTGGTGCCGTGGGAACAGTAGCAGTTTCAAACAAATTTGTTTTGTTTTGTTTGTTCTAAGGTTTAGACTTATGTTTTACCTACATGTTTGGTTCCATTAACCCCAAACCAAGTCTAAGAAGATTAAATGGTGCTCGTTTGAGAGGCTTGGTTAGAATGTCGGCAATGTTGTCTTCGGAGGATACTTTCTCAATTGAGATGTTTCCTTTTTGATCATTGTCGCGAAGAAAGTGATGACGGATTTCAATATGCTTCGTACGAGCATGTTGGATGGGATTTTTGCTGAGATCAATAGCTCCTTTGTTGTCGCAAAATATAACGATATCGTTGAGATGAATTCCGTAATCCACGAGAGCTTGCTTCATCCAAAGAGCTTGTTGACATGCTTTTCCGGTTGAGATGTACTCGGATTCAGTAGTTGAGATAGCTAAAGCCGTTTGCTTCTTTGCAAACCATGAGGTGAGACAATGTCCGACAAAAGTGCAAATACCGCTTGTACTTTTTCTATCGGCATAGTCACCGGCATGATCCGAGTCGGCATACACTATAGTTTCTACACCCGTTCCTTTGGGATACCATAATCCTAAACATGTCGTTCCCTAAATGTATCTAAATATCCTTTTCAAGGCTTCTAAGTGTGATACCTTTGGATTTTCTTGAAAGCGAGCACATAGACAAACACTAAACATAATGTCGGGTCTACTAGCCGTGAGATAGAGTAAGCTACCAATCATTCCTCTATATTTAGTGTTATCTACCGATTCACCTTCCTCATCCTTGGTTAGTTTAGTGTCCGAAGACATGGGTGTCTTAGTTGGTTTTGAGTCTTCAAGACCAAATTTCTTAAGCATATGTTTTATATATTTAGATTGGTTAAAGAATATGCCATCTTCTAGTTGTTTAATTTGAAGTCCTAGAAAGAAGTTTGATTCACCCATCATACTCATCTCAAACTCATCGTGCATGATTTTAGAGAAATCATCACATAGCTCTTGACAAGTTGATCCGAATATGATGTCATCAACGTATATTTGAACAATGATAATATGTGATTCCTTTTTCTTGGTAAAAAGAGTATTATCTACTAATCCCATTGTGTATTTGTTTTCAACAAGAAAAGTCTTAAGTCTATCGTACCAAGCTTTTGGTGCTTGCTTAAGACCTTATAATGCTTTCTTGAGTTTGAAGACATGATGTGGTTTCTCAAAGTCGGTAAAACTGGGAGGTTGAGCAACATATACTTCTTCGTTAATAAACCCATTAAGAAATGCACTCTTAACATCCATTTGAAATAATTTAAAGTCATAAGCACATGCATATACAAGTAAGATTCTAATAGACTCGAGCCTAGCTACTGGTGCATAAGTTTCATCATAATCAATCCCCTCTTGTTGATTATAACCTTGTGCGGCAAGCCTAGCTTTGTTTCTAGACACTACATCATTTTCATCCATTTTATTTCGAAAAACCCATTTCGTTCCAATTATAGTTTGATCTTTAGGTTTTGGAATTAACTTCCAAACATCATTTCTAACGAATTGGTTTAACTCTTCTTGCATAGCAATTACCCAAGATTCATCTTTTATTGCTTCATTTATGTTTTTCGATTCAATGGTAGATACAAAACAAAAATGATTACTTTGATTTTGGGCTTGTGATCTTAAGGTTTTTTGATTAAGTTGTCCTATGACCTTTTCTAAAGGATGACTTTTGGATTCTTTGATGTTTATAATTTCATTATTTAATGGTTCATCTTCCTTGACACTTTCAATTATTTCTTGACTTTCTACAAGTTGACTTTCAACTAAGTCATCATCTACCAAAGGTGATGTCTTAGAGGGAGGTGGACTTTCGTCGAATGTTATGTTCAACGATTCCTCGACTCTCATTGTTTCTTTATTTAAGACAATGTAAGCTTTACTAGTTTGTGAGTAACCAAGAAATACACCTTCATAAGACTTTGGGTCAAACTTGGTGAGATAATCTTTAGTATTAAGAATGAAACATTTACATCCAAATACTCTAAAATATCCTAAAGTTGGATTTTTACCTTTATATAGCTCATATGGTGTTTTGTTTAAGAAAGGACGTATTAAGACTCTATTTAAAATATATGTAGACGTGTCAACGGCGTTACACCAAAACTTTTGAGAAATGTTTTGTTCATTAAGCATTGTTCTACTCATTTCTTGAATGGTTCTATTTTTACGTTCTACAACTCCATTTTATTGAGGTGTTCGAGGAGCCGAGAAGTTGTGTGTTATACCATTTGCATCACAAAAGTTTCCAAATTGTGTTTCATTGTCAAATTCACGACCATGATCCGTTCGGATCGACACAATTTTAACACCTAGTTGATTTTGAATTTTCTTGCTAAGAATTTCAAATTTATCGAAAGCTTCATTTTTGGTTTTCAAAAACAGCGTCCAAGTAAACCTTGAGTAATAATCTACTATGACCAAAGTGTATAAGTTGCCTCCGTAGCTTCTTATAGCGGATGGACCAAACAAGTCCATATGCAAAAGTTCTAGACACTTAAATGGGTTTGTTTACCAATTTTGCAAGCGTCGCAAAAATGTTGGTCATATTTTAGTTTTGGTAAATTCCTAACTAGCTCTTTTGAAGATAGGTTTTGTATAAGTCTCATATTAGCGTGACCTAAACGTCTATGCCACAGAGTTGAGCTATCATCTAAAGTTGTTAGACAAAGTTTGTCATTAGATGTTTTATCTATTTTCATGACGTATATATTATTTTTCCTAACTCCTTTAGCTATGGTGACACCATCTTTTAGTATTTTACTACCATTTTTTTTCAAATAGCACTTTATACTTTTTATCACATAATTGGCTAATACTAAGTAGATTAAATCCTAACCTATCGACATGAGCAACATTTTCAATAGTTAGGGAGTTATGAGCGATCATACCTTTGCTAATGATTTTGCTTTTGAGATTGCTACCAAAAGTGACATTACCTCCGTCATACTCTTGGTATGTTGAGAAGAGGCTTTTGTTGCCCATCATGTGTCGTGAGCATCCACTATCTTTTATCCACTCATCAGGTTCCAATCCAACTTTCAAGCATACCTAAGACACAAATAACTCAAGCGTTTGGTCTCCAATATCTCATGGGTCCGTTTGGGTTAAACATACCATTTACTTGATTCATGTATGGAAATGATGGGTAAGAGTTCCGTGGCATGTAATCTGGAGTTTGATATGGTCTAGGGAAGTTTTGATTCCAACCATTATGTTGATAGTTGGGTTGTATGTTGTGGTTGCTCTTAGGAAAGGGGCGTTTGGCAAAAGGTGTTTTATTTCATTGTTGAGTAGTTTTTGATCTAAATTCATTTCTAGCAAGTCCTACTCCTGATGTAACAGCAGGTTTTAGTTTAACACTATCCTTGGTTTTCTTTGTTACTTTGACAAATTCACTACGGTCCGTATCACAAACATTCTGTCCTGCTGCAGTTCCCACGACACCATTTTTTACAAAGGACGGAGCCCTATTTTTGGGTCCGTCTGGTCCGTGCTGTACTGCAGCAGTTTTGACAGTTTGTTTGTCTTTTTCGGCCGTTTTGGTTTGACTCTTTGGAATTAAAACCTCATTAAATCCCAGCCCATTCATGTTTCCTGGTGTTTTTTGAATTCTAACTATTTCATCGGCACAAGCAATGTTTTTGTTAAACCTTTTAAATTTAGAATTATGTTCGATTAGAACGTCTTGTGTGAGCTTTAGTTTTTCTATTTCAAGATTAAGCTCTTGACATGATTTGCAACCATCGTCATTTGCTTTTCCCTTTTCTAATCATTTTGCCTTTTCTTTTAACTCATAGACTTCATTTTCTAAAAGTTCCTTTTTAGTCTTATAAAAATTTATTTTTAGTTATGATTTTTATACTAAGTTCACACAATTGATTATATTGTTTTTGCAAAGTGTCATCATCAATAGAGGAATAAGATGAGTCGCAATGTACCTCGTTTGACTCATGTGCCATTAGAGCGATCTCATCCTTGCTCGACTCTTCATCATCCTCACTATCGCTCCAAGCACCACTTACAAAAGCTCGTTGAGTTTTGCTTTTAGGTGGCTTGGGACAATCTCCTAATAGATGACTTGCATCACCGCATCTAAAACACTTTCTTTCACCTTTTCCCTTTTTGTCATCCCGATCTTTTCGGAATGGCTTCTTTTCTTCTCGAGGTTGTCTTACAAACTTTCCTCTTCTTCTAAAGAACTTTTTGAAATCTCTAACGGCCATGGCATACTCCTCATCTTCACTACCGGAGCAAGATTCGTCATCATCGCTTGATTCCGTTCTTGCTTTTAGAGCAACAGATTTGATTTTCTCTCTTTTTCCTTTGATGATTTCTGAATCTTTTTCCATCACTATTTCTTGTACTTTGAGGTTTCCGATAAGCTCGTCTAGTGTCACTTTTGAGAGATTTTTTGATTCCTCAATAGCCGTCACCTTAGCTCTCCACTTTGGATGGAGTGCTCTAAGAAATTTCCTGACAAAGTTCTTACAACGAAAAGATTCATCAAGTGCTTTAAGAGATGTAATAATAGTATTAAAGCGAGCAAAGTCACAATCAATGGTTTCATCTTCAGGGATAACAAATTGTTCATATTGTTGAACAAGAAGATCAATTTTGTTATCCTTGACTTGTGAATTTCCTTGATGTGTAATAATCAAATATTCCCAAATATCTTTAGCGGTTTCACACATAAAAATTCGTTCATATTCTTTTCTAGGCAAAACATTATAAAGCATCATTTTAGCTTCATTATTTTTAGCAACTAATTTCTTTTGTTCATCAACAGAAATATCTTTTGTTGTAGAACTAAAATACCCTTTAACAATAACAAACCAAAGATCTATATCTTTTGATTTTACATATGTTTCAAAACGGTTTTTCCAATAGATAAATCCATTGGTTTCAAAAAGTGGTGGTCTTTGCATAGATTGCCTTTCTTTAAAGTTTTCAGAATCCATGGATCGTTTCAAGTTTATAAAATACAACATATTTTAGAAATTCTTAAGCAACGAGGCTCTGGTACCAATTGTGGAAAACTAGAAGGGGGGTTGAATAGTTTACCGATTAAAAACTTTGTTTTGAAACTTATTGAAAGATCAATTGATTTTGATCTTAGATATGTTAGTGAATAGTAATCAACAATATGTAAAGAGTAGATAAGGAAAGAAACAATCAAACAAAAAAAAGTTGTTTATAGTGGTTCGGTCTACAAGGACTCTTTTTCCTTGCCCTACTCCACTCCCCGAGTCTCACACTCGAGAGTTTAACTTCACTAGTCAACAAGCTCCTTTTACTGGCGGAGAAACCTTTACACTTCGCTTACACACTATTTTCGACACTAAGCTAGATGTCGAGTTCTTTTCAAGGGTACAACCACTCCCACACACAATGTATTTTAAGGACTAAAATACTAACCACTCACACTCACAAGATTATGATGGTTTGGTACAACAATGATGTATGAATCAACACAAGATCATACAACAACAAACAAACAAGACTTCCAACTTCTTGTTGAAGCTTGAATGTATCTTGATCTTCTTTGCTACAAAAGAGATCACTAATATGATATGAAACTGAGTTAGAAATGTTAGAGAGAAGGAATGTATGAGAATATGATAGAAAGGGATGAAAAACAACTTGGTTTGGCTTTGCTATTTATAGCAAAAAGATCAACAAGCACCACGGACCACGAAACACTTCAAAGGGTTCCGACCGTGTTAATTTTTGGTGCCGCCGAGGTCTGACTGCAAGATCTCAAAATCTTACCAAAGTCAACCATATCTATCCAAGATTGTGTAAGATATGTAGTGTCACACCCCCAAATTACCTGTTTTGGAGCGGAATGGAATTCCTGGGGATTGACTGTCATAGCATCACAATCACAGTTATATTGAACGACCTAAAGTGTCGTTTGAAAAATACATCGCTTGATTTAATAAAATAACCAGAGTTTACAAATATAGGTCCCAAATGAAAGTTACTATGTGCGGAAAATAAGTTTGATACAAGTCAAACGATGTTTTTTTAAAGTATATAAATCCCATGTGAGACGCGTCGTCACCGCGACTCTATGATATGTCCACATGCTTGCCATGAAGTGAAAGCCTTAGTAACCTGAAAATACATTGCTAAAAGTGTCAACACAAAGGTTGAGTGAGTTCATAGAGTTTATGTATATGCATAATACGACTACCACAAGTATAAGTTTGTATGACAATGATGTCACAAAAATGATACAATTGCTATAAGCCCATGACACCGAAACTAGACTGATTATGATGTTCGCCCCTACAGAGTGTTTGCCAAACAACTCAAATAATGATATTAAATGAAATGCATCCGTTTAACCAGTTGGAATCCACCAACCCGGATGGAGGAGTCACCCTCGATAGATCTATCCACTCACCCTCGCTTCTATGAAATTAACGGTTCATGTTACATAATGGGGACATTCAATTGGCATGAGGTAACTTAAGCAATGTAATGAATTTGATATACGTGGTATCGTAATAAAAATGATGTGCAATGTATTCTCCCCCGTAGTTTTGAAATAAAGTAAAAACTTGAATGAATCGGGGCTATGAAAACTCACCTGTTGTAATGATAATAATGATGTAATGGCAATACTGAAATGAGGCGCAACCTCTGAACGTGACCTATTATGAATGATATGCTCTATGATAAGTTATGATGTAATGTCGTGCATGCAAACTCATATGAAATCTATACCACTTGTACGCTTTTGAAAATAGAATTTATTGTCGAAATATATGTTTATGACATCTCGTCATGTTATAAAATAATTTACAAGTATTTACGTTGAAATGATATCTTACGATAATCATTTAATGATTTATTGTGAAATTATAACTTTTCGTCGTAAAATAATGTCGTTGAAATTTTCATGAAAGTGACTAAAATGACCTCGAAAAGCTAGTCGTAAAATGGTGCACGTCGAGTATTAGGAAACGTACTCAATGGTTTTGGTAAGTTTGTATCATTATCTCAAAGTTTTAGTACATGAGTTTTCATCCTAGAGGTCTCGAACATAAAGAAAAATAAAGGTTAAGTAAGGTACTTGTGTCCCAAAGTATAGTTTAAGGATGGTTTTCGGCAAAATTTAAGTGACCGTAATTTATTCATTACAACTCCGCTAGTCAAACGGTCGGACATTTTGGAAAATATACTTGGCAAACTTACTTTTACTAGAAGACATCACTTTATAAAAAGTTCTACATCATTGTTAAAAACGTCCTCCAACTTGTTGCCGTAATACTTGCCTATTAGAAATTTAATAGTTTTTCCTTATATAATAAAGTTACGACAACTTTTGTAAACGTGTATAATTTGGCTATTACAAATCCGTTTTCTCCGTTTTATATGTCCTTAGCTTTGTATCAAAGTATACTAATATATTTTTGGTAAGTCGACATAATTTATAACGCCTAAGTTTCATTTTTGACTCGTACAAAATAAATATAACATGCTGAAATTTCCAGAAAAATATAGTTTTCGTCGCCAACTTGAAAAATTCATAACTTCTTCGTTATAGCTCCGTTTTAATCCGTTCAAGCGGCCACGTTTTCGTTTTAAAGTGTATTTTCTAAATATCTAGGCCAAAAATTTTTACTTACTGTCGAATTTTCCAGATTTTAAAAATATGGACAAAACCTTTTTAAAACTTGTCGGAATGAGTTTTTCTCGCGCATAACGTATTCTAACCCATTCAAAACAACTCCGAAGCTATTCAAATCCTACCATACACCTTCTTAGGGTGTCATGGGTTCCTAGACATCACCAAGTGTGATTTATAACAAGGAGTAATTATAGGATGACAAATATATATATAACTCTTAAAATCAATGAAAAAGTGGTATAAACCTCATGAGACTTGCATGTTTTCTCAAATAAAATGAAATGACCATAAAAATAAATATGAGATATGATGATGAATATGGATGCTTACTAGTAACTTGATGAGGTTTATGGACAATGGATTTTCCTAATCACCCAAGGTTTTTATTTCACAACCTTAATCAAGAGTGATGCTAGAGTGTAAATAACTTGACTAGGAAAATTTTTATCGTTTCCTTCTTCTTCCTTGTGGTTGCCGGTTTGTAGAGAGAAAAGAGGAAGAGAAATGGTCTTGATCTTTCTTTGCAAATAATGAAGTGAATGTGTTGTGATATTTTGAGAGTATAATACATTATATAAGTGTAGATATTTTGCAACTAAATGACTCACCCATGAAGGTGGTCGACATATACAAAAGAAATATATAGATGTGTTTTTTTATAATTAACTACTTGTATGTATAAATAGAAGTGTAGTTAGTTACGGATAATTGATAACTTATGTATTTATTTAAGCATTTAAGGTAGCGTTAGTTAAAAATAAATTTTAACGGGTCAAGATAAAATATATTGAAGTCATAAAAATTATAAAAATACATTTCTTACAAAATTTGGGTGAATAATTATTTATCGGGTTGAATTTACGAAAACCGTCGTAATTATATAACATAACTATTTATATTCGAAATAAATTGAAAACATCGGGTAAATTGATAATATAATTTTTATAGTCTAAAAATGAGTATAAAAATATATTAAGATTATTTTTGGAAGTGTCGGATCAATGTTTCAAAATAATGTTTACGCGATAGCGTTTATTTAATAGGAAAAATAAACGTTTAATGAATAAATGCAAAACCATGCATGAACCGATATGAAATGATGCTAATGATATGTAGACTAAACCTAGTCTATATGAAATGTCCTTGAATGATGGTTCATGAATTCGCAGCTAAACCATTAAGGTTACGCGAATTTGATACTCGTAAACGTAGTTTACGATAAATGATGAAATAGTGAAACTTTTAAAGTTTATAAAATGACCTGCAATTACGAGTTGTCACATTCGCCCAAACAAAAAGGAATTCAGTCCCTGAATTCAGTCCATGTTAGGTTCTACGGTGTTATCGGTGAAAGGTGAGGATATTTGAGTCGCATTGGGTCGTCCAATGTTTTCTAAATCGTACCACGCCTTTCCAAGACGGGACGTTAAACATATTTTTTTGCCAACTTGAACTTCTAATGGTTTGCGACTTATGGCACATACTTCCAATATTTTGCGTCGTATATCGACATAGCTTATCTAGCTATATGTTGTTACTTGTAACTGATTTTTGATCTGTTCGATCACTTTGTTGTTTCATGAATGACTTATGGACTAGTGAGTTGAACTTTCCTGGTTTTGACCCGTGAGTAAGTGATTGACACCTCAACCATAGAGTGCCTCAATTGGTGTAGTCAATATGTTCCTGTGTTAGCTATTGTTGTAAAGCAACTTGTCGATGAAGAATGATTTTCCTAATCATTTATAGAAAAATCACACATGCCTTGAATATATCTTCTAATGTGGGAATTGTTCTCTCGCTCAAACCATTGATCTGAGGATAATAGGGGGTACTCATGTCCTAATAGATTCCATGAAAAGATTGAAATGATTGCTAGAAATCTAAGGAAAATCGGCTTCCTTATATTATGTACAACTGAAATTGATACTACGTGTCTCGTGCCAAATTTAAAAATGTTAAGTCTGTCGAAAAGGACCCTATAGAAAGGAATAGATTATGGGTAACAGTTGTGATTCCTCGCGTTTCTCGTTCCAGCGAATGTCATGATTTGAATCTTACTTGCCTAAGGTGTTTAGTCTCCATGACTAAAATGTTTATTGTTTGATTATCGAAGTGTTTCCATGCTCTATGTTGTAAAGTCACAAAACCTTAAATATTTAAGTGATGTGGTGTAGTGATTGATTGTCAAGATTTGTCCCAATATTGAGTGCTTCTAAAATATTTCATCACTTAGATTGTTATCATGCTATCCAGAAAATAGATTTCAGCTCATACTATGTCGAAGAATGTTTGTTCTAATTTCACTTGTAGATGGAGTGTCATTGATTGTCCGATACATTCAAACCTATTGCATCTCTTGATATAGGAGTGAGGTTACTTGGAATTTCTAGAGATCACAATGTCTTAGAGGAAGTTTATATTGATAGCCTAAATTTAACCAATTTTTCCTTTAAGGAAAACTCATTGTAGGGAAATTCCCATATTGTTGAAGCCATGTTTAATGGAATGTTCTATAGTCTCAGTTAGAAGACTTGGTTTATCCCTATGATATTGCTTAGTGTGTATACGCTTCGTACTAAATCTTGTAACTCGGTCTAGCTAGTACTTTTGAAATGATATAATTTGGCTTCTAGTCCAAAATAGTGGTTCGGAATGTCTCATGATGTCTTGAGATTTTTGTTAGGTTTTGAAAGATCTCGCTACCTACTTCTAGTCCTTGTTGGTAATTCCGAAATCCTAGCATGCTTTCATTGTTTTCTTGTATCGAAGAATCCTCCTCATAGATGGTATAAGAAGCCTTTCCTAAAAAGGTCTCTCGTCAAATTCTAACCTATCGGTTGAGTGAGGGATGAATGGCGTAGGCTTCTATAGAGTGTTAACAAAAGAAATGTTTATGAACAATTTATCTGATTACAAAGCTTTGCTTTTGAGTTAAAATTGTTTTAAGAGATTTGAAATGATGCTTGTTACTTTCATGACATAATTCTTCCTGAATTATACATAGGTGATCAAGCCATGTATAATCGAGGACAAATGATGTGATGTTTGGTTTTGTTGAAATGATACTATGTTCCTCCGAAGTTTTAGATGGTATTCAACGTTTTGTTTTGTAAGATAATGGCTCAATAATTTTTCAGAGTAACATGAAAATCGTTTCGCATGATTGTATTAAATAGTTGATAAAATGACTGAAAGCCAATTGATAGGGTGGTAACGAAACAACTTTGTTTTAAAACTTTATGAAACAACGTTTCTAAAATAGTGTAGAATAGCTTGAAATAAAATTAAGTGAAATAATTTCGTGAAATAGTAGCAAAATAACTTGAAATGAAATTTGTTGAATGATTTGTAGGATACACGGGGAAACCTCATAGAATGGTAATAGTCTTCTAATTGGTTAAGAATAAAGTTGGCCTAACCCTTAGTAAGATAGTGATGTATTGTCGCGAAATGATTGAAAATTGGGCAATTGAAATAGGGAATGAAATAAACAAAGGTTGTGATTATTGTGGAGATAATAAGGGATAAAGATTACATAAGGTTGAAAGGTACCTATTATCTATTCCTGTTGATGGTCAAATCGTGTTTGAAGTGTAGGAGTAGTAGGCGGTCTAGCAGCAATAGCCCTAGAAATCTCACAGTCCTTAAACCTATGAGACGGTGTAGTGTCTATAGTCTTAGTGATAAATGATAATGGTGTGTCAAATCATGCACGCTTCCCAAGCTGCAAGTCAGGTGTATGAGTAGTGTCTATGAGACGTGATGACACGGATGGTACTCTAGATGACAATGATGATGAAAATGATGACAATGATGATAATGAAAATCCTTGTGGTGAGTAAAAAAAAAAATAGGTTCATTAGGACTAAACCTATAAGTTCTACCAAATGGTATAATCTGTCCCAACCGAATGATAAAAATTGTCCTGATCCTATAGTGAATCAATAGTGATCGCGATGGTGTAGGTGCGACTTTGTCCTCCTAAAAGGGTTCAGTCTCATCATCTGATGTTATCGGTGTCGAGTCAACTAATGTTAAAATTGTAATAGGTAATGACAGGGCATTCTCCATGTCAAAGTGATGTGAGTATGATGGGATGGGTATTTGAAGGCATCTATGTGACAATCGCTTTTGAAATGAAAGTAAATAACTCGTAAAATGTGCGTATGAAACCGCATGTATAGTGACTAAGCACTTATGATGAAATGATGAGATACTATGATGATGTAGTTATAGTCTAGGGTCAATGATGCAACCTAGTTCTCTATAACTGAAGCTCTGATACCAATATGTCACACCCCCAAATTACCTGTTTTGGAGCGGAATGGAATTCCTGGGGATTGACTGTCATAGCATCACAATCACAGTTATATTAAACGACCTAAAGTGTCGTTTGAAAAATACATCGCTTGATTTAATAAAATAACCAGAGTTTACAAATATAGGTCCCAAATGAAAGTTACTATGTGCGGAAAATAAGTTTGATACAAGTCAAACGATGTTTTTTTAAAGTATATAAATCCCATGTGAGACGCGTCGTCACCGCGACTCTATGATATGTCTACATGCTTGCCATGAAGTGAAAGCCTTAGTAACCTGAAAATACATTGCTAAAAGTGTCAACACAAAGGTTGAGTGAGTTCATAGAGTTTATGTATATGCATAATACGACTACCACAAGTATAAGTTTGTATGACAATGATGTCACAAAAATGATACAATTGCTATAAGCCCATGACACCGAAACTAGACTGATAATGATATTAAATGAAATGCATCCGTTTAACCAGTTGGAATCCACCAACCCGGATGGAGGAGTCACCCTCGATAGATCTATCCACTCACCCTCGCTTCTATGAAATTAACGGTTCATGTTATATAATGGGGACATTCAATTGGCATGAGGTAACTTAAGCAATGTAATGAATTTGATATACGTGGTATCGTAATAAAAATGATGTGCAATGTATTCTCCCCCGTAGGTTTGAAATAAAGTAAAAACTTGAATGAATCGAGGCTATGAAAACTCACCCGTTGTAATGATAATAATGATGTAATGGCAATACTGAAATGAGGCGCAACCTCTGAACGTGACCTATTATGAATGATATGCTCTATGATAAGTTATGATATAATGTCGTGCATGCAAACTCATATGAAATCTATACCACTTGTACGCTTTTGAAAATAGAATTTATCGTCGAAATATATGTTTATGACATCTCGTCATGTTATAAAATACTTTACAAGTATTTACGTTGAAATGATATCTTACGATAATCATTTAATGATTTATTGTGAAATTATAACTTTTCGTCGTAAAATAATGTCGTTGAAATTTTCATGAAAGTGACTAAAATGACCTCGAAAAGCTAGTCGTAAAATGGTGCACGTCGAGTATTAGGAAACGTACTCAATGGTTTTGGTAAGTTTGTATCATTATCTCAAAGTTTTAGTACATGAGTTTTCATCCTAGAGGTCTCGAACATAAAGAAAAATAAAGGTTAAGTATGGTACTTGTGTCCCAAAGTATAGTTTAAGGATGGTTTTCGGCAAAATTTAAGTGACCGTAATTTATTCATTACAACTCCGCTTGTCAAACGGTCGGACATTTTGAAAAATATACTTGGCAAACTTACTTTTACTAGAAGACATCACTTTATAAAAAGTTCTACATCATTGTTAAAAACGTCCTCCAACTTGTTGCCGTAATACTTGCCTATTAGAAATTTAATAGTTTTTCCTTATAATAAAGTTACGACAACTTTTGTAAACGTGTATAATTTGGTCATTACAAATCCGTTTTCTCCGTTTTATATGTCCTTAGCTTTGTATCAAAGTATACTAATATATTTTTGGTAAGTCGACATAATTTATAACGCCTAAGTTTCATTTTTGACTCGTACAAAATAAATATAACATGCTGAAATTTCCAGAAAAATATAGTTTTCGTCGCCAACTTGAAAAATTCATAACTTCTTCGTTATAGCTCCGTTTTAATCCGTTCAAGCGGCCACGTTTTCGTTTTAAAGTGTATTTTCTAATTATCTAGGCCAAAAATTTTTACTTACTGTCGAATTTTCCAGATTTTAAAAATATGGACAGAACCTTTTTAAAACTTGTCGAAATGAGTTTTTCTCGCGCAAAACCTATTCTAACCCATTCAAAACAACTCCGAAGCTATTCAAATCCTACCATACACCTTCTTAGGGTGTCATGGGTTCCTAGACATCACCAAGTGTGATTTATAACAAGGAGTAATTATAGGATGACAAATATATATATAACTCTTAAAATCAATGAAAAAGTTGTATAAACCTCATGAGACTTGCATGTTTTCTCAAATAAAATGAAATGACCATAAAAATAAATATGAGATATGGTGATGAATATGGATGCTTACTAGTAACTTGATGAGGTTTATGGACAATGGATTTTCCTAATCACCCAAGGTTTTTATTTCACAACCTTAATCAAGAGTGATGCTAGAGTGTAAATAACTTGACTAGGAAAAATTTTATGGTTTCCTTCTTCTTCCTTGTGGTTGCCGGTTTGTAGAGAGAAAAGAGGAAGAGAAATGGTCTTGATCTTTCTTTGCAAATAATGAAGTGAATGTGTTGTGATATTTTGAGAGTATAATACATTATATAAGTGTAGATATTTTGCAACTAAATGACTCACCCATGAAGGTGGTCGACATATACAAAAGAAATATATAGATGTGTTTTTTTATAATTAACTACTTGTATGTATAAATAGAAGTGTAGTTAGTTACGGATAATTGATAACTTATGTATTTATTTAAGCATTTAAGGTAGCGTTAGTTAAAAATAAATTTTAACGGGTCAAGATAAAATATATTGAAGTCATAAAAATTATAAAAATACATTTCTTACAAAATTTGAGTGAATAATTATTTATCGGGTTGAATTTACGAAAACCGTCGTAATTATATAAACATAACTATTTATATACGAAATAAATTGAAAACATCGGGTAAATTGATAATATAATTTTTATAGTCTAAAAATGAGTATAAAAATATATTAAGATTATTTTTGGAAGTGTCGGATCAATGTTTCAAAATAATGTTTACGCGATAGCGTTTATTTAATAGGAAAAATAAACGTTTAATGAATAAATGCAAAACCATGCATGAACCGATATGAAATGATGCTAATGATATGTAGACTAAACCTAGTCTATATGAAATGTCCTTGAATGATGGTTCATGAATTCGCAGCTAAACCATTAAGGTTACGCGAATTTGATACTCGTAAACGTAGTTTACGATAAATGATGAAATAGTGAAACTTTTAAAGTTTATAAAATGACCTGAAATTACGAGTTGTCACATGTAGAGTCTAAATCTACACAAAGTATCTAGTGAAATCTTCTAAGGATTTCAATGATGCACCACATGATGTCATGTGTTTGTTTTTCTATTTTTAGAAATATGTTAAAATGCAAATACATATGTAATGTTTTGTTTTAAGAAACCAAAACATTCTTGAACTAAAACTACTATCATACATTATGGTTTAGAGTCATATCAAGATATGATTAATCACAATGTAAATGCTTGAGTGATGAAGATATTATTTGAAAAAGCTTGTTTTAATATCTATTAAACTTGACAAGCTTTAAGCTTTATAAAAATTAAATTTACTTTTGTCGTTAACAAAACTTAGGTAAAGATTAAAAATATAAATAACGTTTGATGACGATATTTGTATTAACACTATGGTTGATACTTTTCGTCGTCCTCCTAGAGGTGGTGCTGAGGAAGAACAACTCGGGTCTCTTTTATCCCGCATGGATGGTCTAATATTGATAAATATCCCCGACCGTTGGGTCTGGTCGTTAGATGCTACATGTGAGTTTTCTGTAAAATCTGTTCGCCAGCTTATTGATGATTCGATTCTTCCAAAGGAAGAGGTCGCCACAAAGTGGGTAAAAGTCATACCCATTAAGATTAATGTGTTTGCTTGGAGAGTTCGTTTGGATAAGCTGCCTACTCGATTGAATCTTTCCCTTAAAGGTATTGATATTTCGACTATTGTTTGCCCTCTTTGTCATGCCTTTCTCAAATCCGGTTCCCATGTCTTCTTTTCCTGTCCAATGGCTCGTCATTTATGGAGGAAACTTATGCGTTGGTGGGAGCTCGAAGACATTGATTTAGCCTCTTATGATGATTGGCTTATATGGCTTAATTCCTCTCGGCTTTCTAAGCGGCTAAAAGAGATATTGGAAGGTGTTTGTTATGTGAAGTGGTGGTTAATTTGGCGCTTCAGGAATCAATTGATTTTTGGTGCTACAAATCCGCGTAGGGAACTTCTTTTTAATGATTTGGTTCAAAATTTTTTTAATTGGTGTTCTAATCGTTGTAATTTTAAACTAAATTGGGTTACTTGGATTTAAAATCCTTGTACCCTTTGCTTGTAATTCTTTTGTAGCAACTTGCTAGTTTCTAATAAATCCGCCGTTAAAAATATATATATATATATATGTCTGTAGTTGATTCCCTCTAAACCTCAACAAATATTGACGAGTGCACTTTTAGTGAAATAATTAAAAATATGAAAGTCCATTTTAACATGACTGTAAGACATAAAACAGTTTTTGAGTGTCTACAAGCCCGACATGCCCAAGATTTTCTACTAGCTATCCCCATAAACGGGCTGGATCAACATATGTCACCGGTGGAATATCATACTATCCTTAAGTATACCCTTATGATTAATTTATTTTCGGTTGATGAGATATGCCCAGTTTGTCGCAAGGCATGTTTGGAGTCCTTTAGGGAACACGCAGTTCATTGCAAAGAACTCCCGGGCTTCAAGTACATACATGATATGGTTAGGGATGTCATTTTTGACGTTTTGTAGGTGTCTTTGAGATCTCCGCCAAGAAAGAAGCACCTCCGAACTTTTTGACTGACCCGTTGGATGGAAGATCCACACTTTTGGTGTTTGGTAGGGTTGGAGGGAAACATACATGTGTGGATCTAACATGGGTTTCTCCTCTCGTGGGTTTGAGTAGCCGGGGTTTTACAGTAGGACAAGCTGCTCTAAAAGCCGCCTCGAACAAAGTGACAAAACACGAGAAAGCATGCATTGAAAATCAACATGTTTTTATTTCTTTCGTATTTGATACTTTTGATTTCTTTGCACCGGAGGCTGTGGAGCTCCTCAACAGAGTCTAACGAGTTATGCATAGCAATGTTATGACACCTGAATCTACAAACGTAGTTTTTAAAAGAATTGGCTTTGCAATTCAAAAAGGGCTAGCGGCGCAGCTTGTTTTGTTGCTCGTTTGCCTTGCATCTTTATGTAAATCGAAAGAATTCATATTGAAATTAAAATATAATTTATATATGTATCTGACGTAACTTGAACTCACAACCTCTAGCATATTGAGCTACTTACATACCACATACCACTTGACCAAAAGGCCTTTGATACTTAGATTGGCATTTATTTTGCTTCTTAAAATGGAGCATATTGTCCTCCTCAATATAAATTAGAAATTTTATTATTAAGAACGAGATAAGCTACCAGCAGTCTCTTCCAAAAGGGTCTTTTTATATGCAAGTGTTTTAGAATTAGTAGATTCAGTAAAAAAAAAAAACAAACACAAAAAAATGAAGTCAAAACTTCAAATAACTGGAAGTCACATCCAAAGATGATGAGTGAACGATGAATTACCACGAGTTACGCGATTTGCATATAAAAATAAGAAAATAATTCGGAAAAACTTGTAACTTAAGAAAAATTCGAAGCTTCAAGTGATGAAATATATGTGACCACAATCCCACATGGAGAACTTTTGTGGTAGAAGGTTAACTCAAAAGATATGAAACTGTACTAATAAAGGTGTACTAAACGATTAGATTATGTAATAACCAAACTTATAACGTGACGTTCCTCTTTCGATTCGTATAATATCCTTTACATACTTAGGCCATCAACAATAGGCCATCGTGGCAAGATTCAATGAAGGTGTTTTATGCGTACAATGCATTGTAAACATGCCACTTCATATGTTCGTGTAATTAGAGTTCTTCTCTGAACACACATGTATTGTATAGTTTGTGGTGGGTCATGCTTATAAATACTGCTATATCATTTGCTACCAATATAAAATTAATTACTATCTCACTATTACAATGGCAGTTTATTTAACTTTTAAGTTGTGAGAGTTTTATATATAAAAGTTTAATGATTATGTGTCATCCATTCAACCCAAAAAATTTTCATGCATCGAGGATACTCTTACAAGACCATACATGCACTTCGTTCATACTTGAATCAAGTAGCTCTCTAAGTTCTTTTAGCATTTGTACACACCAAACTAAGTCATTAAATCTAGTGTGTGAATTCAACATGGATCTATCCTTGCTTTTCCATACAATAAAAATTACCAAATTGATAAAATACTTGCAACAATTTTGCAAACATGTTAAATGTCTTAAAACAATCAAATACAAAAGAATTCACAACACTTAGCTACACACCCACTCACAATCAACAGATTTTATCTAACTTACAAGATGAACTAGAATTCTAGAAATAGTGTAGTTCATATAGGGTACCCTTCGATCAATTTGGGGTCCTTATTAAAACAGATTTCCACACAATCCATGTATACTTGATATAAACTGAAATGAGACTTAAAAAAAGCTCTTAACAGGCGACCTTCCCACAGCTTTCATTAGGTTAGCGACTTCAAGAACCCTAGCCATCTTTGTTCCCCTGATCGACTCAGCTGATGCTCTCCTTTCCTCGGCTTTCTGATGTGCTTTTGCTATCTCGTTTTCCATCTTTTCCATTGCTCTCGCTTTCTTTTCCTCCAGTTTCCTCTACACAAGATACAAGATAGAGGGATGAATATAAACAAGCAAAGACCAACAAAATATTTAACTTATCGATATAAAGGTGTCTCATCAACCGATAGGTTGTTGGTTTAAGTCTCAACAGGACCAACGTGAGTTGGTATTTGCCTATTTGCTTCCAAAATATTCTGAAATAAACAAGGATAAAGATCCTCTCATCATGTTGCATATGACAAGTTACTTTTGCAAGAAATTGTCCCACTTCAAGTAAAATTTTGAACATTTAGGGCGAGACAAAATGGGCGGGCACGGGCGGTTTGGTGTCCGATCCGATTGGTCAGCCGACGACTACTTCACTTATTAGATTAGTATTAGCCGCCTGTCTCGAATTAGGATGGAATAGAAAAAACGGGAATCGACGACTTTTGTAACTCCACTCACAATATTTACCAACATGATCTATCATGTTCAGTCTCGTGTTCATTTGAACATGATAGATCATGTTGGTAAATGTTGTGAGTAGAGTTACAAATTAAATTGGGCCTTCAAATTTTACCTGAAGTGGGAAAATTTCTTGCAAATGTTACTTGTTTATAGGCTAGCATAACCTATCATGTTCAAATGAACATGAGAAGATCTATATGCAATAAACAAACCTTCAAAGAACGATAAATGTTAGTGTGGCATAGAATTAGAATTTGGTGCTAAATTGTCATTTTATCAACATATTTGTAGCCAAAAGTAAAAAATTATGTTTCGAATGTGCATATATAATTACATACTTCGACTTTCTTCATTTTCAAAGTTGCCTTCTGAACCTGCTCACTCTCCCACCCTTTTATGATAGCATCTTCAGATTTGAACCTATTTGTAATCTCGGCGATCTTAGCATTCTTCCATGCAATTATCTTCGATTCAACCTCTTCTTTCTTTACACTTCTCACAGGCACCGACATCTCCCTCCCATTTCTACGTACAGGAGACAAAGAAGGATGCAACATACCATCAACTTGATCATAGTCTTCATCATTGACACGGTTATTACCACCTTCATTTTCGACTCCCAAGCTCCCTATCACTGATCCTGCCACTACCAATGTACTATTATCAGCACTCATATTTGAAAAACTGTCACTTGTGTCCATGGATAAAGATGATCTAAGAGTATAGTGGTTCGGTTGAGGGAGAATGGATGATGGCGTTAAAGCATGTATGTCCCTAATAAAACTTTCATCGCCATTCGGGTTTTGTTCTTCAGTGTTAGTGCTAGCAATCCCTTGATAAGTAGACATTCAAATGTGTATCAAGAATGTTATTTTCAGGTAAATGTGTTGCAATTTAGTATGACCAGTTATGATTTATATATGCATTGTAACATAACAATTTGTCTGCATATATATGAATATTAAATCCTATTAGGAGGCTTCCTTTTTAGTATCATAATCTCAATGTCATAGTCCAATATTAATATGAAGTTTTACAATATTATTATAAGTTAATTTATAACCTTAGATATAAAGTGATTGGTGTAGTTTAAAGCAATATAGCTAATGAACAAAGATTGAGAAAACGCGTTCTTGATTTGTTTTAGAACTTATAGCCGTCGTGTATGATAGATACAATCTCAACAGATATAGAATATTACACTGAAACGACAGGCAAGCGGGCAACAAGCTGCGCCGCTAGAATATATGTAAAGAATTCTACTACCATGGTGAACTGGAATATATGTAAAGAATTACTCGTAGATGTGATCATTTCTTGTCGATTTTTGTAGTTAGTATATGCAGGCAAACACCATAGATGAATAGTAACCTACTTTCTTACTTACTAATATGATTAACCAACTTTATTTAGTGTACAAATATGATAAACGCTCTCCATATGATGACAGTGTTGCACCATGTTGTGGGTCATGGATCTCATATGTGGAGTTATGCTAACTGTTTAATCAAGCTAGAATGGAGTTAATGTAGCAACCGCAATATACGGATGTTGAAAACTACTTAAACGTTTGAAATTGTACATTAGTTTTTAACTTTATGTGAAAAGTTTATAAGACCAAATATTCCATCTGTGTCACTTTAACCACTTGTGAAAAAGTTGAACATAATGCGTTTTTATTCTCTAGAAGGTAATATTCTTATATATAAAGAGAACCCACATCTACGTCATTTCATAATGCTGTAAATATTATAATTGCTACGAAAGACGATCACTTGAAGTAAAATAAGGCAATGAGTAAATAACGTTTTTATCTGTTGGTAACAGAAATCCATGTGGCCATGTATCACTTGAAGTAAACTTGTCCGCTTGCTAAACAATACGGTCACATGTAAAATAACAACGTACCCATTTCGCTGAAACGAGATATTAAAAAGATAAAATGTAAACAAATCCTACTCCAACCTCAAATATAAACCCAATAGGGATACTAAACGAAGAAAACCTTTCAACTTTGATTTTATAAACATTCACTACTACACAAACAGGTTTTTCCCACAGTAAAATCCGTGGGAAATTCCGTGGAAAGGCCCTTTTCCACGGATTTCACACGGAATTATTCCGTGTGTAAAACCCCCGTGGGTAAATATTTTCCCACTGATTTTCCCACGGGGCGTTGACTTATTTCCCACGAATATCATTGTGGATAATTCGTGGGTTTATTACACACGAATTTCCCACTGCATAAACCTTGTGTGTAACTGGGTTTATTACACACGGATTTCCTACGATATTTTCCAACAAGTTTTCCACATTTTTAGACAAAAATTTCCCACGGATTTATTTTCTCCCACAATCTTCCCACCAATTTCTTGTGGAAATTTTTGTGTGAAGCATAATCAAAATTTTGTAAAATTCAATAATTTTTTAATATTTTGTTTTTGTTACTGTTTATTGTTATTTTTTAAATTTTTGGCAAATATAGTAAAAACACGAATCATCAAAACAATTAACCTTAAACAACCAAAATACAGAAATTCAAAAACCAATCCAATATGAAAAGTCTAAAAATACCAAATTAATATTCAACAAAACACATAAATGGTTTAATGCATTATACATCTGGGAAAAAACACTACTACATCATTTCAAAATAGAAACAACTATAATTGTTTTATTGCATTATAGATCTCATCTTCCATCTTTTTTCTACAACATTTATTTGTCCTTCACTTCGAAAACTCTTTTCGTCGGTTGCTTCCAGGTGATTGTATATCCGCTTCGCTGGGGTTGTTTCGAGTGGCCCAACTTAATATATATTACAAGATCTACAATAAAAAGAAGAACAACAAGCACAAACACTTGAGACAACCTTGAATAAACTAAAATAACCAAAACTTTAAAGATCTATCTCTATCATAATCTGTCTAAAAACAAGAAGTGTTAAAAAAACAAGAAACCGAGAGGTTGAGTAACAAACCCAAAACTTACCTTTTCGTGACTAATATCAAACCCAAAAAAAACAAAGAGAGGTATTTCTGGTTTGTGATTCTGTTGAGATTTTTGGTTTTGGAAAGTCAAAAGGTTTTGTGTTTGTATGGATTCGGTTAAGGAAAAGAGATCAAGTGTTCTTGTGGTGGATGCTATAAGAGAAAAACAAAGAGTTGGATGAGTTTTATGTTTGAGAGGCTAAGGGATATAGTTGATGAATGTGTGGCAGTGGCTGCGTTTGATGATAAGAATATTAGGTTATCAAGTGTTTTTTAGGTTAGTAGTAGTATTTTTCTTGTGGGCTTGGTCTAAAAAAATTCGGATACAACAAAAACTTGTGGGCCGAGTCATAGATTTTTCTTGTGGCGATGTTCTTAAATAGGGTAATACTAATAAAAAATCGAAACCGAAGTGAACCGAATAAACTGAACATAATTTTTTAAAACCGAAACGTACCGAATTAAATATTCGATTTTCAATTTGAATATGGTTTTGGCAAAATGAAAATAAAATTCACATAAATATATATAATTTTTATATATTTATATAAAAAAACAATTAAAACTTTTTCCTTGTATAAATATAACATTTGTTAAGCATAAAAATTCTTTTTGTGCTAAAAAATATATAAAACTTAATGAAAAAAACTTGTGTAATTCGGGTTATTCGGTCAACACGAAAGCGAACCGAATTCATATTTGATTTTGGTTCGGTTGAATCCAATTTGAATTGATTCGGTTAAGTTTTGGTTTTACACAAAAAAATTTTTTAACCAAACTAACCAAACCGAATAAACCAAACTGGTGAACACCCCTAAGTGTCTAGATTGTACGGGCCAATTCAGGTTAAGGCTAAAACATACCGAACCCGATCCTATTTAGAACTCACGTTAGTTTGGTTCAGGTCAATTCGGGTTCGGGTCAACCCGAATATAAGTAAAACTATTAAAAATTTGCTTAATTCAATGTGTTTACATTGTAAAAGTGTTATTCGAGTTGGGTTGGTCAGGTTTGGGTCAATTTGGGTTGAGTCTAGAAAAAATACCTAAACTCGACCTTATTTGGAACTTGGTTTTGTCAAGTTGACCCGAATTGATCCGAATAAAATTATTGACCCGAGTAACCCAACAGGAATAGGCTTAACCAGTTCGGGTCGGATCGGCCTTTTTGACACCCCTAGTAGCAAATATGACTTTTTATCATATTTATTTATACTCATATTGTACATATAACATGTCTCTACTAAAAGTTAGGAATTCATTAAGTCAAATTTGATCTTATGTGGTATTGTAGAGAAGTGTAGATCAACATCTACTCATGGGGTATATATTGGTATTGATTTGTATATTGCTTTCAGTTGATATGGTATGTACACATTCATGATACTCACATAAATAGTTACATTAATAAATGAACACATAAAATATGAAACTACAAATGCACAGGTGAGCCAGAATTTGTGTTAAGGGGGGCCGAACATAATTTGTATAATATTCACCCCGTTCCAAACTAAATGTCAACTTTTTGTTTCAACCAATTATAAAGAATTTCTGTAGAAAATTACCGACGAATTTCCCACAAAGATAATCGTTTTCTATTAATTTTCTAATATAGTTACACGTTCATGCATATAACGTTCGTATACCTACATACAAAACTTATGGAGATACAATGAAGTTCATAAACAGACATACAGAACATATACGTGTAGATATCTACACATATACAATAGTTTGTTACACACATACACTTGTGATACTAACATAATAGTTAAATTAATAAACAAACACATATAATAATGAAACTACCAAACACATATGAAGACATACTAAGTAATGTGGGAATGTGTAAATATACATAAACATAAAACAATATTTTTGTGGGAAATCTGTGGGAAAGTACCGACGTATTTCCCACGACTAACACAAAAACAACATTTTGTGGGAAATACGTGGCTAGTGACCCACATATTTACCACGGACAAGTTAAATAGTTATTTTAAATTTGCTACATAATTTTGGTCGTGGCTAATATGTGTGAAATGTGCCACTAGTTTCCCACGGACGTATAATCAACACGAATAGTGTGAATATTGTCACAAATCTGTGGGAAATTTGTGACGGATTTCACACGAAAACTTGGTCAACAGATTAGTGTGTAAATAGTGGGAAATCCGTGGGAAATTTACGACATATTTCCCACCGAAATTTTGTCAACAATTTGGTGTGTAATTTGTTGGTATTCCGTGGGAAATTTCACACAGTTTCGTTTCCGTGGGAAAAAATCTGTGGGTAAAAGCAGTTTGTGTAGTAGTGATTAATAATTTCTAAGAGTTAATTACAAATTTCGTTCTTGTAGTTTACATTTTTTTATCACCTTTCATCCTTAAATTTTAATAATAACATTCTCGTTCATGTGATTGTCCTTTTTTTAACAGACTCATCTTTTAGTCCTTTTACGCGTAATTATCTTCTATTTCTGTGTCTTAATCCTTTTTCATAAAGGTCATAGGGTTTGTACACCACCTACCCACCACCCTTTTATTATCCGCTTTATGGACAAGACAATGCAATTCTTAATGTTTTTTTGTTCCGTATATTTTGTCTTCTACTATTTTGACTTTATGTTTCTGTTTCACATTTTTTTCGCCAGTTTTACTCATTTTATTAACAGAATAAAGACAGTATTTATGGTAGAGTAATGATAATTAGTCCAATCACATTTCTAGGTGATATCATATCATTATTAGAGGCCCAAGCCCACTAATTACACGCTCAGATCAAGCCCGCACACCAAACAGTTCGCAAAGTCAACACTGACCAGAACAACACAAACCCAGGCCGAACTAGGCCGGGTAACTTTTCTCAGGCATAATAGTACATGCACAAAGAGACAACTGTTTCAACTATCGCTAACGGTTAAAACGTACGAGTCTGACATAACATAGTGGGGAATACACGAGCAACAAAACAAGAGAGCAGAGCACTAACCTGTACGAGCTAAAGGACACATGACACATGTCCTCCTTGTCTTCTCTCGGATGATCAACACCTGGCTCTCTAGCAGCCGTTGATCATCCCCAAAGGGTTTATCTCTAAACCCTATAAGCCTCTCTATAAAAGGAGAGCAATACACACAACTTCACAAGTTTCACACACTTGGGCATATACTGCCTCACATCAGTGTAATATGGTTCTTGTTTAAGTGTTGCCCGAGCTTTTTGATCTATATCAATCTCACCGGGTTCTTACCGTTCAACATGGAAAACCAAACAACAAAACCATTCTCATCCTATTTCTAAACCTATTTACTTACCAGACGTAAACATAGCGACATCCGTAGGGACATGATATAAATAGCCACAATTTCTCATAAATTTTCACCTATTTTCACTCATTTCTCACTCAAAAATCCAAAAAAAATTCTAGTTCCTTCCTGTACAAACTTCTTAACCAAACATATCTGGTGAACAACCCCCTCAAATTTCAGACATAACCAACGACCACCTCGGGCCCACCCGAGTGGATGACCTCACTCACACAGAGGGGAATCAGCAAATGCTAAAAAATGAGGAGCACCAGCAAGCGAAGAACCCTACAAGAAGACCATCAGGAGAGGTTCATGCAATGAATGACCATGTCAATCTGCATACAACTCTCTTCCCAAAGGGACTCACACGATCCCATAATAAACTTCAAGTACTTAGGCCAAGTCCTCAAGTTATACTTGCTCAAGAAAACAGAGGTCAGGGTAGCTAAGAGGGACTCAGGGTGCAGTCGCGGGCAAATGACTTCACTACACCAACATCTAGTAACAAACAAGGTTCTCCAGTACAACAGGGAGAAGGGTTACACTATATCCAAGTCACGCCAGCTGTATCAACATATCTATAACAACTCGCCGAAGAAAAAAGGGTGGTTAGTTCTCATGTAAACGCATTCCGTCCTACTTACTCTTTCCCGCATAACAGTATACCTAGCAATCAGGGTACCCCCACCACCTAACACAAACTCCCAGGTTAACATAACTATGAACCCATCCCAACGCGACACCCTTGTATCAATACTTAATGTATCCCCTCAGAGCAACACAACCCCTACACCATCCAAAGGGCAAAAACCTACCGAGGGAGAAAACCTAGTTAGGCTACTTACTAAGGCACTTTCCAAAGCGAAAGATAAACACCACTCAAGGTCATCCACACCTGATCACCTAAAAGCCATAGCCATACCCAGGGAGCAATTTGTTTGCTGGATATTCGATTATGAACTACCTGATGACCTACTCATGCCCAAGAGCGTATGCATCTACAAAGGCATAGAAGACCCTGATTCTCATGTATGAGCGTTTGAAAGGGCAATAAAAGCATGCGCCTGGAATAACCCAATAGCCTGTCATATATTCCAACAAACCCTTGTCGAATTAGCGGTAGCCTGGTTCAAAAGACAAGCCGAAACAACATCTCAGGTTGGCAAGACCTGAAGGACAAGTCCCTGGTGAATAAGAAAAGGCCCTGGTGAATCGTTTGAAGACTTCACCGAACGGTTCAACAACAAAACCATGAAAATCCCTGGCCTTAGTGATCAACAATTGATCGGAGCTTTCATCTCTGGGATGATCAATTAATAGTTCTCCGAGGATCTAGGCTACAAGCTACCTACACCATGGAAGAAATGCTTGAAAATAGCAAGAGAATTCATAAAAGGAAAGAAACTAAATGCTAAGTGGCGAAATAAAGCCTCCACAGGAAACCAAAATGACAACAACAAGCAGCATCACGACAACAGGTCCAGGCCAAGGTTTAGTCACCCTGGAAGGGAAAGAGATAGAAGTAACACAAGGAACATTGAGCGCATCGACACAAGGAGCAACATCATCAACACCTTGTAAAAAATGCCAGCATAAGTCCTTATGACTGAAAGAGTATCAGATACCTGGACCAGGCCACTTCTATTTCCAAAGGACATCAAAAGAGACAAGAGATTGTTCTGTAGGTTTCACAATGACCACGGGAACGACAAAAACTTTTGTTGGGAGCTTAAAAAAGAAATTGAGAAAGCAATCACACAAGGCAAGTTGGATCACTTACTCATGGCAGCAAAAAAGGTAACCACTATCGGCCCTGAGTAGCCAGTGGGCCATATCAACATGATATAGTCTGTACAACATGAGAATGACGAGGATAGCTACGCAGTGACAAGTTGGAAACAAGTCCGTTCGCGAAACATTTCAACGGACACCTTCTGTGGAAAACTAGAAGGGGGTTCAATAGTTTTACCGATTAAAACTTCATTTTAAACTATTTAGATCGAATTATGTCAATCTATTAAATGTGTGTGTTGGATGTTGATAGATAAGCATATAAATAAGTAATGCAAAGATAAAGAGTAAGAAGCACAAAACCACAACGCGAGTATTTATAGTGGTTCGGCTACAAGGACACCTTCCTTGCCCTACTCCACTCCCCGAGTCACCTACTAGAGAGTTCGTAACTACTACACAACACAAACTCTTTGTGGCGGAGAAGCCTTCACAACGTCGCCTACTTTTTATCCGATACAAGGCTAGACACTGGGTTCTTCCACGAGGTAGAACCAAACCTATCACAACGTCGCCTAAACTTTATCCGGTACAAGGCTAGATACCGAGTTCCATTACAAAGGAGGAACTACTACCCAAAACTACACAACACCTATCCCAAAGGAGATCCACTCCTTATTACAACATCAACAAGGATATCAATATCCTTTGACCCAAACTAATATATCTTGTACATCGATGAACCATATCGAATGTACACCCTAGGAACCTTTCACTAATGCCTTTGACATGACACCTAGGCACCCTTCACTAATGCCTTCAACACGGACCTTCGACACCCTTCACTAATGCCTTTGACACGGATCTTCGGCACCTTTCATTAATGCCTTCGACATGACCCTTTAGACATCTTTCACCTATGTCTTCAACACAACACTTTTAATGAGAGAGGAAAGAACTATCAACAAGATAACATCAGTATTCTTGATGATGACGAAGCTTAACAACCCATGGACTTGAGCTTGCTCGACTTCAAGAGGTGGTGATCTCGCCTTTAAGAGGAACCTAGAGAATCACACAAACAAAAAACTACATAGAAAGATCCTTTGGATATGAGGTTAGAGAGTTTACAATACTAAGAGAAAGTATATATGAAAGTGGCAATTTACAATGAAGAAATGTCTCACTATTTATAGACAAAAATTCACTACTGTCCCCCGGATCCCACGGATCCCTTACATGAGGGATCCGTCCAGTGTAAACTGGGGGATCCGTAGGACGCTCCTCCTAAATGGGTTATGGGTCATGGATCATGGGTCATGGGTCATAGACTTTGGACCATTAGTATCCAAATAGATACAATGTATCTAGAAGATGCAATGCATCTAGTCAATGGGTCATGGGTTAGCTCCATGGGTTATGGATACTACCCAACATGACTTCATGCATGATGTCATGCAATGGGTCATGGGTTATGGATCATGATCCATGGGTTGGATTATGGACTTTGGGTTTTACCCAACTATATTCAATGTATCTAGTTAATGGGTCAAGTACTTAGATGCTTACCTATTACATTACCCATTACAATATATATTAAGTATGTGTATATATATACCCATTATGTAAACACTAGTTGTTATACATATGCATTTCTATAAAATGTAAACATTATTACTTGTTTAGTGTTGTGTATGAAAACGTAAGTATGTTAGTAAACTATTGGCTCAAACTATTTATGTATTTTATTTGTTTCGTTAAAATGATTTTACGTTTGTTATCGACAAAACATTAGAGGATCGTAAAATATAAATAAACGTTTTAACGGCTTATTTGTATTAACAATCTCCCACTTTTTGTTGATGATAAAACATAAGATTATTTTAAGGAAAAACTAAAATTCGTAAAAGTTTGAATTGGAGTTTTTACTCTCTTCTCCCCCTTTTTGTCGAAACTAAAAGAGCGTCGAAAAGAAACTAACACATTGCTTGAAGAAAAACATGTGAAAAGTAAAAATATGAAAAATAGAGAGTAAGAGATGAGAAGGATTCTCGTCTTAGCTCCCCCTTGACGGGTGCTTCCCTTTGTTGAGGGCGTCAAGTAATTAGGAAAGCTAAACGAGTGTTTTGCAATATCGTTTTCAAATGGTTTCGCCTTTTGGATGAACATGCTCCCCCTTGATGAGTGCTTCTTTGTGAGGAGGACGTCAAGTATTAATGTACTCATATGTGAAAGTATTGCAAGCATTTTTGCAACGTTTTACTATGACAAGAAACTCCCCCTTGTTGAGGGTGTCAAAGTCTTCAAGTGTTTATTGAAAATCTACAACACAAAGGTTAGAAAACAAGTATATGATGCATAATTTCCTGCAAATAAGACTCAAATTAGTAAGAAAACTTGTTCCTATTGCACGGATCCCATGGTTCCTCCATGGGAGGGAACCGTCTAGGCTAAAGTGAGGGATCCGTCTACCTGTATGCTTAAGACATCAATGGTGATGTAAAATGTGATGTTAACATAAAAATGAGTTATGTATTAAGGCACCAAACATATTCTCATTACAATATGGCATATAACATGTATTTTCATTCAATGAAAACACGAGAAATGATCTACATATCTCTAAAACTAAGAGAATGACTTAAACATGAAATATGATTCCTAATCAATCTAAGTTAAGCTTAAGACTAGGACACCACTTGAATCCTTAAGCTCAAGGTTGTTTAGGTTTGTTGACCTCATCGAAACGTTCGAGGAGGTGATAGAACATGAAACGTAGCTCTTCACGTAGTTCATGTACCAAGCCTTCAACATATTGACAATGATAACAATCTTTGTCATGGCTCGGAAATGGTGGTGGTAGAAATGGAATGGCTTGAGATGGAAGGTTGGGTTGAGGTTCCACAAAAGAAGGAAGGATTTGTGGAGGTACATTTGGAGGTGGTTCAACCAAAGGTGGTGGTGGTGGAATATGTGTCGAGGATGGTGGTAGAGAGGTATCTACTTCCATGTGATCGGGTGGTTGACTTTGATGATTCCTCATAATCCAAAATGGACTATTTGAGGGTGATGGAGAAAAAGGATACCGGTGCTAGTGTTGTTTCAACACCATTGTTTTGTTGCGCTATTCTCTCTATTAAGGAGAATGTTGGCAAAGGTGGAGGATGAGATGGCCTAGAAGGCAAGTCCTCTAAGTTGTAGAGATGTGGAGATGAAAGTGGAGTGGTGAATGATAAGGCTCTAGGCACTAAGGGTGATGGTTTAGTGGAAATAGGGGTGTTTGGTTTCGGAGGTATAGTAGTGTTTGGTAATGATAGTTTTGTGGGAACAATCCTTTTAGGGATTGGTTTGATTGGTTGAGTTGGTGGAGGGGAAATCCTAGCGTTTGTATATTTAACGGGTGATGATTCGGTTGAGGAAATTTTGTGTACAACACGAGCAAGTTTCTTAGGTAGTCCTTTGGTGGAGGAGTTGGCACTAGGAGCTTTCCTCATGATGAAATGATAAAGGTTAGTGAGTTAAAGGTTTCTAGTTGCTGAGAATGAAGTTATAGATGGTGACTTAGAAGTACTAACAAGGTGGCTTATAAAGAGAGGGAATTGGTAAGTGAATTTAAGGCTTAAACCACTAAGATCCTTCAACATGCAATGATTTGCATGGACAAGAGTCAACTTCAGAGTTGCACTGATCAAGGAAGTCAATTAAGACAAGATGGAGTGTTCAAGTTAGCAAGGAAGGCTTGAAATGATTGTTTTAGCTAGGAATAGCTGATTCTGTCCAGTCGGTTCCTACGGTTCCCTCCAATGAGGGATCCGTCTAGGCTTATCCTAGGGATCCGGCTCTCAGCAGCCAAGAAAAAGGAAAATGATGTTTTGTAAGGTCTAGTACCTATACATCTTGAGTGTTTCAGTCTTCTTAGGTGTCTTAAATGAAGAGAGTCTTAAATGATCAAGAGAAATGATTGTTGGTAGCTAATGATTGCCTTTTATGGAAATAAATGGGACTTTAGGAGCACCAATGGGTGATCAAGGATGACACTAAGAGTTTTGAGAGTGTCAAGTGAAGCTCAATGATCCTAGAGATCAGATGGTAGTTTGAAACAAATTTGGAAAATTCTTTAAAAATCATGATAAATGAAAAACTTGTTTTTGGCCTATTTTGAGGTGAGGATGACTAAAATCAATTTGCTAAAATTGAGAGAAATATCAAGCTAAGTGTTTTGAGATGTGAGGAACAATGTTTGAGTATTGGAGCAGAAATATGATGAGTTTTGGTGTACTGATAAATCAAAAACATCTTGAATGTGATCCTAAAGTAGTTATGAGTGAGTGTGATACCTACTGAGCTTGAGGAAGACTTGAGTAATCCTAAAGAATCATGTTTAGCTAGTATGATGTGGTCTAGGGGAATGGTTAGATGAGTGGATGTCTGCAAATCTTTTTATGTTTGCCCGGATCCCACGGATCCTTCATATGAGGGATCCGGCTAGTTATGGCCCAGGGATCCGGTTACTGCAGATCAATAGCCTTACAGAAAATGTGCAGATTTTGCACTAGATGATGCATACTAATACTACAAGTTTCTACTCTAAGTAACTATCAAAACAAGTAAATATCACACACAATCATAACATAAAGGAGAGTAATTCAAACATCGAAGTAACAATGTAAATCTAGTACAATCATAAACAACCATTGTTAATGAACATAAAGAAATCTAATATAACCATAAAGACAATCATAATGTCTCTTTCGTCAATCTCTTCTCTTCTTCTTTCCTGAAGTCATGAGGTAGTGAGTTAGGCATTTGATCATCCCCTTTATTTGCTTGGATTCTTCAGACTTATTTGGAAGAGTGGGAAGTTGTTCAAAGTAGGTCATGGGGTCGATTTGGAAGTTGGCAACGGGGTCGACTTCTTCTTCATTTTAGAGGGTTGTTTGGTAAGTGGTACCATAACATGGTTGGCAAGAAAATGATCATCATTGATAGGAGAAGGTTGCATTGCACTAACATACTCACAGAGTCGTGTTAGGAGCATACCATAGGGAAGTACCATGTTGTTGACCCTGAACACACCTACCATTATTTTCACCATGTAATAGGCAAGGTTGAATGGCCTTTGGTGGATGAGGCAATAGATCATTTGGGCAAGACACGTATTGGGATGGTCTTTGTTCCCGACCAAACAAATGACATTTTCTCTAAGGATTTCTTCCCACTTTTTGTAAATGGGAATTATCTCGGAGAGTTCCATTTGAAAGGGATCACGATGAATGAGTTCTTTGTTATGGTTGAGACGAGATTGGTCGGCTCTTATCTTAAAGATGGTGTCACGAACAACTACGGGATCATCGAGATGAGTGTGATAGATTGGTTTGGGGTCAAGTGCAAAGGATTGAGCGGATATTGCCCAATCTTGGGAATACATACAAATTCATTCACATGGAACGCGAAGAATTTATGCAAAGGTGTTGAGGGGTAAGGTGATGGTTTGGTTTTTGATAAGGAAAGTGATTGAGATGCTTTCATCATTGTTTCGAATGATCCTAACACTTTTGTAAAACTCAAAGATAAAAATCGGACAAATTTGTTCATCGATATCTAGGAGACAATCAAAGTTAATTGCCGAGAAGACTTGACGAATGTCGGTGTTTTCAAGGAAATATTCCTTAACAACACGACCTTCATGGATAAGTCGTTTTCAAGCCTTTTGAAAATTTTGCGATTGGTTTTTGAAAGCTCTTCTTTTCGATAATATCTAGAGAGGTAGTGAACGGTGTCATGGTGATCTTGTTGGGTAGCTTTGGGCATGATTGATCCTAGAAAACAAATATTCCAATTAGGTAAAATTTGTCAAGATGGGTTTATGGTTTTGATTTGTATTAACAATGTTAAAAAAAATCTTTAATTACATAGAACCCTTTTGTAATTAATTTTTACAATACCTAATTTTTCCAATTGATAATCAATTGAATCTTTAATTGAAAAGTCTAAACCATAAACCCTAGGAAGAAGATGATGATGAATAGAACATGTGAGTGTAATTACTTACAATGATGTTCAATAATGAGATGCTTGAGGATATGAAGCTCTATGGAGATGGAAGCAGAAGTTAGGTCATTTTTGTGTTTGTGGGGAGAGGGAAAATGGATTATTTTGGTTTTGAAAATCGTATATCTGATTTCTGTCACACGGTTCCCCCGGATCCCTTGTATTAGGGATCCGACTAGTACTACTTGTGGGATCCGGCTACTGTGAACATAAAAGGAGTCTTTGGCGTTTATTTTTGTAATAAGTTATACAATAGCTTATAAAACAAAACATATAAGATGGCGTTCCTATTTGAATAGACGCTTGGTCAAGGTGTTTTGATGGTCAGTTGGTTATTAGATAAGTTAACCATCAAAGGTCTCTTTTGCGAAGACGGCGTGAGTTTGACGATCTTTTAGAAAATAAACGAGGAATAGTATTCCGGATGATGAGTAAGTAAGGAAAGTGAAGAAGAGAGACTTTTTTAGAGACTTGAAGTTAACATCCTAATTCGTGTGTTCATATAGTTATATAGAACAATATTTATACGCACATATCATCAACATATTAATACAAGCGTACTATAGATAGATATTAACTAGTTTGTGGGTAAGAGAACATACCTCAAACCTCTTGATATGGTTTTTAGAGACCATATATCCGAAATACTTCATGAGCTTTTAAAGTAATCCATTGTACTTGGTAGAAGTAGGTTGAGATTACTTTTGGATTCTTCCTTGAGAGTTGACTTCATTTTTCTTTAGATTGAAATGAAGACTTTGGAAGAGTCCTAGCAAGAAGATTTCCTAAAGAAGAATTGTTAGAATAATCTATCACTATCCAACATAAAATAAAGAAATTTGTTTTAAAAGATTTCCTTCTTTGTAGTTTTCAATCATACACGGATCGTATCAAGTTTTTAAAGTACAACATACTCTAAGAAACTTGGTAACGAAGCTCTGGTACCAATTGTGGAAAACTAGAAGGGGGGGGGGGTTGAATAGTTTTGCCGATTAAAACTTCGTTTTAAACTATTTAGATCGACTTATGTCAATCTATTAAATGTATTTGTTGGATGTTGATAGATAAGCATATAAATAAGTAATGCAAAGATAAAGATTAAGAAGCACAAAACCACAACCCGAGTATTTATAGTGGTTCGGCTACAAGGACACCTTCCTTGCCCTACTCCACTCCCCGAGTCACCTACTCGAGAGTTCATAATCACTACACAACACAAACTCCTTGTGGTGGAGAAGCCTTCACAACGTCGCCTACTCTTTATCCGGTACAAGGCTAGATACCGAGTTCCATTACAAACGAGGAACTACTGCCCAACACAACACAACACCTATCCCAAAGGAGATCCACTCCTTATTACAACATCAAAAAGGATATCAATATCCTTTGACCCAAACTAATCTATCTTGTACATCGATGCACCATATCGAATGTACACCCTAGGCACCTTTCACTAATACCTTTGACAAGACACCTAGGCACCCTTCACTAATGCCTTCAACACTGACCTTCGGCATCCTTCACTAATGCCTTTGACACGGATCTTCGGCACCTTTCAATAATGCCTTCGACATGACCCTTTAGACATCTTTCACCTATGTCTTCAACATAACACTTCTAATAAGAGAGGAAAGAACTATCAACAAGATAACATCAATAGTCTTGATGATGATGAAGCTTGGCAACCCATGGACTTGAGCTTGCTCGACTTAAAGAGGTGGTGATCTCGCCTTTAAGAGGAACCTAGAGATTCACACAAACACAAAACTACATAGAAAGATCATTTGGATATGAGGTTATAGAGTTTAAAATACTAAGAGAAAGTATATATGAAAGTGGCAACTTACAATGAAGAAATGGCTCACTATTTATAGACAAAAATTCACTACCGTCCCTTGGATACCACGGATCCCTTACATGAGGGATCCGTCTAGTGTAAATTGGGGGATCCGTAAGACGCTCCTCCTAAATGGGTCATGGGTCATGGATCATGGGTTGTAGACTTTGGACCATGGGTATCCAAATAGATACAATGTATCTAGAAGATGCAATGCATCTAGTCAATGGGTCATGCGTTAGCTCCATGGGTTATGGATACTACCCAACATGACTTCATGAATGATGTCATGCAATGGGTCATGAGTTATGGATCATGCTCCATGGGTATGGATCATGGACTTTGGGTTTAACCCAACTATATTCAATGTATCTAGTTAATGGGTCAAGTACTTATATTCTTACCCATTACATTACCCATTACAATATATACTAAGTATGTATATATATACCCATTATATAAACACTAGTTGTTATACATATGCATTTCTATAAAATGTAAACATTATTTGTTTAGTGTTTTGTATGAAAACGTAAGTGATGACGTACCCTCCGATCAGGTCGAAGGACACCCCTTCGACCTCAGTCGAATTTGCATTACGAAGACCTAAGTCTTTCTTCATAAGTCATTGGTGGCGTAAAATCATTCATCATTGATATGGTTACCAGTTGGGAACTTCGCCGGCCAGAAGGCCTATGCCCTTCGGAGTCTTCTCTTGAAGGCACTAAGACAAAGGAGAACATTGACTTGGTCTTCCCCCACGTTCCCACTATCTCCTTAGCTTCCCCGAGAGGAGAGTAGGGATGAAGCCCTAGCGGTTACCACAAATCATGGGACGCCCCCATGATCTCCGAAAAGTGTGCTAGCACTCTCCAAGCTTATTTCCTCATTTATAAATAGGTTGGAGGAGTCATTTCAATGGTATGTTCACTCAACACAGTATTTCACATACGCCATATTATTTACAACACATATCACATACTCACTCTCACGCCGGAGGTGGTTCGCAGGGCCCAACCCCTGCCCAATCACTTAACAAAGTGTCTACTATTTCTTATTGCAGATTGGCTACAAGTTTGGCGCAAGCATATCACCCTCATACCCTTCGATCACCATCGAAGGCACGGTCATACAAATTATTGTACAATCATGGCGCACCATGGGACCCGCTACTATTGGTCTCGTTATTCCAAACTTATACCCAGTCAATCACGCTCACTAGTTTTACGGCATGAATCAAGGAAGAGATACACCTCGGGTTTCGACCTTGACACCAATCGATCAATGATCCTAACAACCTTCCCAACATAACCGCATCCACCTTTACCACATGATCTCACCATGAAATAACTCCCAACAACCATGCTTCAACTTGGCTAACCCGAACGTGTCAGCCAGCGTTTGTCGAAGCTAACAAGCACTAGAGTCTTCTTGATGGCTCGAAGGAGCCACGCTTGGAATGTGAGATGCGAAGGAGTTGGAATACTCCAGCGATGAATATGACGAAGAGTTGGAAATGGAGGCTAGGCCCTTGGCTCCGGGCTACACACTCGCTTGAGGATCGGGTCTCGAAGTGAAGGTGAGTGGAAGGTCGGTTGGTTTTGAAGATGTTCGGAGGGCTCCGACGAGAAGGGAAGGGACAATGGAAGGCTCCAATGGAAGGAGTCATCGAAGGGAGACTACGGAGGTTAACTTGCCACCACTATTGGCCCATCCGGGAGAAATGAGGCAGGGTTCCATTGCGGCCTTCTCCGGCGTCCGGCGTAGAAGGCAGTCCATCTCAAATGAATGGGGGAGGAAATCTTCCTCCTCATGGTATGTACCCTCCTTTTCAGGCTCAATCTTACCCTCAAGGGGTCTATACCCCACCTAATGGGCAGGCTAGCAACCCTAGTTTTACTCAACCATACAAAAGCATGCCCTACGGGCAACTTATGGTATACCCTTAGTACCCTTTCTGAAGTCACCCACCTTATATACCTACTGCTTACCCTCAATATGTTAACCAAAACCCTGTCGGAATGCCTCCGAATCATAACCCGTACAATGCTGCCCCTACCTACATGCCACCTTATAACTGCCTTTATTCGGAGCCCATGGGTTCCACAACACCCTTCGTAAGATGGATAGAAGACTACCCTTTGCCCGATGGGTTGAAAATGCCCGCACATATTGGTACTTATGATTGGAAGGGGGACCCGGATAACTTTTTACACCTGTTTGAAGGGGCTATCAGAATGCAGAAATGGGTCATGCCCGTTGCTTGCCACATGTTTACATACACCCTTCGAGACTCTGCTCGTATATGTTGGAACGGGCAAAAACCAGGTAGCATTGTGAATTTGGATGATCTCAAGGCCAAATTCAGATCACACTTCAGCCAGCAGAAAAAGTTCACAAGAACGCACCTAACAGTGCAAATCATCAAGCAGAAGGAGAACGAGAGCACGGGGCTTTCATTACCGATATCCGATGACACCTTACAGATACTGGGTCTGCACGAAGACCAACGCATCTCAGGTTTCGTACATGGCCTACGGAACAGAAGTCTTGTGGAATTCCTCTCCACTGACCTTCCTGCAACCTATAAGGGCTTAGTGGAGACGGCTTACACCTGGATCGAAGCCAAAGAAGTGTCTACCAAAGGGGCTCCGGTCGAAAATAAAGAAAGTCACATCAAAGCCCCAAAGCATCCTTCATGGGAAGTGTCAAAGAACAGATACAAAGGCAGGGACATGTTTACGCCCTACCATAAAAACATCAATCACGGGCTCTTGGCTAATCTGTCTAAATCTCCAAGGGAGATACTTGCTACGGAAAAGGCTGCGAAGGCCTTTGATCCTCCTCCTCGTTTGGAAAGTAGGGGAAGAAGCAGGGATACTTCCAAATACTGCTATTTCCATGACGATTACGGGCACGAAACCAACAATTGCAGAGAGCTCAAGAAACTGATAGAAGAGGCCGTGAAGTCCGACCAATTGGGACATTTGGTGAAGGGCATAAAGAAAGGTAAAGAAAAGGTCTCCGACACAGGTTGGGAAAAGACACCACACACGTGAAGCACCCATCCTCATGGTATCTGGGGATGATTCTGGTTTAAAAAGGAAAGCATCAGAGGAAGCGTTATGCGGAATAGGAGATGTCATCTTTCCTGCGATCACATGCAAAGTTCTCTCAAATGACCCCGTGGTCATCAAAGTCTTGATCTCCAACAGAGAAGTAAATAGAGTCTACCTAGACTGTGGTAGCTTTTGCGAAGTGATCTACGAACATTGTTTTCTAAAGCTCAAGCCTTCGATAAGGTCGAAGAGAGTAGATTCGAAGGTACCCTAGGTAGGATTCTCAGGGGAACACTCATGGCCCTTGGGAGAAGTCCCTCTAGAGGTTACGATTGGAGAAGGAATGCTAAAAAGAACGGAAACGCTGGTATTCGCGATTGTAAGGTCTGAATCTCCATATAACCTGTTGATAGGGAGAACAGCAATGCAGAAGATGGGCATCGTTGTCTCCACTATACATGCCGCAGTCAAATTCCAAACACCATTTGGTATTGGAACGGTTTTCTCCAGCTACAACATGAAAAAGCCTATGGAAGTAGGCAAAAGGGTCAAACAGGTCTTAGAGGAGCCTCCGAAAGACATTCTCAGCTGCACTAATGCCGAAGAGCGCATCGTAGTAAATGATCTCTACCCTGATCAAACGGTGGTAATTGGAAAGCAGCTCCCCACCTCCTTTAAGGCCGAATTGGAAAAGGTACTACGGGCTAATGTAGATGTCTACGCATGGACCTCCTCTGACATGACGGGGGTCCCCAGAACTCTCACCATAGATGGAAAGCCCTTCGGCACTGAACACAAGCTTAATGAGTTCAAGCACATTGAACCTATCGAGCAAAAGCGTCGAAGCCTGGCTCCTGAAAGAAATGCCGCAGCATGAAAAGAAGTGGATGAGCTCGTAGCAGCAGGCATACTCAGAGAGGTAAAGTATCAAACCTGGGTAGCCAATCCGGTGATGGTTAAGAAACATGACGGAGGATGTGTGTAGACTTCACAGATATCAACAAAGCATGTCCGAAGGACTGCTATCCTCTACCAGAAATCGACTGTAAAGTGGAATCCTTGTCAGGGTTTCGGCTGAAATGTTTTCTGGACTCTTACAAGGGTTACCACCAAATACGGATGGCGGAAGAGGCGAAAAAGGCACCTTTTACGGAAAGAGTCTATTGTTACAAGAAGATGCCTTTCGGCTTGAAAAATGCAGGTGCTACCTACCAACGTTTAGTGGACAAAGCCTTCTACAAGCATATAGGTAGGAATCTCGAGGCATATGTGGACGATATGGTCATCAAAAGTAGAACGAATGAAGACATGCTCTCCGACATAAAAGAAACCTTCGACCAGCTTCGCGCCATCAACATGAAGTTAAATCCCAAGAAATGTTCCTTCGGCGTGGAAGAAGGACAATTTATGGGACATCTGATCACCAAACAAGGTATTAAGGCCAATCCTTCAAAGGTTAAGGCCATCACGGACTTGCAGCCTCCTAAGTCCCTAAAGGAAGTGCAAAGTCTGAACGGAAAGCTAGCGGCCCTCAGCAGATTCTTATCGAAGGGTGCAGATAGATCTTTGCCGTTTTTCAAAACACTCAAAGGATGCACGGATAAGAAGGCGTTCCAATTGGAGGAGCGGATCGGTGCCTTTCAAAAGCTCAAAGAGTTCATGGCTATTTTACCTACACTTACCGCCCCAATCAAAGGCGAGGTGTTGTTCATGTACATCGCAGCCTCCTTCGTTAGCAGGGTTCTACAGGGAGCCGAGCTAAATTATCCAGCGTTGGAAAAGCTAATCTTGGCTTTGGTCCATGCTGCGAGGCACCTTTGAAGGTACTTCCAAGCTCATCCCATAACCGTACTCACTGACAAGCCTATTAAATAGATACTTTCGAAGCCGGAGAAATCAGGAAGGATAGCTAAGTGGGCCATCGAGCTAGGAGAGCACGAAATTGAATACAAGGGTAGAAACTCGGTCAATGGGCAAATATTGGCATACTTCTTAGCCGAAACACCTTCCGAACCGAAGCAGGACACAAAGGTTGCTGACAAGAAGCCTGTTAAAATGGTCGAAGGGTGGAAACTTTACACCGATGGAGCCTCCACTCAGCGGTTCGGCAGATCTAATGCTTGTTGATCCCGGAAGGGAAGGAGTATACTTATGCACTCCGTTTGAATTCGATGCTACTAACAATGAAGCGAGTCACGAAGCCTTGCTAGCAGGTCTCCCATGGCTAAGGACATGGAGGTGGAAAACTTGGATATTTTGTTGACTCACTTGGCTGGTGGCTAATCGGATAAAGGGCTCCTACTGGCGAGACAACCTGTGATCAAACAATACTTGGATAAGGCCAAAGAAATGCTCGAAGGGTTTACATCCTACAATATAGAGCATGTTCGAAGAAACCAAAACAAAAAAGCAGATGCACTTAGCAGCTGGCATCAATGGCATTTGCTCATTTAACTAAAGAGGTTCTGGTCGAAGTGTTGGCAGATAGGTCCATCGTCCGAAAGGAGGTGTCAGACGTAATACTGGAGGAAGAGTCAAAATGGATGACTCTAATTAGAGAATATCTAATAGGTGGTATACTGCCGGAGGATCAGAAACTAGCTTGAAAGGTCCGTATCAAAGCACCCCAGTACAGAATCATGGGAAACTACCTATACCGAAGGTCTTTCTTGTCTCCATGGCTTCGTTGTGTGGGACCTAGGCAAGCCGCCAACATCATTCAAGAAGTGCACGAAGGATCCTGCGGGCTTCACACAGGACCCCGCTCTGTTGTTTCTAAAATCACGAGGATTGGATATTATTGGCCTTCGATGCACAGGGACGCAGTAGAAATCATTCAGAACGCACACAAAATCAAGTCACGGGGAAACACCTTTTAGCTTGACATATGGCACGGAAACTGTCATCCCTTCGGAAGTAAGTGTCGAAACAGAAAGGTTCGTGAACTTCGGCGGACGAAACGAAGAAAGAATCCGTAGCAATCTAGACCTACTCGAAGAACGAAGGGAAATAGCCTCAATCAGAGAGGCTATCCATAAACAAAAGATTGAAAGGTACTACAACAGCAGGGTTCGGCCTTCGACCTTCAAACCAGGGGAATACGTCCTCCAACTCAACAACGCAAGTAAAGCTGAGTACCAGGGTAAACTAGGGCCTACATGGGAAGGACCCTACGTTGTTAAGGAAGCATACGACAACGGAGCCTACAAGCTGGAAACCTTGGATGGAGACGCTATTGATAGAACTTGGAATGGCACTACCCTTCGTAAGTTCTACGTATGAAAATTACAATGTCCAACGACATTTTTTACTTTGCTTTCAATCAATGTATTTGCATTCTTCTCAATTAGGGAAAGAAACATTAATGGTAGGCGTCTAGTATTCATTTCTTAAAATGATGTAATCCTCCCTACCCACTTAATGATATAACACATTTCCCTCAAATCTCTTGTTCCGTTTAATACAAAAAAGATTTGTCCACCAAGTCGCTATTATAAGTTTCAATGTCGAAGGGATGTACAAATACTAACAATACGTCTTACTCATATGCATAACATCCACCTCAACTTCACATTAACTTTCCTATATGGCCTTAAGGTATTTTAAGCCTTTCGCTGCCCAAAGGATTAAGATGGAGTGGGTCGCAACCCTCTGTCAACAGTCAAATTATACGATTTCTATATTCTTGGTGAAGTAATTACACACAATGAGGCTATGCATCTACCATACGCCTTAGGTTGTAAATTTTTTTTACGCACAAGTAAAATGAAAGGAGAAGAATCACACATGGCAAAATACAAGCCCTAGTGGCTTTGATGTAGATATTAATGACTAGTTTAGCTAGTCTAAACAGGCCGTAGCCTTAACGATCCAAACAAACAAAACATTGTCTTAGGCCGAAGCCTATACCACACATATCAAATGTTAATTGTTTCATCAGGGATATAGCCTCGAAGGGACCGCAGACAAATTGTTTTAAAACAGGGTCCATACCACCCTAGGGATCAAATTACTACCACATGGTAGCCTTCATCAAACTTTGGAATGGGTGGGATTAGCGTAACAGGGGATGGAACCTTGGGAGATGGTGTCTTCTTGAAGGGGAGGCGGTGGACTTTCCTTGGCTTCTTGGCCGTAGGTCCTCAATAGAGGCCTCTGGATCCTTCGTCACTTGACAGGAAGGAGAACTCGGCTGTTAAGGCATTGCACGCATCATCATACTCCTTCTCATGAGTGGCCCTATAGTATGGAACCTTTTCCAACTTCACGGCTCCCTGCTTGGCTATCTCCTCCAAAGTGGTGTACTTGCCATGAAATATGGCTGCATTCACCAGCTTCCCAATCACAATCCCCACATCATCACTATGGTACAGTTCCATAGCAATGTAAGGGATGACTTTGGTCACCAAATCCACCCTATCCTTTTGGAGCATCTTCAACCGAAGGTTTAACCCATCAACCTTTTCCCTGAGCTTTATCTCCTGGTCAACCAGCTTAGCCCTCTCCTTTTCAAGGCCTCCACACTTGGATTTGAGAATGGATATTTGCTCTTTATAGCCTGTAGCCTTTACGCCTTCGAGAGATATCCTGCGCATTGGCTGCCTAGTGACCTTTGAGATTTTCCACATCACTCACGAGATCTTGTACTAAGGGGTTCTTGTCGAAGTCCTCCATAGCTTCTTCACATTTTCTCTGCAGGTCTACATACTTTTGATCCCTAGCCTTCTCCCTGGCAAGCATGACATCCATTTCTTCTCGAGCTTTGGTGACAGACGGAGATTCCCTTGTCCGGTGTTGAGTGGTTATCCAACATACATTTCCTGACATAACTCTTGTCATGAAGATCGCAGAGCCTTTCCATGGACATGTTGTCCATGACCCCCTTCCAGTTGGGTGGGTCACACGCCTCCACAAGCAAATGACAAGCCGGGGAGAAGAAAGCTCCTTCGTATCGAAGTCTGCAAGCATAAATAGACTTGTTAATATGTTATTACTTGAATCTAATCCTTTGTAACAGGAAAGAAACCTTACCATGGATATCATCTGTGTTGGGCCATTCGATGGTGGAAACACCACACCTTACCTGAGCACTCTTCTTGCGGGTAGTTCGGAGGGAGGAGTAGGCATGATAAGCTTTCTCTTCGATGCAGATTTAGCGTCTTCATACCTTTGGTACCTTTCTGTTTCGGACTCTCTCACCAATGCCGGAGGGTCCTCGATGGCAATTTGTCCTTCGACACTGGTTCGTCGAGTGCAAACATTCTCCACAAGCTGGTCTTCAACATCTATGGGTTCCTTTGAAGGAGGAGCAGAGGACACATGTTCGATGGGCTGAGCATCCACATCATTGTTGTTCACCGACACTGAAGGAGAGCCAACACCATAGCTCGTCCCTGGGATCCTTCGAATGAAGTGACCTCCTTTGCACCACCAGCAACCACAAAATTCCTGAACGACATCTCTGCAAAAAGGGAGAAAATAGATGAAAATCAGAAAGATAAGTTGCTCTTTCCTATTTTAATTAAAAATTTACATACTTTCTACATAACAAATAATCTCAGGAACCAGTAGAGATCACTCCCAGCTTTCAGCAAGACCAGCCATGAAAAGAATTGGCTTAGGGAATGTTTGGCAATCAGCTGTATGACTAGCCAAACGTTGATACAAAGGATTCCTCCTCACAGTATAGGGCAAGGGATCATTGAACCTTTTTTCATCATATTGAAACTCTGGGTTTAACAATGCAGGGAAAGTTGGAGGAATAATGGTGTTTTGGATATAAAAGAATTTTCCTTTCCAATTCCTGATGTTTGTAAATGGCCTATCTATGAGAATGGGCACATCCTCTCACCCTCTTCGCCAATGTCAACCAATCTCCTCCAGGGTACAAGTTCAGAAAACCTCTAAGCACAGTTAATGATTGTTCAAACCCATAAGCTTTACACATTACAATGTATGTCGTGAGCTTGGCTAGGCCAAAAGGGTTAAACCTAGATATGTGTACCTCATATCTTGGAGGAGTTCTAAAATCAAAGGGTGCAAGGGTATCCTAAGGTTGGAGGTGGTGAGTGCATGGGTGTATAAGCCTACATAGTTCTCTGGGGCATCAAAAATACCTTGATTTTTACCAGGTAACATGATTTTATGCTCTTTGGGAATTGGATAATCGGGGAGGAACGCTTCGAGCTCCTCCCTAGTCAAGGTGCAACCTTGTTGTTTGATTACAAATTTCTTATTTGTAGACATTGATCCTTTTAATTGACAATAAAGTATTTGAAAACGTGCAATCTGAAGGAATACTTTACTGTTTGTTCAAAGCTTGATCGGAAGAGGATTTAGTAGGTGAAAAATTGGGCGTGAGATAAAATGGTGTTAGGGTTTTACTGTTTTTGACTTTAAATACCCACACACATGATGAATCTCGGCGCTACATGTGTCCTAAGTTATCCCCTAACCTCTGGATTTCAAATCCTTTTTAAATTTTGAAGAGGCGTTTTACTTTTACCGAGGAAAGGGTGGTTAGGATAAGTCCACGCATTAATTACGGGTCCATAATTGCTAGACTTTTCATCTTCGTTCATTTTTGTGACTAAGGGGAAGTTTCAGTTAATTCTTCTTGAGTCGTAATATTTCTTGTTCGTACATATCACTTTCGACTTGGGGGCTTGATGACGTACCCTCCGATCAGGTCGAAGGACACCCCTTCGACCTCAGTCAAATTTGCATTACGAAGACCCAAGTCTTTCTTCATAAGTCATTGGTGGCGTAAAATCATTCATCATTGATATGGTTACCAATTGGGAATTCGCCAGTCAAAGGCCTATGCCCTTCGGAGTCTTCTCTTGAAGGCACCAAGACAAAGGAGAACATTGAATTGGTCTTCCCCCACATTCCCACTATCTCCTTAGCTTCCCCGCCAAGACAGAGAGAGTGGGGATGAAGCTCTAGCGGTTACCACAAATCATGGGACGCCCCATGATCTCCGCTTGTGCAAACACTCTCCAAGCTTATTTCTTCTTCTATAAATAGGTTGGACGGGTCATTTCAATGGTATGTTCACTCAACACGATTTCACATACTCTACATTACTTACAACACATATCACATACTTACTCTCCGCGGAGGTGGTTCGGCCCAACCCCAAAATCACTTAACTTGAAGTGTCTACTATTTATTATTGCAGATTGGCTACAAGTTTGGCGCAAGCATATCACCCCTCATACCCTTCGATCACCATCGAAGGCCTGGTCGTACGAATTATTGTACAATCAGTGAGTATGTTAGTAAACTATTGGCTCAAACTATTTACGTATTTTATTTGTTTCATTAAAATGATTTTACGTTTGTTATCGACAAAACATTAGAGGGTTGTAAAATATAAATAAACGTTTTTACGGCTTATTTGTATTAACACATTCATCCCATCCCGACCCAGTCGTCATATTGAAAATCATCATATCACATAAAGTAAGAAGGATATACATGGATGGATGAAGCTCACTAGATATCATGTATGATCATTGCTTCAACAAGGTACCACAACACGTCAGAAACAACCTCATGCCATCAAGAACACTGCTAATTGGTTTCACAAGGGAAACGTTCTACAATCAGGGCGTCATTAACCTGGAACTCACAGTGGGAATATAACCACTATCAAAGATAATCATGTTGCAATTCCATTTCGACAATTCCACATCCAAGTACAATGTGTTGCTGGAAAGGAAAGCAATGCAGAAGCTTAGCATGGAGGTTTCAACCATCAAGTCTGTCAATGAATTCCCAACAGACGCAATATGAGCCACCATTAAAAGCAAATACCCGGGCTTAGAAACCACGCCTGAGCCAAAAACAGAGGAGGCCACCTCCAAAACACAATAGCGGGAAGAGTTGCCAAGCTACACCTCTGATATAGAGAAACATTGTTAGCAAGAAAGACATATCAGGAACACCATTGGCACACCTTAATTGGATAACTACACCAATTTGGGTTACGAATAGAAATGATCTCCTTCACAAAGAATCAATGTCCGATAACACAAACATACTGCTTGAGGATGAGAACTCATCCAAAAATTAATACGAGGGAAACATCCTTATTGGCGAACCAAAGATTTGGACAAACAGGCAAAACTACCACATGACGACACCAAGGCTGAGCCTTATGCAAGTAATCTTTATAGAACCTCAAAAAACGAGGGGAGTAAACAAGCTCAACCATGTTGGGAGTGACGAAAACAACAGACCAAAATGCATACTCTCAGAGAGAGCAAAGGGTATGTTACTCACGTAACCAACTCATCACAAAGGCAAAAAGGCTAGGCGATACAAGATGCAAATCCACCCAACACTCTCTAAGTCTGATAAAGACATGTCACTTAAAGCAGAAATGGGAAGCCTAAGCAAGCCTAACCCTTATCAAGGAAAACCTCGTATCACAATACGGGTTAACAAGAACAAGACCTATCTACCAGGCAACACCTAAAGGGATCATACTCCCCTCTAATGGCAAGCATTCAGCCTCAGGGCATGATGCACTTAGGTAGATCTTACTTTATTTTTCTTATCCAACGAAGGCTTCTAATAGCCAGGATAGCTCATATGTACTATTTCTATAAATATGCAATAACAAATCCAACACTTTTCTTACAAAGCGTCACATACAACTATTCATATAAGCAAACATTTAATTAAACGTAAATTAGCCTTTATGAACACGCTCATGAAAAAAAGTGCTGACGGGTCATAAAGCAGGGAATACACCCGACGACGCTTTAGATAAGGTTTCATCGCGCAAGCCCATTCTAAAGTACACATTCGTACAAATTGCCATGAGTGAGTTGCTGGAAGATAGATAGTCGATAGTTACTAGTTATAATGTGCACGACAAAACAAAAGTACTTGTTATCATGTCAAAGTTAAACAAACTTTTCATGGCAAACACAATTTAAGTTCGTAAGAACTTAAATCAGTTGAACAAATCAGGCTACACATAGCGAGGCTACAAATTCTTCATGTTTAAATGATCACTAAACATAGGAATATAGCACAATACAATAAGTTGAGAAATTCTCAAATTCATTAAGAGCTCAAGGTTACGGGACCCTAGCAAACTAAAAACCCATGCCTACACAAACCAAGTAAAATACAAAAGCCCATAACATAAAAATTGGCACAACAAAAAAACTGGACATCAGTTCTAGCACCACCTAAAACATTAGGATATAAAAATCCAGTAAATTGACGTACTATCAATTTCACTATGATGCCATAAGCAAAAAATTTAGATTATATTTAAGATCCAGGACGAACGATACCCTGATCATATCAAAAACCCCTGCCAACACAAACATGGTAATATCTAGGTCCACTTAGATACAAGTACCCATGATGGAGATATAAAAACATTGTTCAAAGAGCAATAAATTGTTTAAACAAGGCCTAACATACGGCCAAAATATTCAAGACTTTATGGCAAAGTAATCTTGTTGAAAACTAGGGGGTTGAATAGTTTTACTAATTTATCATTCTAAAATTACATTTTCGAAAACTTTAGATTCTAGTTTATGTGAGATCAATTGACAACAATATGAAAACTCAACATAATAAACAATATCAACTAATTACTATGAAATAATGACAGTAAAGTAAATGTAAAGAGTTAGAAAGATGACACCGTGATTTATAGTGGTTCGGTAACGAAGCTCCTCTTCACCCTACTTCACTCCTCGAGAGTTCACTTCACTATGTCAACAAGCTCCCTTCAGGTGGAGAAAACCATACATATTGCTTATACCAATTTCCGACACTAAGCTAGATATAGAGTTTTAATCTTAGCTAGAACCAATCTACCACACGAACAACCCTATTTTCTCACAAACTACACAATTCACAAGATCCACCCGATCTTGGCACAATATACCCAATCAATACAACAAATACACAACACAAAAGATCTACTCGATCTTGACACAATCTACCCAATCAACACAACAGCTACACAAATCACAAGATCCTCACGATCAACTCAATCTACCCAATAATACAGCTACTACACAAGAATGAGAAGATGAACTTGATGTATGCTAGAATATAACAAGAAAGTAACGAATGTTACTGTTGATCCCAGTTGAGAAAACGATCTTATATAGAAGCTAACTTTGCGAATATAAACTGTTAAACACTATGCGGAATCTAGTGCTTAACCTTAAGAAGAATAACAATGATTATCACTAAACACCTTAATATATTATTAATATACGAATACTCTGAATAGTATTAGGGTTTACAACCTTGAAGTGTATTGACTCTAGATATCACATAAATGTATATCTAACTCTAACCTAGGACCTCCTTTTATAGGCTAAGGAGTCCTTCACAATATACAATACGTATCCTACAAGATAAATATATTTTCCATATTTATCTAATACAAAACATCCTACTCAAGACATTCTAGAATATTACATTAAACCGACACAATCATAGTAGCAGTGGTATTAAACATTAGCAGTGGTATGATACTTCTACTAGCAGTGGTTCGTCTTGAGAAGTGGTTCTTTTCCTTCTAGCCATATTTGATGTACTGGCAGTGGTTCCATACTTAGAGTAATTCTTGTCAACAGAACCAAAAACCCAACAATCCTCCCCTAAACTTGATATTTACAATCAAAATCATCAAGTTTCTTTTAAGCACATAATACCTCATTTGGAGGATGTATCCAAACACCTTTCAGCCTCTTCATTCTCCTTCTCAGACTCAGATTCTTCATCAAATGCTTTTGATCTGTTTGCCATTCTTTTCTTTCTACCATGAGGCTTGTCTTTGATGGCCAAAGAAATTTCAAAATCAGCAATATTCTCAATCTTCCTCACCAGTGGATGAAAAATTAGATTATCTGATTTTGTACATTGTAGATCAAGCTTAACTTTCAGCATCTGTCTGGCTACAGTCTTCATCAAAGGGTAATCTCTGTCAACCAGCATGTATATTTTCTCCTCAGAAGTCTTGACAGCATGCACTATACAACAAGCATACATCATCCACTCTTCAACCACACAATCTTCCCAACATTTATCTTCAGGATTGGGCTTAAACATGCACTTCAATGCTATCCACATAGAACGAGACGCAATTCCTGTAGGTCCAAGCTTACTGCATCTAAAAGACATTACCTCCCATAGCATCTCCAAATCACTTTTGATTAAAAAGAATAACATATAACCAAAAGTGTAGTACTGACTTTTAGATCCATGTCCTCTAGTAAGCTCAATAATATCTCTTCCATCCACTGAGACAATCCTCCAATCTATGATAGGATGTTTAGATCTTAAAGGTGTAGGATTAATAGGATCTTCAGGCACTTTATCACTTACCATAATATACTGATCCAATCTCTCTTCATCATCCACCTTCTGTCTTTTTGAACTTGACTCCTCCATCATAGATCCTGTTCTCTTTTGTCTATTCTTTATCATCTCAGCTTCTTGTTCAGAATTCATGGGGATGAAACTATCAAAACCTCTTTTGCAAATGTTGTACAGCTCCACAACTTTCTCATAAGAACAACTCTTCAAATTCATAGTTTTCATATCACCCATGTGTTTGATAAACTTCATCATTTAACTCCTTTTCTGTTGCTTAGTTGGTGGTTTGTTCTTCTTTGCATGATATGCCTTAAATTCATTTTGCTGTTTCATTCTTTTCATCATATCAACCAGCAACTTAGACCTTGTATCTATGTCGTACTGACCCCATTCATCCATAGTCATCTCTCTCTGCATTTTCTCAGAAGCTTGAAAATACCTCTGTTCCTCATTCCATTTTTCTATAGCTTTCTTAGAAGCTTCTTCTTGCTCTGCAATTTTCTTTTCTCTAGCCATTTTAGCAGCATTTAAATCCATATGTAACTTTCTAGAAACTTCTTCATCAAAAGCTATTTGCTCCTCTCTACTTTCAAACACCAATGTTGGCTTTGCAATCCCTTTACCCTTTCCAATATCAGGTTGAGTAACTACAAATTTCTGCACAATCTCACCAATCTTTAGACTCTTAGCAGTAGGTTTAGGTGCAGGGATAGGTTGAGATTGCTTTAGGTTAAGCAATTGTACAACAATCTCATTCTCAGCCTCCTTTGGTTTTGGTGTTGGTGTTATTGTGGTGGTTATAATTGTAGCAGTGGTTGCCTCTGCAGTGGAAACATCTGAACTAGCAGTGGCTAGAATAATGCCAGCAGTGGTTGCAGCAGTGGTTGTTGAAACACTAGCAGTGGTTGCAGCAACACTTGCAGTGGTTGCCTGCACCACTTCCTTCTCCTTATCTACAACTGCAGCTTTTGAAGAATCATCCAACACTGCTTCTTTGCCATCTTTGTTAGCCACCAATAACCTTCACCATTATCTCCACTGTCCATATCCAAATCTACTAATGCCTCCCCTGAATTTGTATTCTCACTCCTCCCCTGTTTGGATGCATCCTCCAAACTTTGATTCCTAGAGGAGCTTGCCTTCTTACCCATCTTTTTCACTTTCCTGAATGCAGTGTTCCTTGGCCTCCTTAGTCTCTCCAAAACCCTGACCCAGTGCTACAACTTCCTAATTGTGCCAGCCTGAGTAGTTGTCAAATGTTGGAGACCAGTGATCTTTGACTCCATGGTTGTGCTTCTATCCGTCAATTCAAGTATGAGTTTCATGATATCCTCACCACTTCGACCTGTGTAACCTGGTCCGAGAGGTGGGTCATTGGAATTGTCATTATGTACAAAGTCATGAGCCGTCAAATCTTGTTGTTGTTCCAAACTACCCTCATCACTTCGAGCTGTGTGACCTGATCCGAGAGGTGAATCATAGGATGTGTCTAACATGGCACCAGACCTAGCCTGAACATCCATGTCCCCTAAGTTAGCCAGTTGGCTGGGGATTCCTCCACCTGTGTTGAGTTCTAAAGAACTCTCCACATTAGGAGTTGCCATTGGTTGGGTCTTACTTATGTTTCCACTGTCCTGCTCAGCTTCTAAACCTGAGGCAGTAGTGGAAGCCCTTCCAATCATGTCACCTACCACACATGTGACAACCTTATTTCCTACACCACTAGCACTAGCCTGAGGATGCTCAGTGCCATTCTTCCTCCTACGGGTTACCAAAATTTTTTGAGGTTGGGAAGGTGAGGTTAAAGGTTCAGCAGTGGTTGTAGGTTGTGTTGTGGTAGCAGTGGAATCAACAATGGGTTGGATAGGTTGTGTATTAGCCTCCACTACAATCTCTGGCAAGTTTAGCATGTGAGGAAACAATGGAGTAACATTACCTGAGAAAATTTTGTTCTTCTTTTTAATATGTGTAAACACTTTGGGGACCATATGCAACAAATCATACTTTCTTTGATGAGGGATGGGGTCTACTATATGACTCTCTACTAGCATCTGAATGAATTTGGGATACAAGTAATATTTGTCTTGGTCCTTAACATGTTTTTGCAAAGCCTCAAATAGCATTTTTGACCAATTAAAAACCCCTTGTTGAGTGAGGCAAATAATAGCAGTAGCAATCTTTGAAGGGAACTCATTAAAACCAGTGGTCTTGCTACTTAGGCACATAAGAATGGTATGGATTAAGAACTTCCACTATGGAGAAAACAACCCCTAAGATTAGCTTTCCATTCGAATCCACTCCTTAATCCCGAAACTAACTCGATCACAGAACCAAAATCTCGTTGCTTTTCAACTAAGCGTGTTTTCATGCAAGCTAGCGGTGATGAAAGGAAACATTCTTAACCAAGTATCTCACCAAAGATGGTTCAGGATGGGATAAATGAAGTGTTGTGAGGATTAGAGTTTGTGTTGAGCCACCCAATTCGTTTGGTGCAGTTTTCATGCAAGCTCATGGCATTCGGCAAGTGATCATGCATTTATTTGAAGAATACAACAAAATTTACACTATTTTTTTTAATACATAAGTAACAAACTCCTAATCCTAGAGCTCCAAACGATCCAATATGTACAAAGCTTCTTCAAAACCTGCATGACACAAACACTAACCAAAACACTACAAACTTTTGTTAAGGTTAGCAGGACTTTAAAATAACTAGCAGTGTTTACATATTATGCACTAGTAGTACTTTATAAAAGTTGCTAAGCAATAAGTCAAAGAGTCAACCCAATTATTTACTCGTCCACCAAAACAGCTTATAGTTAAACCCCTCATTAACTCCTTCAACAACTCACACCTTCCTTGCATTTAACAAACTGATCTCAATCTTTAAGTCTATTTAAGAACCTTTCACCCACACACCAAACACATCACTTACTTTCCAAAATCTTTTTCTCCAACAACTATCTTAGAAACCAAATACCATCAAGATGAGCAACACACCAATTGAAATCTCATCTGATTCCTCCAAAAGCCCATCTGCTGATGATGGTTGGGAAACCTACTTTCCTCCCAAAAACACAACTCTTAATGTAAGGAACACAAACCCTGCTCCTGCTCTAGTACCAGTTGGGACTTTATCCGAGCAACTTCCATCTCAACTATCTCTTGTGGAAGCTTCCAGTTCTGAACTCGGCTCCATGCCTAGCTTTATGTCTGCTTATGAAGACACTGATGATGATGTTGGTGGTTCCTCCAGAGTTTTGACAGTAGCTCCTCTTGCAGAAATTCCAGCTTCTCCAACTCCAACACCACTTCCAGCTCCTTCTACTTCAGCACCACCAAAGAGGGTACAGGTGCTTGGACTCCCCAACCCACAAGTGTGGTCTATGGTTGGGAGGAGGGGCAAACAAAGTATGCTAGAGTTTGGAAAAGGGAAGGGACATAGGGAGTAGGTTGTGTTGTGATGAAAGTGTATGATGTAATGCTGCATCTTCGGATGCAGCCATATTAATGAATATACTTCCATCCTTTCCTTTTATTCCTGTGTTACTTACTGTGTGTGATTGACTTTTTGATCTGCAAAATTGTTAGCGGGAACAAAAATAACAAGCAGTGGTAAAATTTAAACTAGTAGTACTAAGATTTACCAATAGCAGTACTTTCTATTTACAAACTTTTACAAAACATTTTTGAGACTTAGAGATTGATCATACCTATACTAACTACTAAGTACTGAAACCTCCCCACATCAAAAGCTTTAGTGAGTAAATCAGCTACATTATAATCAGTATGTATTTTAACAATTTGGATTAACCTTTTCTCATTACAATCTCTAATAAAGTGATGTCTTATCTCAATATGTTTAGCTCTAGAATGCAAAACTGGATTTTTAATAATGCATATAGTACTATTATTGTCAATGTAAATCTTAGTATGCATGAAATTGTACCCAAAGTCCAGCAATTGATTCTGAGTCCAAAGCACTTGACACAACAACTTGCAGCAGCCACATACTCAGCTTTAGTGGTGGAATTGGCCACAATTGTTTGCTTCTTACATTGCCATGAGATAAGCCTGCTTCCCAAAAACTGACACCCTCTAGTAGTAGACTTTCTATCCAAGCTAGCCCCAGCATAGTCACTATCAGTATAGGCTACCAAATCAAAAGGTGAATCCTTAGAATACCAAAGGCCTAGTTTAGGATGACCCTTAAGGTATCTAAAAATTTTCTTCACAACATTCATGTGTTTAGTATTAAGTGTAACTTGAAATCTTGTACACACACATACTGAAAACATTATGTTTGGCCTAAAAGCAGTGAGATACATTAAAGACCCAATCATGGATCTATACAGCTTCACATCAACTCTGGGACTTCCATCATCAGGTAGCAGTGGTTTCTGCGTTTCCATAGGTGTTGATGACATACCCTCCGATCAGGTCGAAGGACCCCCCTTCGACCTCAGTTGAATTTGCATTACGAAGACCCAAGTCTTTCTTCATAAGTCATTGGTGGCGTAAAATCATTCATCTTTGATATGGTTACCAGTTGGGAATTCGCAAGCCGAAGGCCTATGCCCTTCAGAGTCTTCTCTTAAAGGCACTAAGACAAAGGAGAACATTGACTTGGTTTTCCCCCACGTTCCCACTATCTCCTTAGCTTCCCCGCCAAGACAAAGAGAGTGGGGATGAAGCCCTAGCGGTTACCACAAATCATGGGACACCCCCATGATATCCGAAACGTGTGCAAACACTCTCCAAGCTTATTTCTTCATCTATAAATAGGTTGGACGAGTCATTTCAATGGTATGTTCACTCAACACAGTATTTCACATACTCTACATTACTTACAACACATATCAAATACTTACTCTCACGCCGGAGGTGGTTCACAGGGCCCAACCCCTGCGTAATCACTTAACGAAGTGTTTACTATTTCTTATTGCAGATTGGCTACAAGTTTGGCGTAAGCATATCACCCCTCATACCCTTCGATCACCATCAAGGCATGGTCGCATCTAATTATTGTACAATCAGGGCCATCCGTGGGACCCGCTACAATTGGTCTCATTATTCCAAACTTATAACCACCAATCGCACTCACTAGTTTTACAAAGATGAATCAAGGAAGAGAAGATACTCCCCTTCGGTTTCTCGACCTTGACACCAATCCCAGTCAATGATCTTAACAACCTTACCAACATAACCGCGTCCACTTTCACCACACAATCTCACCCTGAAATAACTCCCAACAACCATGCTTCGACATCAGCTAACCCTGAACCGGTAATCAGTCCTGCGTTCGTCGAAGCACTAGAATTATTACTAAGGGCTCGAAGGAGGCAAGCTCGGAACATGGAGATGCGGAGGGATTTGGAATACTCTAGTGATGAGTATGACGAAGAGATAGAAATGGAGACTAGGCCCTCGGCTCCTGGGGCTACACGCTCAGTGCTGAGGATAGGATCTCCGGGTAGTCGAAGGATGAGTGGAAGATCGGTTGGTTTTGAAGATGTTCCGGAGAGGGCTCCGACGAGAAGCGAAGGAACGATGGAAGGTTCCAATGGTAGGAGTCACCGAAGGGAGACTACGGAGGTTAACTTGCCACCACTCTTGGCAGACCATCTGGGGAGAACTGCGAAGGGGTCCGCGTTGTTCTCACGCATCCGGCGTAGAAGGCAATCCACCTAAAATGAATGGGGGAGGAAATCTTCCTCCTCATGGTATGTACCCTCCTTTTCAGGCTCAATCTTACCCCCCATGGGGTTTATCCCCCACCTAATGGGCAGACTAGCAACCCTAGCTTTCCTCAACCATATGGAAGCATGCCCTACGGGCAACCTATGGTATACCCTTCGTATCCTGTTAGAAGTCACCCACCTTATATACCTACTGCTTACCCTCCATATGTTAACCAAAACCTTGTCGGAATACCTCCAAACCATAACCCATACAATGCTGGCCCCACTTACATGCCACCTTACAACTGACTCTATTCGGAGCCCATGGGTTCCACAACACCCTTCGTAAGGTGGATAGAAGACTACCCTTTACCCGATGGGTTGAAAATGCCCGCACATATTGGTACTTATGATGGGAAGGGGGACCCAGATAATTTCTTACATCTGTTCGAAGGGGCCATCAGAATGCAGAAATGGGTTATGCCCGTTGCTTGCCACATGTTCACATATACCCTACGAGACTCCGCTCGTATATGGTGGAACGGGCAAAAAGAAGGTAGCATTGTGAATTTAGATTATCTCAAGGCCAAGTTTAGATCACACTTCAGCCAGCAGAAAAAGTTCATTAGGACTCACCTGACAGTGCACAACATTAAGCAGAGGGAAAACGGGAGCACCAGGGCTTTCGTTACTAGATATACTGATGACACCTTGCAGATTCTGGGTCTGCACGAAGACCAGCGCATCTCTGGTTTTGTGCATGGCCTACGAAACAGAAGTCTGGTGGAATTCCTATCCACTGACCTTCCCACAACCTACAAAGGCTTAATGGAGAAGACTTACACCTGGATCAAAGCCAAAGAAGTGTCCACCAACGGGGCTCCGATATAAAACAAAGAAAGTCACAGCAAAATCCCGAAGCACTCTTCGTGGGAAGGGTCCAAAAACAGACACAAAGGCAGGGACAGGTTCGCACCCTACAACAAAAACATCAACCACGGACTGTTTGCAAATCTGTCCAAATCTCTAAGGGAAATACTTGCTACGGAAAGGGCTGCGAAGGCCTTCGTTCCTACCCCTCGTTTGGCAAGTAGAGTGATAACGCTACACGCCTCGTTCGGGGTCAAGGAAACTTCCTTTTCTTCGAGCAAGTTTTATAACACCCTAGGCAGTGAACCTAATCGTTGTAGTGTAGTAATTAGGGTAAGCCACGGGTATTGATATCATTCTCTAGGGGAATAGGAATTCTAGTAAGAAGTTACTACGCTAAGGTTGGGGTTGAGGAAGATTATTTTTTATCTTTTTATGTTTTTTAGGAAATTGAAAGGTACGAATCTCGGGGTTTGGATTTGGGGGGTTGGTATTGCTACCGATTACTCTACTTATCTAATTATCTAATCTAAGGTGTATGTAGTCTATGTCTAATTATTGTGTGCTCTTATGATAGTTTAAAGATGTGTTTACTTAGGTTTTACTACTCCTTAACTATCTCCTATTGGTGGCTGAATTGTCACGTCCTTATTCTTAGTTGCGTTGTGTGTCTAAGGTTGTAGGGTATGCGTATGTTCCCTAACTCTTTGAACTTACCAAAGGGTCTCGTCTACAAAACCAACTAGGGATAATAAACTCTTACTCTAAGGCACTCTTTGGATGGTTTAGCTTACAACTACTCAAGGAGTTATATTCTAAGGTTCACAAAGATTTAATCAAGCATTAAGTACACAACGAATGACCTATCGCATTACTAGATCATTAATCAACTAAGATAAGAGACAACCAATCAATAATCAATAATTAAGTTTCATATTCCCTAAGCAAACACACAAATAAATTAGCCGGACATGGAGAACATGCAAGCATACACACAAATAATCAAAGACATAATTGTATTAATGAAGTAAAGAACTTATCTTGATGTAAGATAGGGTTTGGAACCCTAAAATACTGTACAAGACAGCCTTGGTTCAGTTCTAGGTTTTTACTCCAAAAGACTACACACCAATACTGAAAAATTCGGATTCTATATATAAGATTACATATGCGACGACGTCACCTTATGTTTTGTGACGCCGTCGTGTCGCCGTCATTAGGGTTTCGTCTTGGCCACGTTAGACTTGCGACGACGTCACCTTTTGCTTGTGACGCCGTCCTCTTCAGCTTCTGACGCCGTCTGGATTGCATCTAGGCCGTCTGAGTAGCGACGGCCTACTCTTTTACAACTGGACGTCGTCACTTGAAAATAAGACTTTGGGTTCTGTCGTCACAAAATCCTCGGACGGTGTCGCAGATAAGCAGGACGCCGTCCACCTTATGTTTTCGCACTGGGGTGTCTCGATTCTTGACTTTGGCCATTTTCTTCAGATATTCGCCTTTTCGTCCAAATAAGTGCCATTACAGCAATTTGCCTTCAAGAGACCTAAAAAGTGAAAAGGAACGATATTAAGTAATAACGGATACAAAAGTGATCAAATAAGGGCTTAAATGACCCCTCAAAAAGGTACATTTTAAAACCTTATCAAATATCCCTACACTTGGTATTTGCTTGTCCTCAAGCAAATGTGCTTTTAGCCAATTAATTTATAAGTTAGGGGTCATGAAGCATTGGTCTTAAACAGTCCACAACACATATAAGCCCCACAAAAGTCATAACAAGCACGGAAATTACATACTAGCACCTCACATGGGGTGTTTGGATACTCACATCTCTCTCGGGTGTACATGAAATATAACAAATTGGAAATGGAAGATAAACACTCATTAACCGGTCCTAGTACATAGATTACCATAGGCTTGAGACCAGATCAAACCTCCATCGCTTTGGCGTAAGCACCTAGGAAAGACTATCAAAGGGGTCTTTAAAGGGTTGTAATGTTAGGCTTACGATAGGGAAACAAAGGGTTTGGTGGGATAGGCTATTTAGTGGTGGCAAGTCAAAAATCTCTATGTTGCAAGTATACGAAGAATGGCGTTGCTAAGCCAAGACTCGACACTCTAAACTCTAGCTAACTGAAACAAACAAACATAAATTTAAAGGATAGATGTAGGATGGTAGCCCGTATTTTTTTTTTCACTCAATTTTTTTCTTTTCTCCTTTTCTCTTTTTTTATTTTTATTTTTTTTTTATTTTTATTTTTTTTATACACTTTTACTCTACCATCCTCTACGGTAACATCAAAATGATAGGGATTTATAGGCACATCCCTACACTTGAGTTTTTATTACTCTAATACTAATATGACCCGAATTGAAAGGATCAAAACACTTGGGGTACATTATTATGCAAACAAAGGGAATTTGAATTTAACGTTCCCTTCCCGTCATTTCATAAATTTTAACTTTTCCCATGAATCCCAATCGTCCCAAAACTATATACAAAGGATATGACTCGACTTAGCAACTCATGCAAGTAACAAGATAATTGAACTAAGGGTTTAGGGTGATAACAATAATGCACTAAAAGTGAGTGCATACAGGGTAGGCTAAGGCGATTTGGGTGTATATTTGGGGGTGGGGTATAAACAATGCTCTTCATTGACATTCCGGAAAAACCGAAACATCACGAGAACCGCGAAAAGGATAGGCTCTGAGGGGTTAACTAGGGGTATCGTGTACTAAAGATGAGTACAAAGCAAAGGGTGTGGGGGAATTACTCAACCGATGTGGAAGAAGTAATTATATTACGGGTATCAAACAAGGGTTATCCTAATGCCTCTTATCATTTAGTTATTCCTAACTACACAAGTGTAGTCTTACTAGCGATCTCGGAATGCATCACAAAACAAGTTCTAGAATCTAATATACTACCGGTTCACACTCTAAGCATTGAAGATGAATGCTTTTAATTCCTACTAATCTAAGGGAGATCCTCACATTTTGGGTGGAATTTAGGTGGTAAAGGGTTTTTGTGCTAGTCATGCAACTTCCTATCCATGAGACGCTTTTGTTAAAACTAATGGCCCACTCTTATAGGTCATGAAAAATTAAAAAATTGGTGCCAAAATTACCCTAACCGACATTTTCTCATGGTTTATTACACAAATACACTTGGACAAAGCAAATAATCAAGGATAAGCATAGTTTCAAAGTTCCCGTTTTATTTTCCCTCCCTACACTTAAACTGAACATTATCCCCAATGTTCCCCGAAAGTATCAAAGTTATGATATAGAAGGTAATTAAAAACGAAAGAAACTAGTACTCCCCTGATTAGCTCGGTAGGATCCGTTGTGAAATAGTGGTTAAATCCTTTCCAAGAAGAATGTGTGCATGAAAAGCTCCTTCCAATCTTTTGTTTCTTCTTCTTGATAAATTAAACCTGCACACTTGAATAAAACAAACGAAACCTTCGCGTAAAATCGGCGGTAATAATATATATAAGACTCGATTTAAACTAGGATATAATGCTTGTGGAATGGATGTTTACAATTTCTGAAAATTAAGACCGGAAAATTCCAAATATTTATAAGTAGCTCAGAAAACGAGAAAAAGTAATCTGATGTTTTTACTCCTTCCTGACGCCGTCAGGTTGCAATCCTGACGCCGTCAGGTTATCCTGACAAAACTGGTCTGCGATTTTCTGGAAAAAATCTGGAAAATTTACATCTTTAGAATCTGGAAAAATTTCTGCAAAACATCCATTATGACTCGATACAAGCATTTGACTCGAACAAACACACATATATATCTTTTAATGAATTGTTATTCTCATGTTTACGTTTCTTTTGAAAACGTGTGTAATCCTCCCTACACTTATCCTTTATGTAAAATACCTTTATATGCAATTAAGACGAGGTTAAAAACAAAATAAAGCATTTTTACAAATTTAAACATGAGCATAAACAATTAATAAAAGATATATGACACTAACAAGCTAACAATTAAGCATGGGTTGCCTCCCACGAAGCGCTTTTCTTTATTTAAGAGTCTTGTAGCGAGACTCGTAGTCGTGCCCTCACGTACCTATATAAGTAAGCCTATCCTCAACAATGTCATAAGGATCAAACTTATCATTCAAGTTCCTAGTAGTACGTTCGGTTAGATATGCCTTTTCAAACTTCTTTCCATCGGGATCATAGATTGTTATCCTAATGTGCCACTCTCCATCACCGTCACTGGGCGGTCTATCCCAATCCCATTTGTGTTTAGATTTCTCAACTTTCCACTTATTCATGACAAGGTTGACGGGAAAGCTTCCTAGGAACTCGGTCATCTTCCTAAATACTAAGGCGTCCTCGAACGGGTTCACTTCCATATCCCTAGCCATTTCTTTTTCTTGGAAAGTTGCTTTACTAGTGAAGGCTTCATCTAGGTAAAAAGGTCTTTGAGGCCTATGAGGTTCTTGTCTATCCAAGGTCCATATCTAGAAGGCTCTCTATCCAACCTAATCTCAAGTGAGATTTCCTCTTCTTTGTAGTACGTATGCTTTTTGACATCGTAAATTGACCTAGCACTCCCCTCTCCTACCACTATCTTGGACATCTTACAATCGATGATGGCACTAGCGGTAGCTAAGAATCCTCTTCCTACTAGTAATGGGCATGTCAGGTCCTTATTCATGTCTAGCACATGAAAGTCGGCCAAAAGAGTCAGCTCTCCTACGTGTACTACCATGTCTTTTATTATCCCTACCGGACGTGCAACACTACCGTCCGCTAGACCTAAGATAGTTTCCGTTGGTTCTATTTTACCTAAGTTAAGGCTTCTATGGAGGGACAACGGAACAAGATTGATGCATGACCCTAAGTCGGCTAGAGCGTCGAGAGGTTTGGAAGTTCCAAGCCTACACGGAAGAGTAAATAGCCCGGGATCGTCTAGCTTCTTAGGTAAATTATTTCGCACAAAAGCGGACCCATGTTTCCCAAGCTTAAGTTCTAACTCATATTTTTCTTTTAAAGCATTATAATAAGGTGCATGAGCTAAGACCTCAAGAATCGGTTTTTCTTGATGGAGTTCCTTGTACTCCTCCTCTAAACTAGGTTTGGATTCTTGGTTGACAGGTTTCTTAAGAGTAGGTTCTACCAATGGTGCAGGGCCTTGGTACCTTTTGGATGGCTTGGAACCCTTTTTGATAGCATTTACCAAGTGAACCGTTGGGTGTGAGGGACATGGATGTGCACTCTCCCATGGTGAGCAAGAACATGAGGTCGATGAAATCGAATTCACTTTTGGGTTCTTTATAGTATCACTTGGGAGTGCTCCAACTTCCCGTTCATTGAAGGCTTTTAAGAGGGCATCAAGCTTGTTTGTCATCTCGCTTTGTCTTTGCTTAAAATCGGCTTCAAGCTTAGTCAATCGAGTCTCTTGAGATGACAGGAATCTAGATGCAATTGCCTCAAGATTAGTGGGGTTCCCGGTGTTTAGAGAGTTGAACCTATTAGGTGGACTAGATGAGCTTTGGGGCGTGCTTGAGTTTTGGTTTCACTTAAGGTTAGGGTGATTTCTCCATGAAGGATTGTAAGAGTTTCCTAAATTGTTTTGTTCGGGCTTGAAAGTGTACCACTTCTTTCCCGCTCCGTTAGTACGCACGGAGGCGTAGTCCGCAAAAGCTTGTTCGAGGAGTCTTGTGCAATCACGAGTGTCATGGGGACCACTACATAACTCACAAGGTAGAGTGATTTTATTCACTTGATGTGAGGACTTAGGATTTTCGTAGGAACTCATTAGGAATTTTACTTGATCTTCAAGTTCGATCATCCTACGGTCGGAAGGTTGTGAGTCAATGGGAGGCAAGGAGATTGCCTTTATGGTTTTGGGCAACTCACGGGGGTCATTCCAACTTTCGTTGTCATAGAGAGCAAGGTCCTCTATTATACCCCATGATTCTTCCGCGGTGAGATCACTAAGTTTTCCACCGGCCGCTTGGTCAATGGATCGCTTGGTGGGGAAGTTGACATGATCATAAAAGATTTGGACTTGAAGCCAAAGATCAATGCCGTGATGAGGGACTTTATGGAGTAAGTCCTTGAATCGAGTCCATGCTTTGTAGAGAGATTCACCTTGACGTTGTTGGAACATTAAGATGTCATTCCTAAGTTTAGTGGTTCTCCCCGGTGGAAAAAATTGAGCAAGGAAACGAGAGGTGAGATCATCCCAACTTGAGATGGATCCGGCGGGAAGTCGCTCAAGCCAATTACTAGCTTGGTCCCGTAGAGAGAATTGGAAGAGACGCAGGTGCGTGGTCTCCCGAGTAGTAGCATCAAGGTCAATGGAATCGACAATTTTGAGGAAATCCCTCAGATGCTGATTAGGATCTTCGGAACGAAGTCCATGGAATGCACATCCGTTTTGCACCAACCGGATGGTGTCGGATCGCAGGGCCGTAGTTTGGGCTTGGTCGGGAAGCTCAATGGTGTTCCTATAGCCTAGGTGGCTTGGTCTCGAGTATTCACCAAGAGTACGGGCTCTTGGCTGGTCAATTGGTGGTGGGTTGATGAATGGTGGGTGGTTATCACCTTCCATGATGAAAAGTGATGGGGTTTACGAACAAAGGTCACGAAGAAGGGGGATAGACTATGAGAAAGCTAAAAATGAGAAAAATTTACTTGATAGGAATCAAGCAAAGAAACCTAAACGAGGTGGACTACTAACTAGCTATTCTATTCCCGCAGCGGCCAAAACTTGATAACGCTACACGCGTCATTCGGGTCAAGGAAACTTCTTTCTTCGAGCAAGTTTTATAACACCCTAGGCAAAGGAACCTAATCGTTGTACTGTAGTAATTAGGGTAAGCCACGGGTATTGATATCGTTCTCTAGGGGAATAGGAATGCTAGTAAGAAGTTACTACGCTAAGGTTGGGGTTGAGGAATATTATTTTTTTATCTTTTTATGTTTTTTAGGAAATTGAAAGGTACGAATCTCGGGGTTTGGATTTGGGGGGTTGGTATTGCTACCGATTACTCTACTTATCTAATTATCTAATCTAAGGTGTATGTAGTCTATGTCTAATTATTGTGTGCTCGTATGATAGTTTAAAGATGTGTTTACTTAGGTTTTACTACTCCTTAATTATCTCCTATTGGTGGCTGAATTGTCACGTCCTTATTCTTAGTTGCGTTGTGTGTCTAAGGTTGTAGGGTATGCGTATGTTCCCTAACTCTTTGAACTTACCAAAGGGTCTCGTCTACAAAACTCACTAGGGATAATAAACTCTTACTCTAAGGCACTCTTTGGATGGTTTAGCTTACAACTACTCAAGGAGTTATATTCTAAGGTTCACAAAGATTTAATCAAGCATTAAGTACACAACGAATGACCTATCGCATTACTAGATCATTAATCAACTAAGATAAGAGACAACCAATCAATAATCAATAATTAAGTTTCATATTCCCTAAGCAAACACACAAATAAATTAGCCGGACATGGAGAACATGCAAGCATACACACAAATAATCAAAGACATAATTGTATTAATGAAGTAAAGAACTTATCTTGATGTAAGATATGGTTTGGAACCCTAAAATACTGTACAAGACAGCCTTGGTTCGGTTCTAGGTTTTTACTCCAAAAGACTACACACCAATACTGAAAAATTCGGATTCTATATATAAGATTACATATGCGACGGCGTCACCTAATGTTTTGTGACGCCGTTATTAGGGTTTCGTCTTGGCCATGTTAGACTTGCGACGGCGTCACCTTGTGCTTGTGACGCCGTCCTCTTCAGCTTCTGACGCCGTCTGGAGTGCATCTAGGCCGTCTGAGTAGCGACGGCCTACTCTTTTACAACTGGACGTCGTCACTTGAAAATAAGACTTTTGGGTTCTGTCTCGTCACAAAATCCTCGGACGGTGTCGCAGATAAGCAGTGACGCCGTCACCTTATGTTTTCAGCAGCTGGAGTGTCTCGATTCTTGACTTTGGCCATTTTCTTCGTATATTCGCGCCTTTTCATCCAAATAAGTGCCATTACAGCAATTTGCCTTCAAGAGACCTAAAAAGTGAAAAGGAACGATATTAAGTAATAACGGATACAAAAGTGATCAAATAAGGGCTTAAATGACCCCTCAAAAAGGTACATTTTAAAACCTTATCATAGAGGAATGAGCAGGGATACATCCAAGTACTGCTATTTCCACGACGATTATGGACACGATACCAACAATTGCAGAGAGCTCAAGAAACAAATAGAAGAGCCCGTGAAGTCTGGTCAATTAGGACATTTGGTGAAGGGCATAAAGAAAGGTAAAGAAAAGGTCTCCATCACACAGTTGGGGAAAGACACCACTCGGTCGAAGCACCCATCCTCATGGTTCACAGGGATGATTCTGGTTTAAAAAGAAAAGCAGCGGAGGAAGGATTATGCGGGGTAGGAGACGTTACCTTCCCTCCGATCACTGGCAAGGTTCTCTCAAATGACCCCGTGGTCATCAAAGTCCTAATCTCTAACAGAGAAGTAAATAGAGCTTACTTAGACTGCGGAAGCTCTTGCGAAGTGATCTACGCGCATTGTTTTCTGAAGCTCAAGCCTTCGATAAGGTCGAAGAGGGTAGATTCGAAGGTACCCTTGGTGGGATTCTCAGGGGAACACTCATGGCCTCTGGGAGAAGTCCCTCTAGAGGTTACGATTGGAGAAGGTAGGCTAAAAAGGACAGAAACCTTGGTTTTCGCGATCGTAAGGTCTGAATCTCCCTATAACCTATTAATAGGGAGAACAGCAATGCAGAAAATGGGCATCGTTGTCTCCACCATACATGCTGCAATCGAATTCCAAACACCCTTCGGTATTGGAACGGTTTTCTCCAGTTACAACGCGAAGAAGCCTACATATGTAGGCAACAGGGTCAAGAAAATTCTGGAAGAACCTCCGAAAGATGTTCTTAGCTGCAGCGATGCTGAAGAATGCATCGTAGTAAACAACCTCTACCCTGATCAGACGGTGGTCATCGAAATGCAGCTCCCTGCCTCCTTTAAGGCATAACTGGAAAAGTTACTAAGGGCTAATGCGGATGTCTTCGCATGGACTTACTCTGACATGACGGGGGTCTTCAAAACTCTCATCATAGACGTAAAGCCCTTCGACACTGAGCCAAGCACATTTAACCTATAAAGAAAAAGCGTCAAAGCCTTGCACCTGAAAGGAGTGCAGCGGCATGCAAGGAAGTGTATGAGCTCGTAGCAGCAGGTATACTCAGGGAGGTGAAGTATCAAACCTGGGTAGCCAATCCAGTGATGGTTAAAAAACATGACGGAGGATGGCGGATGTGTGTAGATTTTACAGATATCAACAAGGCCTGCCCGAAGGACTGCTATCCTCTACCAGAGATCGATTGGAAGGTGGAATCCTTATCAGGGTTTCGACTGAAATGTTTTCTGGATGCTTACAAGGGTTACCATCAGATACAAATGGCGGAAGAAGACGAAGAAAAAACAGCCTTTTTTACAGGAAAGGGCGTGTACAAAGCCTTCAGCAAAAAGGCTAGTGGACAAAGCCTTCAGCAAAAAAATAGGTAGGAACCTCAAGGCATACGTAGACGATATGGTTATTAAGAGCATAACGGAGGAGGACATGCTCTCTGACATAGAGGAAACCTTTGATTAGCTTCGCGCCATCAACATGAAGTTAAACACCAAGAAGTGTTCCTTCAGCGTGGAAGAAGGACAATTCCTGGGATACCTGATCACGAAGCAGGGTATTAAAGCCTACCCTTCAAAGGTTAAGGCCATCACAGACCTGCAGCCTCCTAAATCCCTCAAGGAGGTGCAAAGTATGAATGGAAAGTTAGCAGCCCTCAGCAGATTCCTATCGAAGGGCGCAGACAGATCCTTGCCATTCTTCAAGACACTTAAAGGATGCACAGATAAAAAGACGTTTCAGTGGAGTGCAGATGCAGAAGCTGCCTTTCAAAAGCTCAAGGAGTTCATGGCTATTTTACCTACACTTACCGCCCCAATCAAAGGCGAAGTGTTGTTTATGTACATCGCAGCCTCCTTCGAAAGCATTAGTGCTGTCTTATTGGCGGAAAGAGAAAAGAAGAAAATCCCTATCTACTTCATTAGTAGGGTGCTACAGGGAGCTGAGCTAAATTATCCAGAGTTGGAGAAGTTAATATTGGCTTTGGTCCATGCTGCGAGGCGCCTTCGAAGGTACTTCCAGGCTCACCCCATAACCGTGCTCACTGACAAGCCTATTAAGCAGATACTTTCGAAGCCAGAGAAATCTGGAAGGATAGCTAAGTGGGCTATCAAGGTAGGAGAACATGAAATTGAGGACAAGGGTAGAAACTCGGTCATAGGGAAAATATTGGCAGACTTCTTAGCCGAAACACCCTCCGAGCCAAAGCAGGACAACAAAGTTGCTGAGAAGAAGCCTGCGAAGATGGTCAAAGGGTGGAAGCTTTACACCGATGGGCCTCCAGCTCCGACGGATCTGGTGCAGGGTTAATGCTAGTTGACCCTGAAGGAAAGGAGTATACTTATGCACTCCGTTTCGAATTTGATGCTACTAATAATGAAGCGGAGTACGAAGCCTTGCTAGCAGGTCTCCGATTGGCTAAGGACATGGAGGTAGAAGACCTGGCTATTTTTGTTGATTCGCAACTGGTGGCCAATCTGATCAAGGGCTCTTACGTGGCGAGGCAACTTGTGACTAAGAAATACCTGGATAAAGCCAAGGAGATGCTCGAAGGGTTTACCTCCTACGACATAGAGCATGTTCGAAGGAACCAAAAAAAAAGACGAATGCACTTAGCAAACTGGCATCAATGGCATTCGATCATCTAACTAAGGAGGTCCTGGTCGAAGTGTTGGCAGATAGGTCCATCTTTCGAAAGGAGGTGTCTGACGTAATATTGGAGGAAGAGTCAAATTGGATGACTCCGATCAGAGAGTACTTAATAAGTGGTATACAGCTGGAAGATCAGAAGCTAGCACGAAAGGTTCGCATCAAAGCACCACAATACAAAATCATGGGGAACTACCTATACCGAAGGTCCTTCTTGTCCCCATGGCTCCGTTGTGTAGGACCTAGGCAAGCCTCCAACATCATTCAAGAAGTGTACGAAGGGTCTTGCGGGCTACATACAGGACCTCGCTCCGTTGTTTCTAAGATCATGAGGATAGGATATTATTGGCCTTCGATGCACAGGGACGCAGTAGAAATTATCCAGAAGTGTGAAGCCTGTCAAATCCACTCAAGAGTGCCAAGGCTACCAAAACAAGATATGACCTCCGTGACATCCGCATGGCCTTTCAGCCAATTAGGGATAGATATCGTAGGTCCTATACCAATTTCTCTAGGAGGGGTAAAGTTCTTGGTCGTAGCCATCGATTACTTCACGAAATGGGTTGATGCCAAGCCCTTAGCATCAATTACAGGGAGGCACATGGAAAATTTCATGTGGGAACACATCATTTGCCGGTTCGGAGTACCCCATATCATCATTTCAGATAATGGGAAACAGTTTGCCGAAGGAGTGGTTCCCGTGTTTTGCAGAGGCCTAAACATAAAGCTATCCTTCACCTCCGTTTACCATCCTCAAGGTAACGGACAGGTGGAAGTTACTAACAAGGACATCATCCAAGGCATAGAATGAAGGCTTGGATACAGCCATCATGGTTGGGTAGATGAGCTACCTAAAGTACTCTGGGCTCACAAAACGCACACAAAGTCAAGTCATGGGGAGACACCTTTTAGCTTGACATATGGCACAGAAGCTGTCATCCCTTCGGAAGTTAGTGTCGAAACAGAAAGGGTCATGAACTTCGAAGCAACAGATAACAAAGAAAGACTCCACAGAAACCTAGACCTACTCGAAGAAAGAAGGGAAATAGCCTCGATCAGGGAGGCTATCCATAAAAAATATATTGAAAAGTACTACAACAGCAGGGTTCGGCCTTCGACATTCAAGCCAGGAGAATGCATCCTCCGACTCAACAGCGCAAGTAAAGCTAAGTATCAGGGTAAACTAGGGCCTACATGGGAAGGGCCCTACGTAGTAACGGAAGCATATGGCAACGGAGCCTACAAGCTGAAAACCCTTGATGGAGACGCTATTGATAGGACTTGGAATGGAACTACCCTTTGTAAGTTTTACATATGAAACTTACAATGTCTAAGGACATTTTTTAATTTGCTTTCAATCAATGTAATGGTAGGCGTCTAGTATTCATTTCTTAAAATGATGTAATCCTCCCTACACACTTAATGATATAACACATTTCCCTCAAATCTCTTGTTTCGTTCAATACAACAAAGATTTGTCCACCAAGTCGTTTTTATAAGTTTCAATGTCGAAGGGATGTACAAAGACTAACAATACGTCTTGCTCATATGCTTAACATCCATCTCAACTTCACATTAACTTTCCTACATGGTCTTAAGGTATTCCAAGCCTTTCGCTACCCAAAGGATTAAGATGGAGTGGGTCGCAACCCTCTGTCGGCAATTAAATTATACGATTGCTATATTCTTAGTGAAGTAATTACACACAATGAGGCTATGCATCTACCATACGCCTTAGGTTGTAAACATTTTACGTGAAAATGAAACGTAAAGAGAAGAATCAAAGATAACAAAATACAGGCCCTAGTGGCCATGATGTAGATATTCATTTACGACTAGTTTAACTAGTCCATAGGCCGTAGCCTTAATGATCAACAAGCAAGATATTGTCTTAGGCCAAGGCCTTCACCACATACATAAAATGTAAATTGTTTCATCAGGCATATACCCTGGAAAGAGACACACGTACATATTGTTTAAAACAGGGTACATACCACCCTGAGGTATCAAATTACTACCACACGGTAGCCTTCATCATACTTTGGAGTATGTTGGATCAGCAGAACCTGGGGATGGAACCTTGGGAGATGGTACCCTCTTTGAAGGAGAGGCAGGCTGGACTTTCCTTGGTTTCTTTGCCAACAGGTCCTCAATAAAGGCCGTTGGGTCCTTCGTCGCCTCAGCAAGGAATGGGAACTCTGCGGCAGATAAGGCATTGCCTGCATCATCGTATTCCTGCCCATGGGTTGCTCTGTAGTATGGAACACTTGCAAGCTTCACTGGTTCACCTGTCTGGGCCACCTCCTCCAAAGTGGTACATTTGCCATGGAAAATGGCTGCATTCACTAATTTCCCAATCATAATGCCCACATCATCGCTATGGTACAGCTCCATGGCGATGTAGGGGATGACTTTGGTCATTAAATCAACCCTATCCTTTTTGAGCATTTTCAAATGAAGGTCCAACCTATCCACCTTCTCCCTAAGCTTGATTTCCTGGTCAATTAGCTTTTCCCTCTCTTCTTTAAGGCCTCCACACTTGGATGTCAGAACGGAAATTTGCTCTTTGTAGCCTATGACCTTCGCGCCTTCGAGAGATAGCCTGCTACACTCAGCTTGGCTTTCAGCTAACTGACCCTTGAGCTTCACCACATCTGCTCGGAGATCTTAGACCAGGGGATTTTTGTCGAAGTCCTTCATAGCTTCTTCACACTTTGCCTGCAGGTCTGTGTACTTCTTTTCCCTAGCCTTCTCCCTGGAAAGTATGATGTCCATCTCTTCCCTAGCCTTGGTGACAGCACGAAGAAGCTCTCTTGTCCTGGTGTTGAGCTGATTATTCAATATGCACTGTCTAACATAGCTCTTGTCATGAAGATCACATAGCCTTTCCATAGACATGCTATCCATCACCCCCTTCCAACTGGATGGAGTCACACGCTCAATGAGCAAGTGACAAGCTAGGGGGACGGAAGCTCCTTTGTATCAGGGAGTCCTGCAGCAGAAATAAACTTGTTAGTATGTTGTTATTTGCATCTAATTCTTTGTAACAGGGAAGAAACCTTACCATGAATATCATCCGTGCTGGGCCCTTCGATGGACGGAAACACCAAAGCCTTACCCTGGGCAGTCTTCTACCGGGTAGTTCGAGAGGGAGGAGTGGGCAAGATAAGCTTCCTCTTTGATGCAGACTTAGCAGCCTTCGCACTCGTACCCTTCCTACTTCAGACCCTGTCCCCTATGCCGGATGGTCCTACAATAGCCAACTGTTCCTCTGAGGCAGGATCATCTGAGTCTGCCACATTCTCAACTAACTGGTCTCCGACATCCATAGGCTCTTTTTCTTTCGCAGGAGGAGCAGATGACACATGCTCAATCGGTTGAGCATCAACATCATTATTGTTCACAGACACCGAAGGAGAACCCACACCATAGCAAGCCTCTTGGGGATCCTTCGGGAGAAAGCTGACTTCCTTAGCACCACCAGCAACAACGAAATTCCTGAATGACATTTCTGCAAAAAGGAAGAAAACAGATAAATATCAGAAAGATAAGTTCATATACCTTATTTTAATTGAAAATTTACATACTTTCTCCACAACAAACGATCTCAGGATGTAACGGAGACCCCTCCCAACTTTCAGCAAGACCAGCCATAAACAATATTGGCTCAGGAAAGGTTTGGCAATCAGCTGGATGTCGAGCTAGACGCTGATACAGGGGATTCCTTCTCACCGTATAAGGCAGGGGATCATTAAACCTCTTTTCATCATACTGAAACTCTGGGTTTAGCAAAGCAGGGTATTGTGGAGGAACAATGGTATCTTGAATAAAAAAGAAATTTCCCTTCCAGTTTCTGATATTCGTAAAAGGCCTATCAATAAGGATGGGCACATCCCGTTCACCCCTTTTTGCCAATGTCAACCAGTCTCCTCTAGGGTACAGATTCAAAAACCCTCTAAGCACAGTCAATGACGGTTCATACCCATACGCTTTACACATTACAATGTATGTTGTCAGCTTGGCTAGGCCAAAAGGGTTAAACCTAGATATGTGTACTTCGTAGTACTGATGGAGTTCTAAAATCAAAGGATGCAATGGTATCCTTAGGTTAGAGGTGGTGAATGCATGGGTATACAAGCCTACATAGTTCTTTGGGGCATCATAAATACCTTGATTCTTGCTGGATAACATGACTTTATATTCTTTGGGAATAGGATAATCAGTAAGGAAGGCTTTAAGCTCTTCCCTAGTCAAGGTACAACCTTGTTGCCTGATTACGAACTTCTTATTGGTAGACATGGAACTTCTAAGCGACAAAAAAGTATTGAAAACGTAGTAATACGAAGGAATGCTTTACCTGTTTGCTCGAAAGCTCGCTCAGAAGGCAGCTTAGTAGGTGTAAAATTTAGGCGTAGGATAAAAATGAGTTAGGGTTTTACTATTCTTGATTTTATATACCCTCTCACATGTTAAATCCTAGCCCTACACGTGTCCTAAGATATCACCTAACTTCCAGATTTCAAATCCCTTTTAAATTTTGAGGGGACGTTTGATTCTACCGAGATATGGGTGGTTAGGATAAGTACATGCATTAATTACGGGGTCAACATTTACTTGACTTTTCATCTTCGTTCGATTTTGTGACGGAGGGGAGGTTTCGTATATATTTTTGAGTCGTAAGCAATATTTCTAGTTCGTACATATCACTTTCGACTGGGGGGCTTGATGACATACCCTCCGATCAGGTCGAAGGACCACACTTCGACCTCAGTTGAATTTGCATTATGAAGACCCAAGTCTTTCTTCATAAGTAATTGGTGGCGTAAAATCATTCATCTTTGATATGGTTACAAGTTGGGAATTCGCCAGCCGAAGGCCTATGCCCTTCGGAGTCTTCTCTTGAAGGCATTAAGACAAAGGAGAACATTGACTTGGTCTTCCCCCACATTCCCACTATCTCCTTAGCTTCCCCGCCAAGACAGAGAGAGTGGGGATGAAGCCTTAGCGGTTACCACAAATCATAGGACGCCCTCATGATCTCTGAAACGTGTGCAAACACTCTCCAAGCTTATTTCTTCATCTATAAATAGGTTGGACGGGTCATTTCAATGGTATGTTCACTCAACACAGTATTTCACATACTCTACATTACTTACAACACATATCACATACTTACTCTCACGCCGGAGGTGGTTCGGCCCAACCCCTGCGCAATCACTTAATGAAGTGTCTACTATTTCTTATTGCAGATTGGCTACAAGTTTGGCGCAAGCATATCACCCCTCATACCCTTCGATCACCATCGAAGGCATGGTCGTACAAATTATTGTACAATCAGGTGTACTTGCACTTTTGACATCCTAAAACCCAAACTTTTTCAAGATATCTGCTACACATTTATCTTGATTGATAAAGATACCATCAGTCCTTTGTTGAACCTGTAGCCCCAAAAAAAAAGTGATTTCACCCATAGCACTCATCTGAAACTTATCATGCATAAGTTTCTCAAAATCCTGGCACAGCTCCCTATTTGTTGAGCCAAAGATTATTTCATCAACATATACTTGTACCAGCAAAATATCATCCTTGAGCTTCCTTATGAACAATGTCTTGTCAATCAATCCCCTCTTGAATCCATTGTCTAGCAAATAAGTAGATAGGCAATCATACCATGCCCTAGGAGCCTGATGTAACCCATACATTGCCTTTTCACCCTATAAACCTTATCAGGATGATCAGGATCCTCAAAACCTGGAGGTTGAAAAACATAAACCTCCACATCTATTGTCCCATATAAAAAGGCACTTTTCACATCCATTTGATACACCACAAAATTCTTGAATGAAGCATATGCCAAAAACAATCGAATAGCCTCTATTCTAGCAACAGGGGCAAACACTTCATTATAATCCAGGCCTTCTATTTGTGTGTATCCTTGAGCAACCAACCTTGATTAATTCCTAACCACAATCCCCATTTCACCCCTTTTGTTTCTGAATACCCATTTAGTTCCAATAGCCCTCTTTCTATTAGGTAGATCAACCAATGTCCAAACTTCTTGAAGTCTGAATTGTAGCAGTTCTTCTTGCATAGATTCAATCCATCCTTCTTCTCCTAATGCTTCTTCAACTCTTTTAGGCTCCTTCTGTGACAAAAAGCAAGCAAACAGACAGTTTTGCAAGTCTTGATGACTATTTCTTTTGTTAAGAGACTTTGCAAAGAAACCATGTCCAGGAAAGGTTTTGAGATTTTGAGTCCTGCTTCTTGTTTGTACTGGGGTATTCAAATTGCCAGGTATTTGCTCTTTGGGATGATCTTTATATATCCTGGTGGTAGGAACTGGACTTTCTATGATGGCTGTCTCCAAATTAGTAACATCAGCATCTTTGAAAAAGTCATCCATGTTCTCATCATCTGTAGGAGTATCCATCTCTTCCAAATCTGGCATGTTTGGATCATCTGGATAGTCATCAGTACCATCTAGTGGCTTAGCAGTGTTACCAAAGAAAGTACTGCTAGTTGACTTGTGCCAGCAGGGATTTCAAATGAACTAGCAGTGTTTGCACTTGGCTTAGCAGTGTTTTCAGCAACTCCTCTCTGCTTCTCAATTTCTTCTACTGACAATGAGTTATCTCCAGATAACTCTTCCTTATCTTGATGATTATCTCCCTTGTTCCCTGAATCCAAATCATCATCATCTGAGGGACCCTTCTTTTCAATGATGGGTGAGACAGAACCGGCTTTCCACTTCTCAATCAAATAGAATTCTTTTGGAGATTCAGCTTCCTTAGAATTTGTTCCTGCATAAGAATTCTTTTGTGTACCTACATCAACATTAGTGGATGTACCTGCACTGATTGGCTCATAATTCATGGATTTGGTTAGCATATCAATATTAAACAGCCAATCTGGTCCGTTGGTCTCAACACTAGGAGTCTCTTCACTAAACCTAACATGTAGGTTCTCTTCAACTCTTCTAGTCCTCCTATTGTATACTCTCAAAGCCTTACTATTGAAAGAATAGCCAATAAAGTATCCATCATCTGCCTTTTCCTCAAACTTGCCTAGGTGGTCTATGGTATTCAAGATAGTAACAGGACACCCAAAAGGTTTTAGAAAATCTATCATAGGCTTCCTACCATGTAACAACTCATATGGGGTCTTCTTATGAGGCTTAACTACCTTACTTCTATTCTGCACATAACATGCTGTGCCAACAGCTTCAGCCCAAAAGGTAGTAGGTAACTTAGATTCAGACAACATTGTTCTAGCAGCCTCAATTAGTGTCCTATTTTTCCTCTCAGCTACACCATTTTGCTGAGGTGTCCTAGCAACACTAAACTTTCTTTCTATACCCTTTGCCACACAAAACTGATTCATAACATCATTCTTAAACTCAGTTCCATTATCACATCTGATTACTTTAACATTATAGTTTACTGGATTTTCTATCTTAGTTATGAAACTCATAAGGATCTCACTAGTTTCACTCTTAGATGCTAAAAAGTAAACCCAAGAAAATCTGCTATAATCATCAGTGATAACTAGGCAATACTGCTTATGATTCAAACTCTTCACAAATGTAGGGCCAAATAAGTCCATATGTAACATAAACAGTGGTTGAGTAATGGTGTTCACAATCTTGTTCTTACAAGAGGCTCTATGTTGATTACCTTTTTGACAAGCCCCACAAAAATCTTTACTTTCAAAAACCTTAGAAGGTAAACCTCTAACTAAGTTTCCCTTCACCAATTTATTGATTGTTTTGAACTTTAGGTGACCTAGCCTTCTATGCCATAATCTTGACTCATCAACATATGCCTTTGCAAACAAACAGGTAAAGGTTCTATTAGGAATTACATCTTTCATATTAAAGCAATGTATGTTTTCTTTCCTAGGAACCCTAAGCTGCACATACTTATCATCAGGCATTTTAAAATTAGGTGATAACACTACACATTCAGTTTCCCCAAAAAGTACCCAATTCTTTTTATCACACATTCAAGAAACACTGAACAAATTGTACCTTAGTCCCTGTACCAGATATACCTTCTCAAAGTACAACTTCTCTGTCTTTATTGTTCCTCTACCAACAATTTTACCTCTCTTTGGATCATTTCCAAAAGCTACATAGCCTCCATCAAAAGCTTCAAAATCCTCAAGGTTGCTCTCATCCCATGTCATGTGCCCAGAGCAACCACTGTCAAAAATTCCTTTTTCCTTTAGCTCTTCCTGTAGATTGCTCTGCACATGAAAGTAAAGAGATTAGTTTCTTTTGTGGACCCAAGCCAATACTGACTTGGGTCTGCCCTGTGCATCAACATAGTCAAATTTCTTTAAGTCCATTGATGCACTACTGGCATTGTGTAAAACCTTTGTTTTTCGTTTCCATTGCCAGCTAGCTGAGGCATTTACAGCATAAAAATGGCTTCCAACCACTGTATCAGTTATTACCTTAGGCACTGTAATTGAATCTTCTTTTGCCTTAGCAGTGGTAATATTTTGTTTAGCAGTGAAATCGTTTTGCTTAGTAGTGAAAACAGTTTTTGATCTAGTGGTTGGAACTCCTTTTGGTGCAGCAGTGATTATAGATTTAGTTGTTCCATTTCTCATTAACACTGCTCATGGAACCATGTTTCTGTTAGGATGAGGGATTGTTTGCTTTGAAATTTTTTTATGATTTACCCTCCTCCACTGGTTCCAAACTGGTGGTTGGTTTTTGTTACAGTTTCTTTGTAGATGCTCAAAAGTACCACATTTAAAACAAGCCTTTTTAACAAACTTAAACTCACTCCCTAATTTGTTTGATATTAAGACGTTAAAGTTTCTTTGATTTCCCCTAGGTTTGTACCTGTTCATTTGTTCTCTAGGAATCTCATTATACTCAACGACTTTCTTAGAGATTTGTGCTCCAAATTTAGGCTTCACAAAGTTAGCTTGTTTTGAATCAACAGTTTTAATGTTTTCTAACTTTTCAGACTGTGTTGACTCAGACCTCTCATTCTCAGTATCTAACTCCGAATCTTCAATGATTGGTCCTACAGGTTTGTTAAAGCTAAACTCATCACTGAATGACAATTCAGTTCCAGGTGGTGCAAAGGCACTTTTCATTGGAGGTGCTACTTGAGTGTATCCTATGCCAGAACCCTTTTCATTAAGTGATTTTGAATTGACTTATTCGCTACCTCAGAAGCATAAGTTAATCTCTCAACCTTAACTATATGTTTCTTTTTATCATTTAGGGCTTCTTGTTTTACACTTTCAGCTTCTTCAAGTTTCTGCTTAAGAACCTTGATTTCTCTATCTCTAATGTCAACTTCACCACCTAGAATATTTATCTTATCAACATACTCAAACTCACACGTTTTACTGAACTCAAGTTTTTCTTCAACATTTTTAAGTCCAACTTTATAACCTAAGTTATCTAATTCAAGTCTTTCAACTTCTTTTCTAAGACTCTCTACCACAGCTTTGAGACCTTCTAAAGTATCCTGACAAGATTTATAAGAACAAACAGAACTATTTGAGCTATTGGATACCTCAGAATCAGAACCAGATGATGTTGAAGCATAGGCCATGAGAGCAAAGTTGTGCACTTTGGAAGCTTCACTTGCAAGAAAAGCAGCATTGGGTCCTTCCTCAATCTGGTCACTCCAGTCATAGTCACCAAGTCCATCTTGAGCCACAAATGCTGAAGAAGGCTTTGGATCTTCAGTTGCCTTCTTGAATTTTTCACCAATCCTCTTTGGAGTCCATCTTGTTTCTGTCAAACCCAACTTTTCTTTGACCATTGTACTTGATCTCTCTACCAGTCCTCCTAAAAAATCTCCTAGCTTGCAAGGTGAGCCTCGCCATCTGCCACTGAAGATTGATTTCTTCAAGATCATCCAGATCAATTTGACCCAAATCCTGGTTCAGCACTGTAACACTGGTTGTGAGATCAGCTAGAAAAGCCCAAATAGCACCATCACTAATGTTGTCGTAAGCAGTGGAAACATTAGTATTAGCAGTGGAAACTTCATAGGTAGCAGTGGTAGTTTCCTGAGTGCTCCTGTTATTGGTAGACACAAAAGCAATGTTCTGAGTAGAAGAGGACGAGCTAGCAATGTTCTTCTCAGACTCATAGACCTTTAAGTTGTTGTAGAGATTATCCAAGGTCATCTTTTCAAAATTATCTTTGTTTCTCCAAACAACTGTGTGCATTGCCCATTCAAGTGCCAAGCTTCTAATGAATTTGAGGTTGATGTCTTCTTGAGGAACTTTATAGTCCACCAAATTCAAGTGACTGATGAGCTTGTGTAGTCTGTTGTAAGATCCATCAAGACTTTCTCCACGAGAGCAGTGAAGTTTTCCAGCTGATGCTTGAGCATGTTCTTCCTTGATTTCTGGTAGCATCATTACCAACAAATCTTTGTTCAATAGCATCTATCAACTCCTTGGCAGTCTCATACTCTTGAAAGTCCAATGAATACTCATTGGGTATTCCCATATTGAGAATACTATGAGCCTTGATCTCCACCTTCCTTTGAACTTTATCAGTTTCACTAACAATTCCAAGCACTTTTCCATCCGCACCCATCTTGGGTAAAGTATCACCCTTCTCAATGACCTCCCAGATGTTGTAGTCAATCATGCGAATGTATTACCTCATCCGTATCTTCTATACCTCATACTCTCCCTGCTTCAGCATGGGCACCTTAGAGGCAGTAACCATGTGAGTTTTGTCAGACATCTTGAACTTGTTGAATTAGAACAGATCTGAATCAAATACAACTTCTTCTTGATCACAAGCTCTGATACCACTTGTTGATCCCAGTTGAGCAAACGATCTTATATAGAAGCTGACTTTGCGAATATAAACTGTTAAACACTACGCGGTATCTAGTGCTTAACCTTAAGAAGTGTGGAAAACTAGAAGGGGGGTTGAATAGTTTACAGATTAAAAAACTTTGTTTTGAAACTTATTGAAAGATCAATTGATATTGATCTTAGATATGTTAGTGAAATATGCAAACAATATATAAAGAGTAGATAAGGAAAGAAACAATCAAACCACAACAAGTTGTTTATAGTGGTTCGGTTTACAAGGACTCTTTTTCCTTGCCCTACTCCACTCCCCGAGTCTCACACTCGAGAGTTTAACTTCACTGGTCAACAAGCTCCTTTCACCGGCGGAGAAACCTTTACACTTCGCTTACACACTATTTCCGACACTAAGCTAAATGTCGAGTTCTTTTCAAGGGTACAACCAATCCCACACACAATGTATTTTAAGGACTAAAATACTAACCACTCACACTCACAAGATTATGATGGTTTGATACAACTATGATGTATGAATCAACACAAGATCATACAACAACAAACAAACAAGACTTCCAACTTCTTATTGAAGCTTGAATGTATCTTGATCTTCTTTGCTACAAAAGATATCACTAATATGATATGAAACTGAGTTAGAAATGTTAGAGAGAAGGAATGTATGAGAATATGATAGAAAGGGATGAAAAACAACTTGGTTTGGCTTTGCTATTTATAGCCAAAAACATCAGCAAGCACCACGGACCACGAAACCCTTAAAAGGGTTCCACCCGTGTTAATATTTGGTGCCGCCGAGGTCTGACAGCAAGATCTCAAAATCTTACCAAAGTCAACCATATCTATCCAAGATTGTGTAAGATATGTAGAGTCTAAATCTACATATAGAATCTAGTGAAATCTTCTAAGGATTTCAATGATGCACTACATGATGTCATGTGTTTGTTTTTCTATTTTTAGAAATATGTAAATACATATGTAATGTTTAGTTTTTAAGAAACCAAAACATTCTTGAACTAAAAACTACTATCATACATTATGGTTTAGATTCATATCAAGATATGATTAATCACAATGTAAATGCTTGAGTGATGAAGATATTATTTGAAAAAGCTTTGTTTTAATATCTATTAAACTTGACAAGCTTTAGGCTTTATAAAAATTAAATTTACTTTTGTCGTTAACAAAACTTAGGTAAAGATCAAAAATATAAATAACGTTTAATGACGATATTTGTATTAACAATCTCCCCTTTTTTGTTGAGGACAAAACATAAATTTTATTTTTATAAAACATGTAAGGATTGTACAAGAGTTATAAAAATATTAGTTTTAGAACTTGAAAGATAAAGATGATAATGCAAGTATGTCCAATTTAGACATGATGTTGACTTTTCAGAAAGTCAAAGTCTTCACTAGTTGAAGCATGATGTTGACTTTTTTAGAAAGTCAAAGAGTGCAGTTGACTTTGTCAGAAAGTCAAATATAACCAATGAAGCATGATGTTGACTTTTTCAGAAAGTCATAGTATGCTGTTGACTTTTTCAGAAAGTCAAATATAACCAAGTTCTATATATTTCTCCCCCTTTTTGTCTCAACAAAAAGAAGATGCGAGGCGGAATGTGTAATGAGCCCGAGCCATTATCTCCCCCTTGACCAATGCTCCCCCTAAATTGGGTGCCAAGAGAAAGATACATGGATTGTGAAAAAGCTACAAAAAGAATTGTTAGTTATAAGCATCATCACAAGCATTTCTAAACACCATGTAACAAGCAACAACAATATAAGAAACACCATTCATTTGTTAAAATCATTCATGATTTAAGAATCATGAAAAAGGAACACAATGAAGTGTTTAGTGCAACGATAAAATCCAAAATAAAAGAAGTTATCCTAGAAAATAAAAAAATACAAGAAAAATCCTAGAAAAATAAAAAATGCTTAAGGAAAGTAAGCTAGGACCCTCTTATTGAGGTGGTGGATGAGCAAGAGCATTGATGCGCTCTAGGATGTGGTTGAGGATGAACCTCATTTCCTTTTGAAGCTCATGGACCATCACCCGGGTCCTTTCGGTTATTTGGGCGGTTCGCTCACAATTGGAGCAACCATGCCTAGGAGGGTAGTATGGTTCATGGTTTTGATGTAGTGGAATGGTGGAGGTGTTGGTGTTTGGAGTGGTGATTATGGAGGCTAGCAAAGCACTTTGCATTTGCATAGCATCGCTTAGATGAGAATCCACCATATTTGAAAATTGATGGAGATGATGGAGTTCGGCTTGAATCTCTTCTTTGGTGGGGTGATCTTCCCACATGGATTCCTCAATGTCCTCTATGTGAGGAGACATTGATGTAGGAAGTGGTTGATCCCCATACAAAGGACCATGGATTTCCTTGTGGATGGGATGGAAAAGAAGAGGTCTTGGACCTAACGGGGCATTTGGGTCAAATGATGGTCGTGGAGACTCATGACCTATTCGCTCAATTGTACCAAAGGATGGTAGTGGTGGTGGATGATTGGGCCTAGGAGGCAAGTCCTCCAAGTCTTCCAAAAATGGATTTGGAGAAGTAGGTGGTGTAGAGAATAACTCCAATGGGATGAGTGTTGGAGATTTTGGAGGTGATAGTGATTTTGATGTTTGGATGGGAGCCGGTGGTGGTGAGCTAGGAGTCTTTGTTGGTGGTGGAGTAGTGATAGTGATAGGTGATTGTCGAGGTGATGTAAGAGTAGCCAAAGTGAGGGTTGTGTCATCTCTTATGGGAGATGAAATGGTTAGTGGAGATGACTCGTTGGAAGAGCTTATGTTGACAAAGCAACAAGGTCTTACGCTTATTCTAGCGATTTTCTTGCAAGGCTTGGTTGATGGTGAAGATTTGGTCATTTTGACTTAAGCTTTTGCTAGTAGATGGTGAGAATTGAGAAGGTGTGAAGATGATCATGGTAAAAGCTCTTAATTTATAGGAATGGAGAATTATGGAGAAATGTGTTTGATTTGATGTTAAACCATAGAAGAGATGAGGTTCCTAATGATTTTGAAGTGGGTTTAATGCTAGTCATATCACCCAAGTCAATCCATACAAGAAGGATGGAGTGAAGAGACAAAGATTTGCAATAAATGGGTTCTAATGATTATGAGATCCTAATAATTAGATTACCCTCGGATTGCAAGGAACCAAATTTTTGGTTCCTTCCTTTATGCAAAAGGGCTCATTGGGTGAATTTTTGAAAATTTTGAATTTTGGTGGGAAATGGATATCCTATGTGCCTAAGTGTGTTATACTAGTTCTAATATGGGTAAGAACTAGTTTAGAGCAACCTAGAAGCAATGTATGGTAATTTGGAATGTCGAAATAAGCAAAATTCAGAATATTACCTGTAGGATCCACGACACTAAAAAAATACACTGGCGGAACCCAAAAAAAGGTTCCGCCTCTACAGGTACGGCGGTACTAATTTCCATAACAGATGGTACCAAATTTTTGGTGTCGTCTGATCCGTGGACACCAGAAATCACCACAGAACAGTTTTTTAGGTGTCGAGGACTTTTTCGAAACCTGAAATTTTGCTCAAAACATGTGACATTAATTATTTCTAGTTAGGAAAAGTAAATAACACATACACAAACATAGTGGAGCATAGAATTTGACCAAGGGCTAACGATTTTCACATAAAAGTGAAAATGGGTAAAATTTAATAACACACTTGTGCTATCCCCCTGCATGAAATTGTTAGCATACATCATTGTTTTAAGTTATATTATCATCCTACAAATTAAAACCAACCAAATTGTATCATATATCAAAGTTATTGTCTTGTTCCAAACACTCCTTAAAAAGAACCCCACTTGTCCAACTTCTTGTAAATCTTGTTCATCATCTTACCAAGGCACTTGAACATCCCCTTGGTTTGCTTGAACTCCGCTGATTCATTCTCAATCTCGGGGAGAGACGCATGATACTCATGAGGTGGAAGGCGAGAATTTGGAAGACCATCCTCGGAGCTATTTGATGATGATGATGGAGTTGGAGGTTTTGCTCTTTTTCCTTTAGTCTTAGCCACTCGCTCATCACTCAAGGGCACAAAGATGTGAGGGATGAGCTCATAGTCAAGCTGCAACCCTTTTGGGCTTGGTGGAATTGGTGTAAAGGCTCTATAGAGACGGGTGAGAAGCATCCCGTAAGGAAGAGCAACCGATCCTTGAGTTGGAATGTCAATCATTCTCCTAGCAATGTAGTAGGCTAAATTGAATGGTTGACGGGTGGACAAGTTGTAGAGCATGTGACAAAGGCAAGCGTTGATATGGTCCCTATTCCCTATGGTGGTAATAACGTTGGCTCTAAGTAGTTCCTCCCATTTCTTAAATTCAGGCTTAAGTTCATTGAGCTCCTTTCCATATGGATCTCGGTTCACCTCTTTTCCCTTTCGGGTGACAAGGGTTGGAGCGGCTCTTGGGTTAAAGAGGCGCTCACGGATGACATCCTTATTTGCTAAAGGATTTTGGTAGGGAAGAGAGCAGTCATTGATTGCATCAAGGATAGTGAGCGACCACTTATCCGAGTAGACACATGTCCCTCGGTTGGGAATTCCTAGCACTTGAGCAAATTGGGTTAAGGAGATGGTGTAGTCGTTTTGATTGATCCTAAACCTAAGGCTAAATTCATCTTCCTCATCAATGAAACCGGTGACACTAGCATAGAACTCTAACACAAACCTAGGACAAATGGGTTCATCAATGTCAAGGAGACAATCGAAGTAAATGGAGGCTAGTTCTTGACGGAGATTGGTATTGTCAACAAAAGAGGAGTGAATGGTTCTACCCTCATGGAAGTACCTTTGTTCTAGACTCTTAAATATTTCGACTTGTTCCTTGGAGAGGCCCTTGGTTTTGTGATGTTTGGAAATGTAGTTATGGGTATCCTTGTGATCATAGAATCTTGCGGCTACCATCGTTATTCCTATGAGCAAGAATTTACATGTTAAAAATGAGAACAAACTTAGCGTTTTGGTTCTAGTGTGTGCCTATATGAAAACGATTTGGATTTGCGGTTATCTCGACTCATTTTATGCATAAAATGGTTTTTAGTGGGGGTGTTTGGCAAACGGCATGAGATAACCCAAACGCTCCTAATTCAATGTGGCTTCATTTGAATATACCCGAAATGCATATTAGTTGTGCATCACCTTTAGTATTCAAGAGCATGCAAGTGATGAAAACTTAACGTTTCTATTTGTATTAACAATGAAAAATTGTTTTCCTACAAGTGAGAAGCTTTTCAAAATTTTTTGACATGGGGTGTTTGGTTATTTGAATAAAACCTTATAGTCATTATCTTTTGATTAGTGGGAAACATGATTTGTTTATGCAATGTGACAATGTAATACCTAATTTCAATGACTAGTTATGCAATTTGCCAATTGAATCCATGTTTTGTACAAGAATATACATAATCCCCATGTAATGATTTTGTGCACAAATTAGAATACTAGACTCAGAATTAAGAGATAAAATGTAGTTAGGAACCTTATAATGATGTTATCTTCAGTGATTAGTGGATGAGAAAATGTCAACAATGAGTTAGGTCTAATGTTTACACGTTTTGGTAAAGTAGGTTGTGAGGAAGAAGATGTTTTGTAGGTAGCAATTTTGCTACTGTTGTCACCACGGACCAGACGGCACCAAAAAAATGGTTCCGCCTTTGTTGTCGTTTGGTGCCGTGGGAACAGTAGCAGTTTTAAACAAATTTTTTTTGTTTTGTTTGTTCTAAGGTTTAGACTATGTTTTACCTACATGTTTGGTTCCATTAACCCCAAACCAAGTCTAAGAAGATTAAATTGTTCTCGTTTGAGAGGCTTGGTTAGAATGTTTCCTTTTTGAACATTGTCGCGAAGAAAGTGATGACGGATTTCAATATGCTTCTTACGAGCATGTTGGACGGGATTTTTGCTGAGATCAATAGCTTCTTTGTTGTTTCAAAATATAACGATATCGTTGAGATGAATTCCGTAATCTATGAGAGCTTGCTTCATCCAAAGAGCTTGTTGACATGCTTTTCCGGTTGAGACGTACTCGGCTTCAGTAGTTGAGATAGCTAAAGCCGTTTGCTTCTTTGCAAACCATGAGGTGAGACAATGTCCGACAAAAGTGCAAATACCACTTGTACTCTTTCTATCGACATAGTCACCGGCATGATCCGAGTCGGCATACACTATAGTTTCTACACCCGTTCCTTTGGGATACCATAATCCTAAACATGACGTTCCCTTAATGTATCTAAATATCCTTTTCAAGGCTTCTAAGTGTGATACCTTTGGATTTTCTTGAAAGTGAGCACATAGACAAACACTAAACATAATGTCGGGTCTACTAGCTGTGAGATAGAGTAAGCTACTGATCATTCCTCTATATTTAGTGTTATCTATCGATTTACCTTCCTCATCCTTGGTGAGTTTAGAGTCCGAGGACATGGGTGTCTTAGTTGGTTTTGAGTCTTCAAGACCAAATTTCTTAAGCATATCTTTTATATATTTAGATTGGTTAAAGAATATGCCATCTTCTAGTTGTTTAATTTGAAGTCCTAGAAAGAAGTTTAATTCGCCCATCATACTCATCTCAAACTCATCGTGCATGATTTTAGAGAAATCATAACATAGCTTTTGACAAGTTGATCCGAATATGATGTCATCAACGTATATTTGAACAATGATAATATGTGATTCCTTTTTCTTGGTAAAAAGAGTATTATCTACTAATCCCATGGTGTATTTGTTTTCAACAAGAAAAGTCTTAAGTCTATCGTACCAAGCTTTTGGTGCTTGCTTAAGACCGTATAATGCTTTCTTGAGTTTGAAGACATGATGTAGTTTCTCAAAGTCGGTAAACCCGGGAGGTTGAGCAACATATACTTCTTCGTTAATAAACCCATTAAGAAATGCACTCTTAACATCCATTTGAAATAATTTAAAGTCATAGGCACATGCATATGCAAGTAAGATTCTAATAGACTCGAGCCTAGCTACCGGTGCATAAGTTTCATCATAATCAATCCCCTCTTGTTGATTATAGCCTTGTGCGATAAGCCTAGCTTTGTTTCTAGACACTACACCATTTTCATCCATTTTATTTCGAAAAACCCATTTCGTTCCAATTATAGTTTGATCTTTAGGTTTTGGAACTAACTTCCAAACATCATTTCTAACGAATTGGTTTAACTCTTCTTACATAGCAATTACCCAAGATTCATGTTTTATTGCTTCATTTATGTTTTTTGGTTCAATGGTAGAAACAAAATAAAAAATGATTACTTTGATTTTGGGCTTGTGATCTTAAGGTTCTTTGATTAAGTTGTCCTATGACCTTTTCTAAAGGATGACTTTTGGATTCTTTGATGTTAATAATTTCATTATTTAATGGTTCATCTTCCTTGTCATTTTCAATTATTTCTTGACCTTCTACAAGTTGACTTTCAACTAAGTCATCATCTACCAAAGGTGATGTCTTAGAGTGAGGTGGACTTTCATCGAATGTTATGTTCAACAATTCCTCGACTCTCATTGTTTCTTTGTTTAAGACAATGTAAGCTTTACTAGTTTGAGAGTAACCAAGAAATACACCTTCATAAGACTTTGGGTCAAACTTGGTGAGATAGTCTTTAGTATTAAGAATGAAACATTTACATCCAAATATTCTAAAATATCCTAAAGTTGGCTTTTTACCTTTATAAAGCTCATATGATGTTTTGTTTAAGAAAGGACGTATTAGAACTCTATTTAAAATATATGTAGAAGTGTCAACGGCGTTACACCAAAACTTTTGAGGAATGTTTTGTTCATTAAGCATTGTTCTACTCATTTCTTGAATGGTTCTATTTTTACGTTCTACAACTCCATTTGATTGAGGTGTTCGAGGAGCCGAGAAGTTGTGTGTTATACCATTTGTATCACAAAAGTTTCCAAATTGTGTTTCATTGTCAAATTCACGACCATGATCCGTTCGGATCGACACAATTTTAACACCTAATTGATTTTGAATTTTTTTTCTAAGAATTTCAAATTTATCAAAAGCTTCATTTTTGGTTTTTAAAAACAACGTCCAAGTAAACCTTGAGTAATCATCTACTACGGCCAAAGTGTATAAGTTGCCTCCATAGCTTCTTATAGCGGATGGACCAAACAAGTCCATATGTAAAAGTTCTAGACACTTAGATGTGGACACCATGTTTTTAGCCTTATGACTACTATGGGTTTGTTTACCAATTTTGCAAGCGTCGCAAAAATGTTGGTCGTATTTAAGTTTTGGTAGATTCCTAACTAGCTCTTTTCAAGATAGGTTTTGTATAAGTCTCATATTAGCGTGACCTAATCGTCTATGCCAAAGAGTTGAGCTATCATCTAATGTTGTTAGACAGAGTTTGTCATTAGATATTTTATCTATTTTCATGACCTATATATTATTTTTCCTAATCCCTTTAGCTATGGTGATACCATCTTTTAGTATTTTACTACCATTTTCTTCAAATTGTACTTTATACTTTTTATCACATAATTGGCTAATACTAAGTAGATTAAATCCTAACCTATCAACATGAGCAACATTTTCAATAGTTAGTGAGTTATGAGCGATCGTACCTTTGCCAATGATTTTGCTTTTGAGATTGCTACCAAAAGTGATATTACCTCCGTCATACTCTTGGTATGTTGAGAAGAGGCTTTTGTTTCCCGTCATGTGTCGTGAGCATCCACTATCTTTTATCCACTCATCAGGTTCCAATCCAACTTTTAAGCATACCTAAGACACAAATAACTCAAGCGTTTGGTCCCCAATATCTAATGGGTCAGTTTGGGTTAAACATACCATTTACTTGATTTATGTATGGAAATGATGGGTAAGATTTCCATGACATGTAATATGGAGTTTGATATGGTCTAGGGAAGTTTTGATTCCAACCGTTATGTTGATAGTTGGGTTGTATGTTGTGGTTGCTCTTAGGAAAGGGGCGTTTGGCAAAAGGTTTTTTTATGTCGTTGTTGAGTAGTTTTTGATCTAAATTCATTTTTAGCAAGTCCTACTCCTGATGTAATGGCAGGTTTTAGTTTAACACTATCTTTGGTTTTCTTTGTTACTTTGACAAATTCACTACGGTCCGTATCACAAACGTTCTGTCCTGCTGCAGTCCCCACGGCACCATTTTTTACAAAGGACGGAGCCCTTATTTTGGGTCCGTCTGGTCCGTGCTGCACTGCAGCAGTTTTGACAGTGTGTTTGTGTTTTTCGGCCGTTTTGGTTTGACTCTTTGGAATTAATACCTCATTAAATCCCAGCCCATTCATGTTTCCTGGTGTCTTTTGAATTCTAACTATTTCATCGGCACAAGCGATGTTTTTGTTAAACCTTTTAAATTTAGAATTATGCTCGATTAGAACATCTTGTGTGAGCTTTAGTTTTTCTATTTCAAGATTAAGCTCTTGACATGATTTGCAACCATCGTCATTTGCCTTTCCCTTTTCTAATCGTTTTTCCTTTTCTTTTAACTCATAGAATTCATTTTCTAAAAATTCCTTTTTAGTTTTTAAAAATTTATTTTTAGTTATGATTTTTAGACTAAGCTCACACAATTGATTATATTGTTTTTGCAAAGTGTCATCATCAATAGAGGAATAAGATGAGTCGGAATGTACCTCGTTTGACTCATGTGCCATTAGAGCGATCTCATCCTTGCTCGACTCTTCATCATCCTCACTATCGCTCCAAGCACCACTTACAAAAGCTCGTTGAGTTTTGCTTTTAGGTGGCTTGGGACAATCTCCTATTAGATGACTTGCATCACCGCATCTAAAACACTTTCTTTCACCTTTGCCCTTTTTTGTCATCTCGATCTTTTCGGAATGGCTTCTTTTCTTCTCGAGGTTGTCTTACAAACTTTCCTCTTCTTCTAAAGAACTTTTTGAAGTCTCTAACGGCCATGGCATACTCCTCATCTTCACTATCGGAGCAAGATTTGTCATCATCACTTGATTCCGTTCTTGCTTTTAGAGCAACGGATTTGATTTTCTCTCTTTTTCCTTTGATGATTTCCGAATCTTTCTCCATCTCCATTTCGTGTACTTTGAGGTTTCCGATTAGCTCGTCTAGTGACATTTTTGAAAGATCTTTTGATTCTTCAATAGCCGTCACTTTAGCTCTCCACTTCAGATGGAGTGCTCTAAGAAATTTCCTGACAAAGTTCTTACTACAAAAAGATTCATCAAGTGCTTTAAGTGATGTAATAATAGTATTAAAGCGAGCAAAGCCACAATCAATGGTTTCATCTTCAAGGATAACCAATTATAGAAGTTTGTAGTATATGGGTAACTCAAACGTATTAGGTTTGAGCACCGAGATCGTTCCTAACGAGGGTTGAATGGAATTTTCAACTCACGTCGCGATTATCGGGATTTGAATGGGAAAAAGGGATAATTTGATGTTTTTCTAAACTACGGGGCAAGGGAAGTAAATGGGAAGCATATAAAAGTTCTAAATCTATAATGCAAATGACAATTTATGCAAATTATAACTAAAACGCAAGATACGATCTAAATGAAACGCGAATTAAATGCAAATAATACTAAACTAAGCTCTAAAAATGATCTAAAATTATTTTTAAACCAAAAATGAAATTTTAAATTTAACTAAGATTTAAAACTAATTTTTATGATTTTTCTTGAATTTATTTGAATTAAAAACTAATTTCTAATTTTAAATATAAAACTAAATGTCTAAAAATTATGAAAACAATTGAGAAAATTATGAAAATATTTTTCAAAATTCAAAAATAACTAAAAAGACTTTTAAAAATTGAATTTATATTTTTCTGAATTATTTTCTAATTTCTATGATTGAAAAACTATTTTAAACTAATTAAATTGCTAAAAATTATTATTTGAACTAGGAAAATTAGGGAAAAATATTTTTTTGGCTTTTTATATTTATCTTAATCTAGGAAAAATGAAATCATATTTTTTTGAAGCTTTTCTGATTTATATGTATTAAACACTAATTAAAAAGTAATATAAACTAGTTTAAAATGGGAAATATAGCAAACAGTAATAAAAAATTATGAAAAATTCAGGGAAATTCTGAAATATTATTCTAATTTAAGGAAAAATGAGGAAAAAAAGTTTAGAACTATGGAAAGACAAGCTACTATGAAACTGAGATTAATAAGCTATTTAAGAATAAGCTACAAGCTGCTACAGTGAACCAGAGTCTAAGAGCAACTATACTAAGCTAAATTAAACTAAAAGTAACTTAATGCAACTAATTCACCCATCAGAATGACAAGCTACAAGTATTTAGGTTCTGATTTAATCCAAAGCTAAACAGGACTGAGGTGCCTAATTGCAGACCCAAAATAAGCTATCTAAAATTAGCAAAAGCTGAAACCAGAAATTGGAGCCTCTAGACAACCTACCAAAGTAATACTTGACCAAGTTTTAGCTCAGGACCAGCTCTAATAAGCCTACTACAGGCTCTGCAACAACCTGAGACACACTCAACATTCACTGAGTGTATGCTCAGGGGAATTTGGACCCAAATAATGAACCATTTTTACCATTTTATAAAATTCACAAAATAATCCTGAAAATACTTTTGAATAAACCACCAACAAAAGTTATAAATTCTAAAATTTGAACAATTTTCAACCAGAAATGAGTGAACTAAAATTCCATAAAGTTTAGTGTACAGCAAACATTTTCTAAAATTGACTTTTATGAAAGAAACTTATTTTGACTTTTGTGAAATTTGATCAATCAAAACAGGTTGTAAATGATGATTAGAGATGCATTATGACCAAATTAAACTAACTCTAACATATTTAGACCTAATATGCATGATATTGACAACTGAATTAAACAGATATGAAAACAAGATCAGATTAAATGCAATTTTGACTTAGAATGTATGAAGATGCAATTTAAAGACCACATTAACTAAGTTATGACTACTATATACTAAAGCAACTGAGTTTGGCTAATAAGCTAACCTGTAACACAAAACTAAGCTTTAATCCAAACACCACTTAGTGTACTAATATTCAAACTTAAAACAAAAATATGTTAGAACAATCTATTTAATCACCAATCCTAAATCTAATAAGACTAATTATAGCTAAATGAAGTAATCTACACTATCAAAACTATCAAATCCCAATACTACATACTTATGCAGATTTTATGCAGTATCAAATAGAAAATTATGCAGAAATCTAAAGCATATGACAGCAAGTTATCTAAGCAATTAAATCAGCTAACAGACATTAATCCTAAATCAAACTAACATAAACAAACATTAAGGCTAATCTAATAATACTAAACTAGAAACAGTGAAAGGATTAGAACTCACATTAGTCCAACCACTATGGTTTGCTGTAGAAATCAAAGAACCTTTGTCCTAAAACTGATATCAACCCAAAATCAACTTATTCAACCCAAATCCATCATAACCTCAGCAGCACCATTTAATCATAATGATTCTGAAATTGACTTTTATTGACTGAGTGGAAATTTAAGAGTAGATTCTGAGTAGGTATAAAAAATGTTGGTGTGTAACTCCCAGAACAGGGTAAGATAATCAATGTCAGCAGAAACAAACAACAAGTCAGCAGAAACAAATACCACTAGGTGGTTACCGGATATCATTTGGAATCGTGTGATCACTTTCCAAAGTAAACTATTCGACCCTAATGCCTGGGTTACACGAATATCTACTTGGGATAAGACCAAATGTAGTTATGGAATTAGGCACAATTCAATAACCCTTGTGCTTATAAGTGTTAATAGTTTTCTGTGTGTTTCATGCATAATCAGATCTCCTATTTATAGGAGGTTACTCTGAGCTAGTCCAATGGAATTATGAGTATTAATCGGCCCATTAATAGCCTCATAATTATCCCCATTATAGCCGTTAGTGGTTACATGACCAATTAAACGTGGTCATTATGCAGTTATAACTGCCACTTGAATAGGTCAAAGCCCATTACAAGCAGTACTTTCATCACTTCTGGAAACACGGAAACACTGCTTGGAAACCACAAGCGTGGAAACAACAACAGTACTTTCCACCAGCAGTACCTTCAACTAGCACTACCAATACAAACCACTATTAGAGTCAGGGTGTTCATGGACCTTATGGGTGTACACTCCGTACCTCCTAGCCCATTACAAGGTGTGAACTAATCCCACAAGTGCACTAAATTTTCCAACAATCCTCCCCAAATTTAGTTCACTTCCTTTGCATGAAAAACAAACATCAAACAAAACATGTGCATAAACGAAAATGTCCTGAGGATTGAATTTTCATCTTAGTAAATTACACGTTCAAATATTCGAGAATCAGGGTGTTCTAAGAATTGAACCCTTCAACCCATTTGAATACCTGAAGATAAAATACACACAAGTTTTCAAACACTTATCAGCTCCTGACACTATACAAGCCATGTGTCCATATCTGAATTCATAAATGTTGTAAAATCTAAAAGTCCAAAGCTTCCTGAAGCGGAAAAACTTCAACATTTACATAGGCGGTTCCTCTTTTATTCATGCTCCTGCCAAGCACTTTTTCAAAGAAAATTAACCATTAAGAAGTAAAGACTTCATCCTCCTTTCAGCAGGTTCTGAGCACAACCTTGGGATGTAAATAAAACATGTGCTCCAGTCCACTGAATGTTCAGCTTTCCACATTGAACTACAATCCCAAGTTTCTTTAGGAGGGAGTTGGGTGTCCTAGCATTCAGTGACTAAGTTGGACTTAAACCCATCTCTTTAGCAGACTTTATAACCAAGTCTCTAGCCAAACCCTTCGTCAAGTGATCAGCTAAGTTCTGTTGAGATCTAACAAACTCTATAGATACCACCCCATTCATGATAAGCTCACGAATCATGCTATGTCTGACACCTAAGTGTCTAGACTTACCATTGTACATCTGGCTATAAGCCTTAGCCAATGTAGCTGCACTATCACAACGGATAGAAATAGGTGTTATAGGTTTAGGCCATAATGGAATCTCAAGAAGCAAGTTTTTCAACCATTCAACTACTTTACCAGCAGTTGCTAAAGCCACAAATTCAGATTCCATTGTTGAACTGGTGATGCAAGTTTGCTTCTTGGATGCCCAAGAAATTGCACCTCCACCAAGTAGGAATACCCAGCCATTGGTAGACGAGTTGTCTTCGATTATTCTTGATCCAACTTGCATCAACGTATCCTTCCAACACTGATGGGTAACCAGTATATGAGAGACTATAATCCATAGTTCTCTTCAAATACTTCAGCACCCTCTGAACTGCTTGCCAATGATGAGCACTAGGATTACTAGTATACCTGCTCAATTTTCCCACTGCAAAACCAATATCAGGTCTTGTACAAGTCATGGCATACATCAGACAGCCAATTACCCTAGAATACTCAAGTTGAGATACAGCTTTGCCATTATTAGGCATCAGCTTCTCACAAGTATCCATAGGTGTACTCACTGGAGTACAATCAAAGTAATTGAATTTCCTCAGCACCTTCTCAATATAATGAGACTGAGAGATAGAAATTCTTTTACTTTCATGTTTAATCCTTATACCAAGGATAACATCAGTCTCCCCCATGTCTTTCATGGAGAACCTTGATGACAAAAATTCCTTTGTCAGGTCAACCTGATTTTGGTCAGTGCCAAAGATCAACATGTCATCAACATATAGACAAATGATGACTCCTTTACCAGATTCATCAAATTTGCTATATACACATTTGTCATCTTGGTTAAGAACATAACCACTGGACAAAACCACTTCATCAAATTTTTGATGCCATTGCTTACGTGCCTGCTTTAGTCCATAAAGAGACTTAATCAGTTTACACACCTTGTTTTCATTGCCAGGCATGATGAAGCCCTGAGGTTGGTTCATATAAACCTCCTCTTCCAATTTACCATTCAAGAAAGCTGTCTTCACATCCATCTGATGTATAATCAGATTGTGAATAGATGCCATAGCAATCAGCAGTCTTATGGTACTGATACGAGCCTAAGGGGCATAAGTATCAAAATAGTCTATTCATGACTTTTGTTTAAAGCCCTGAATAACTAGTCTAGCCTTGAACTTTTCAATAGTTCCATCTACCTTCATTTTCCTTTTGAAAATCCATTTGCAACCCAAAGGTTTGCAACCAGGTGGTAGATCTACCAACACCCAAGTGTTGTTCCCCATGATGGAATCCATCTCATCATTGATTGCTTCTTTCCAGAAAGCAATATCCTGGGACTTCATTGCTTCTTCAAATGTCTTGGGATCATCCTCAACAATGAAGCAATAGGAGTATTGGTCTGAGACCTCATCCCTTGTTCCTTTTGTTGGGAACCCTATTTAATAAATAGCAAGCTGTTAACATAGCTTCACCCCCAGAACCCTTGACTCAGTCCTGAATAGGACAACATGGAATTAACCATCTCCTTCAGCACCCTGTTTTCCTTTCGAAATTCCATTTTGCTGAGGAGTATAAGGGGCAATCGTTTCATGGATTATACCAACAGACTGAAAATACAGAGTATCCATGTACTCACCTCCCCTATCAGTCCTTAATCTTTTGATCAAAGACCCAAGTTGTAGTTCAACTTCAGTTTTAAACACTTTGAATTTATCTAATGCTTCATCCTTGGTATGTAACAAATAGACATAACAAAATCTAGAAGCATCATCAATAAATGTCACAAAGTACTTCTTATTCCCCAAAGAAGGAGTGGCATGCAAATCACACAGGTCACTGTGAATTAGCTCCAAGAACTTAGTCTCACGACTAACACCCTAAAAGGGTTTCTTGGTTATCTTGGTGAACATGCAAGTTTTACACTTTTCAGTGTCCATGTCAAATGCTGGGATCAACCCATCCTTAGACATATCTTGCATTCTTTTATAATGTACATGGCCAAGTCTTGCATGCCATAGGGTAGAGTCAGTCAGGTCAGTGGTGGTCACAAAAGCTGAAATAACACTATTAGTGATAATATTAAGCCTGAACATTTGATTACATAAATAACTAAAACCAATAAAAACACCATGTTTAGAAAGCACAAATTTATCAGACTCAATAACTTGTTTATATCCATGATTATTCAATACACTACTTGAAACCAAGTTCTTCCTTATATTAGGAACATGAATAACATAAAACAAAGTTACAATCTTTCCAGAACTAAAATTAAGATCTACTCAACCACGACCATGCACCAAGGCTGTTGACTCATTTCCCATGTGAAGAATAGAACCATCATTCAGTGACTCATAAGTCTTGAACCAGCTTCTATCTTTGCACACATGAACTGTTGCACCAGAGTCAACCCAGCACGCAACATCATTATCCTGCACATAATAAGATTCAGATACATATGTAACATAATAAATCTGAAAAGACTTATTAAACATATTCTAACCTTTCAGTGAGTTGGTTGAACCACCACTCCATGAACCATTAGTGCCTGATCCATTGGCTTTACCACCAATTTTAACACCCTTGCAGTCCCTTTTGATGTGACCAGTTTTGCCACATTTCCAACAAGTAGGTTTTGCCTTCTTGTTAGGATCTGCCCTTGTGTTGTCATGATATTTGCGTTTGCCTTTATTGTCATTGTACCTGGTGGAGTTGTTATGCTCCACCATATTGACAACAGATGCACCAGCAGCATTGCTACTCTTTGGCTTGTCATTATCCTGCATCTTGAGAGATTCCTCAATGCGCAGATGACTGCCCAACTCAACTAGAGTTAACTCAACTTTCTTATGTTTCAAGGTATGCTTGAAATCTTTCCAAGAAGGAGGGAGTTTGTCAATGACACAAGAGACTTTAATAGCCTCATCCATGTTCATATTGTGTTGTGTAAACCTTCCAAGTATTCCAAGAAGTTCATTGTATTGTTCCATAACTGGTCTTGAATGAGTCATTTTGTAATTTGTGAAATTACTAACAAGGAACTTCTTACTTGATGCATCCTCAGCCATATATTTGGCATCCAAGGAATCCCACAGTTCTTTGGAAGATTCAAAGTTCTGATAAATATCAAACAGAGAATCATACATACCATTGAGAATAAGACCTCTGTATATGTAGTCATCATTCTCCCATTTGCTCCTCCTCCTGATCTGCTCCACAGTAGCATCATCACCATCATCAGGAATAGGAGTGGTTAGCACATACACCACACTCATGCTTGACAGCAAGAAGTGCATCTTCTTCTGCCACCTCCTAAAGTCCACCCCTTCAAACTTGTCCAGCTTGGCAAAGTTTGAAGCCATGTGTTTCATTGCAGCAGCAGCCATTGATTATCACAAATAGTTTACTTTGATTGTTGGTGTGTAACTCCCAGAACAAGGTAAGATAATCAATGTCAGCAGAAACAAACAACAAGTCAGCAGAAACAAATACCACTAGGTGGTTACCGAATATCACTTGGAATCGTGTGATCACTTTCCAAAGTAAACTATTTGACCCTAATGCCTGGGTTACACGAATATCTACTTGGGATAAGACCAAATGCAGTTATGGAATTAGGCACAATTCAATAACCCTTGCGCTTATAAGTGTTAATAGTTTTCTGTGTGTTTCATGCATAATCAGATCTCCTATTTATAGGAGGTTACTCTGAGCTAGTCCAATGGAATTATGAGTATTAATCGGCCCATTAATAGCCTCATAATTATCCCCGTTATAGCCGTTAGTGGTTACATGACCAATTAAACGTGGTCGTTATGCAGTTATAACTGCTACTTGAATAGGTCAAAGCCCGTTACAAGCAGTACTTTCATCAGTACTTTAGTGGAAACACTGCTGATGGAAACCACAAGCTTCAGTGGAAACCACAACAGTACTTTCCACCAGCAGTACCTTCAACTAGCACTACCAATACAAACCACTATTAGAGTCAGGGTGTTCATGGACATTATGGGTGTACACTCCGTACCTCCTAGCCCATTACAAGGTGTGAACTAATCCCACAAGTGCACTAAATTTTCCAACAAAAAATGATTTGTAAAATATTCTAAAATGACAATTAAGGTAGAATTAAGCTAATGAGAATAATAAAACAGTACTTGAATTAGGAAATTTAAACTAGAATGATTTTATTAATGGAAAACTTGAATACAAATTGAGATTTTAATACATGAATTAAACTAAAACTGTTAAGAACTATTAAAAATTTATTACAATTACTCAGAAACTACACTACTCTACTACTACACTACTTTTTATCCAAACTGTGAAATCAGGGTCCTATTTATAGGAAGAGCTTGAGCTAAGAAGGATCCAGAAACGAGCCATCTGTGCTTTCTCTTGTTGCTTTCTAGTCGTTAGATCAACCCCATCAATTATCCTTCAATCCAAGCCATCAGATCAAATCTCCCACGTTGCATTGGCCAATCAGAGAAGAGAATGACACACGGATTGCCAACCTGGCATTCCGTGTGTCAGGTTGTGTCAGTACATGTACTATTTTACCCTTAATTATACCAATTTTGCTCAATTGATGATAAGGGTGTTTTAGGGTTTATATTTCTGGGTTGGGTGAATTTGGGGATAAACAGATGTGAAATATGGGTAATATTATTTTAATCTGTTTTGACTTTGTTTGACCAGGGATTAAGTGGGGGTTCAAGTGAAGTTGACCAGGCCAAAGGTGTAAAAGGTCCAAAATATTATTGAGTTATTTGACCGGTTTGACTAGTTGACCAAAGGTAATAATAGGGGGTGTTTGACCGGGTTATTAATCTGGTTTGACTTGGGCTTTGGTATTGGATTTGGGCCTTTGGTGTAAATGGTAATGGATTTGGACTAAATATTGAATTTAAAGGCTAACATAGGGACCAAACTTGTAATTGCTGATTTTCAAGGGACCAATCATGTAACTTCTAAAAAAGTAATCCAAGGGCTAATCTTGACAATCTCAAATAAGCATGGACCATATTTTCCAATTTTGAATCTTTAGGGGTAAATTCTGCCAATTGCTAAAAGTTGAGGGACTGATTCTGACATTTCTTTAAACTTGATCATATCTTTCATAAATCATCCTCTCAGCATGAAAATCTTCACAAATGCTCACTTCTGACCTTCCAGCTCAGCTTTAGCACTCTTTATCTCTCGTGCTCGGGTTTTTGTCTGATTTGGCTATCTTTTGTGTGTTTTGACATATCCGTACCTGCACATGCATAAACTCAAGAAAACAGCAGATATTAGCAATAAACGGCTCTTTCTTGGTTATTTTGGGTCCATGTTGGTGAAGAAAAAGGTATGTGTTTTAGCACATACCTGTAACAATCAAAGATTCCCAAATATCTTTGGTGGTTTCACACATAAAAATTATTTCATATTCTTTTCTAGGCAAGGCATTATAAAGCATCATTTTAGCTTCATTATTTTTAGCAATTAATTTATTTTGTTCATCAACAGAAATATATTTTGTTGTATAACTAAAATCCCCTTTGACAATAACAAACCAAAGATCAATATCTTTTGATTTTACATATGTTTCAAAATGGTTTTTCCAATAAATAAATCCATTGGTTTCAAAGAGTGGTGGTCTTTGCATAGATTGCCCTTCTTTAAAGTTTTCAGAATCCATGGATCGTTTCAAGTTTATAAAATACAATATATTTTAGAAATTCTTGAGCAATGAGGCTCTGGTACCAATTGTGGAAAACTAGAAGGGGGGTTGAATAGTTTACCGATTAAAAAACTTTGTTTTGAAACTTATTGAAAGATCAATTGATATTGATCTTAGATATGTTAGTGAAATATGCAAACAATATATAAAGAGTAGATAAGGAAAGAAACAATCAAACCACAACAAGTTGTTTATAGTGGTTCGGTCTACAAGGACTCTTTTTCCTTGCCCTACTCCACTCCCCGAGTCTCACACTCGAGAGTTTAACTTCATTAGTCAACAAGCTCCTTTCACTGGCGGAGAAACCTTTACACTTCGCTTACACACTATTTCCGACACTAAGCTAAATGTCGAGTTCTTTTCAAGGGTACAACCAATCCCACACACAATGTATTTTAAGGACTAAAATACTAACCACTCACACTCACAAGATTATGATGGTTTGATACAACTATGATGTATGAATCAACACAAGATCATACAACAACAAACAAACAAGACTTCCAACTTCTTGTTGAAGCTTGAATGTATCTTGATCTTCTTTGCTACAAAAGATATCACTAATATGATATGAAATTGAGTTAGAAATGTTAGAGAGAAGGAATGTATGAGAATATGATAGAAAGAGATGAAAAACAACTTGGTTTGGCTTTGCTATTTATATCCAAAAACATCAGCAAGCACCACAGACCACGGAACCCTTAAAAGGGTTCCGCCCGTGTTAATATTTGGTGCCGCCGAGGTCTGACAGCAAGATCTCAAAATCTTACCAAAGTCAACCATATCTATCCAAGATTGTGTAAGATATGTAGAGTCTCAATCTACATATAGAATCTAGTGAAATCTTCTAAGGATTTCAATGATGCACTACATGATGTCATGTGTTTGTTTTTCTATTTTTAGAAATATGTAAATATATATGTAATGTTTAGTTTTTAAGAAACCAAAACATTCTTGAACTAAAAACTACTATCATACATTATGGTTTAGATTCATATCAAGATATGACTAATCACAATGTAAATGCTTGAGTGATGAAGATATTATTTGAAAAAGCTTTGTTTTAATATCTATTAAACTTGACAAGCTTTAGGCATTATAAAAATTAAATTTACTTTTGTCGTTAACAAAACTTAGGTAAAGATCAAAAATATAAATAACGTTTAATGACGATATTTGTATTAACAAGAAGAATAACAATGATTATCACTAAACACCTCAATATATTATTAATATACGAATACTCTGAATAGTATTAGGGTTTACAACCTTGAAGTGTATCGACTCTAGATATCATATAAACTTATATCTAACTCTAACCTAGAACCTCCTTTTATAGGCTAAGGAGTCCTTCACAATATACAATACATATCCTACAAGATAAATATATTTTCCATATTTATCTAATACAAAACATCCTACTCAAGACTACCTAGAATATTACATTAAACCGACACAATCATACTAGCAGTGGTATTAAACATTAGCAGTGGTATGATACTTCTACTAGCAGTGGTTCGTCTTGAGCAATGGTTCTTTTCTTTCTAGCCGTGGTATCTGATGTACTGGCAGTGGTTCCATACTTAGAGTAATTCTTGTCAACAGAACCAAAAACCCAACAGTTACTAATTCACTAATTACTCTAAGACTCTTAATAGATTAATATGAGTGTTATTCTCTTGCACATGTAATGTAAGAATGTTAGAATCACTTATGAATGAAATTAAACTAGTTTATGATCAAGAAATAAGCAAGGAAGTGGAAAAGTGATAACAAAAAAATTAGGTGTGAACATATTGGTGAAATATAAGATTTGAGCTGCTATTTATAGAACACGAAAATCTAGGCGTCTAACGGTCAGACAATAACCTTAAATATGGACGGTGCCTTTAATTATATAAAGGTATCGTCTGGAGATAATGGTACCGTCCACGCTCTGATTTTTTTCCTTTTGTGGGGAAGTTAAAATCAGGTGAAGGTGATTATTTTGGGGGGGGGGGGGGGGGACCATATTTTTTGAAATTCAAATTCTTTTCTTTTAATAAAACATTTTGCTAAAATTAGAAAATAATTTGTAAAATAAACTTTGTGTAAAATGTTTATGTAACATTTTTGAAAAAATATATTTCTTTTGATCATTCACAATGTTTAATGTTCATTATTCATACCTTTAGTGATTTTGGTGTCGAGATGGAGTTTTACGACTAAAAACTTTGTTTACATTAACTTTTACGTAGAACATTTTTATGTTTTGTTATTATCAAAACATAGAGAAAACGAATAACATTTTTAGAAAATATTTTTATTAACAATCCTCCCTTTTTGATGATGACAAAACATAAACTCATTGTATGTATTTTTTTTTTAATTTAACAAGTTTTTAGTCTACTCGATTTGTTTTACTACTTCTCCCCCTTTTTGTCGAATAAAAAAGATATACATAGTGGTAAAAAAATGCAAATGCTCCCCTTGATGTGTACTCCCCCTTATTCGGGGCACCAAGGAATCAAGTTATGGAGACGAGCTACGAAACTGAGTTAGAGTACAAGTGCAAATATCTAACGACTAGCAAGTCCCAAAATAATCACTTTGCATCATAAAGTATATATATTTGAACAAATATGATAATACAACTACAACATTAAACATAGACATTGATCAAGACTAGAACACTAAGGAAAATAACTTGGCTTGAGAGGCATCAAGGATTTGCTTGAACAAAAGGGTCCTAATAATTTATTCTTGAAAGCTAAGAAAGCTAGTGCTTAGTTGGTGTGACTAGTGGTTGGTGGTGGAGTGAGTGGAGCGGAAGGCGGAGTCAAGAGTTGTTCAACATAAGCAAACATGTAATGAATCTCATCCCTTAAGGCAAAGATGAGATTGCGGTTATGGATGCAACATAAACAGTTCGCACCATTGACATCAACCGGGTTAAGTTGTATGAGGTAACCCATAAGTGGTGGTGTAAAGAGGGTGGTAATGGAGTGGAACTAGCAAAATCCAAGGGGCTAATCAGAGAAAGAGTGAGGGTGACATTGAGGTGTTGTGGTGGGCCAAGAATAGATGAGTTAGCTCTTGATCCTAACATGGAATATAATAATGAAGTGTCTTTGGTGGAGGGTGTCTTGGATGGTGCATTTGGAGATGATGATGAGCTAGGTGAGCTAGTTGATGGAGGTGTTTTTACATCATCATCTTTGGTAAGATCAATGTTGAGCATGAGTTTTCTTACACTAGTCATTGGTTTCTTTGATTTGTGAGTTGAAGGTGAAGTGGGTGAAACTTGTTGTGAAGACATGGTGGCTAGTTAGTATGATGAAGAAGATGAAGTGAATTATGAAGAAATGGTGGATGATCAAGAGGTTTTGAGGTGAAGGAGGGTGAAGTGAATTATCCAAATTTGAAATGAGAGAGTGAATTAACCAACATGTGACTCAAAAAGGAGGAATTTAAGGAAGAGTGATGGTGTAGGAAATCAAAAAACAGTGAAAAAATTTTTATGTAAAAGGGATGATACGTTTAATTGTGGGACGATACCCTTAAATATTTAATGGTACCGCCTAAATTAAGGGTACTGTCTGCTGACAGATGACTCTTTTTTCAGTTCTTGTGTCTAGTGATTACTTTTAAGGTTGAAATGATGACTTTTAGGGTACTATTTGCAGCAAATCCTATAGCCTTAAACTACACAAGAATATTCATCATAGAAATGCTACATTTAGCTAAAAACTAGGTGGTTTTGCATGCATAAAAATATAGAATGATGAAGTTATCATGCATGCAATTTATATAATAAACTAAAACATAATTTGGTAGATTACTATTTATGCATTTATAATTAAATCTAATGCATTGTCATCTTAACAATAAGTTTATGAAGAAAAATGATTTATAATAAGATTGTCCTAATTAAATTTGGATAATCCGTCCTCTACTGCGATCTTTGATTTATTGACTTGAGCTTACTTTCATTATTTCTTGAACATTTCATTCTTCATCATCTCTTGTTACCTCATCAAAAGGTGCGTATTTGGATGATGATTCGGGGATAAGGAAAGACGAAATTTGTGATTGATTCAAGGGTTCCATTACTCGATCAACAAGCAAGTATTGAGGACCTTGGAGATATGGGTAGAAGTATATGATGTGGTGATAAAGACGTGTTGGGAAGATCACATAAAGTATCATTTAGTTTTGTTACCTTTGAGATGGACAATTTGCTTAGCAAAGAAATTAGCTAAATTGTAGGGTTGTTGAGTAAGAAGACAATAAATCATAAGAGCATAATACGACAGAAGTTGCTAACGATTTCCTACAAGGCTATAGACATTTTCTTGCAGAACGACTACCCAAGAGTGCACTCAGGATGAACCTCATTAAGAAGTATCATGTCTGGATCGAGATAACAGGTACATTGAGGAATACGAATGGCTCTAATAATTTCTTGTGGAGAGGGTATGTAAGAACAATAAGGACTATTTTCCACTCGATAATTAAAAAGCGACTCAAGAGATGAATCTTCCGTATAGGAGTATTGTTCATAATTTGGAAGTCGAAGGATTTGAGCAAATTGTTGTAGAGTCAAAACACACTTATGATTTTGTATCCAAAACGAAAGTGAGAAAGATTGATCCTCGTTACGTACGAGCTCAACTTGACGAAAGAATTCTAAACAAAACGAGGAAAAATTTGTTCGTTGATGGTAAGTAGAAAATCAAATCCTATTGTACGAAATGGGGTATAAATGTGTTCTTGGTTACGAAGGGAGGGATCAACTATTCTTCCTTAATGGAAATAGCGAGACACGAGATTACTAAAACCACGAATATTGTTTTTTTGGTGTGTCTGGTTCAAGTGTGTTAGGAATGTGAGTGAGTTTGTGATCAAAATCAAATTCGTGAGACATGTCAAGACCTATAATTCAAGAAATATTATCTCATTATGATAAGATCATCTGCAAGGAAAAACGTGTTCCTAGTGTGTGCCTATATGCAAACGATGTAGAGGTGCGGTAAACTCGACACAAAAGGTAAAAGAAAAAAAAGAAAAAAATTACAGTTTACCTAAACACTTCTAAATTTAATTTTGCTCAATCGAATATGTCGAAGTGTACATATTGGTTATGTAGTTCAGATAGTATTCGAAAGTTCATTATGTATGCATGAGAAATTTTTTTTATAATGTATTAACAATGTAAGAAAACATTTTCATGGTGTTCCTAGTGGTGAGAAGGTTTTCATAAAATGAAATTTGGGGTTTTACATAATTGATAGTTTAATAATGCAACGTGTTCCTAATTACGCAAGATCTACAACTAAGGAACTTCAATTAGTCATGCCTATGCTAATCCCAGTTCTAATTTAATAAATGTGCAATATGAAGTTGAGATCCCCAATTTCAATTTTAGTGCAAATAGAATCCAAAACCTAAGATTAGAAGAATTTTAACAAGATTACTTACAAATGATGGTTAGGATGATAAAGTGTAAGAAAGTCTTGCGAATTTGATCTTCAGAGGTGAAGATATCGATTATTGGTTAAGGGTTTTGAGTCTGAGTTTGCTAAGAGAAAATGATGAGTTGAAATGAATAAATTGGAAAAATATGGCTTATACCCATTTTTACAGTCAGGCGGTACCACGGTACCTTTAAATAATTAAGGGTACCGATGGTAATTAAGGATACCGTTGGTAATTAAGGGTATCGTCTGGCTATTTTTGTCAGATTTTCAATTTTCGACAAAAGGGTGTATTCTTAGCAAATTCTGAGTTTTATGAGATGTGTTCCATCATTCCTAGACCTAAACGAAGATAGTTTAAAGATTCGCGCTTGTGTAGTTTAGTGAGTATGTCGGCTATGTTGTCTGCCAATGGAACTTTTTCGATTAATATGTTTCCTTTTTGAACATTGTCGTGAAAGACGTGATGACAAATTTCAATGTGTTTTGTTCGAGAGTGTTGGACGGGGTTTTTGCTCAATCAATAGCTCATTTGTTGTCGCACAAGATGGCAATGTCGTTGAGCATGATGGCATAGTCTACAAGAGCTTGTTTCATCCATAGTGCTTGTTGACATGCCTTTTTGGCACTTACGTATTCGGCATCGGTCGTGGAGATAGCTAATACGGTTTGTTTCTTGTAAAACCAAGAAGTTAGACAACAACCCATGAAGGTACAAACACCACTAGTGCTTTTTCGATCCACATAATCTCCCGCATGATCAGAGTCAACATAGACAATAGTTTCTACGCCAGTCCTCTTGGGATAGTATAATCCCAAGTTCATACTGCCTTTAATATATCGAAAGATACGTTTAACCACTTCAACATGAGAGACTTTGGGATTTTCTTGAAAGCGAGCACAAAGGAAGATACTAAACATGGTGTTGGGCCTACTTGCCATTAGGTATAATAAACTACCTATCATGCCGTTGTACTTAGTACTATCCACGGACTCACCTTCTACATCCTTCGTGAGTTTTGTTTGCGTGGACATGGGCGTCTTGATTGGTTTAGATACTTCTAACCCAAATTTATTAAGAATTTCTTTAATATATTTTGATTGATTAAAGAATATGCCATCTTCCATTTGTTTTATTTGTAGATCAAGGAAGAAATTAAATTCACCCATCATTCTCATTTCAAGCTCATCGTGCATGATTTTCGCAAAATCATCACACAAGTCTTGACAAGTTGAAGCAAATATAATGTCGTCGACCTATATTTGAACAATGATGAGATGTGAATTTCTTTTATTATTAAAAAGTATAATATCTACCATCCCCATAGTATAATTCATGTTTAAGCAAGAAATCTTTTAATCTATTATACCAAGCTTTAGGATGTTGTTTAAGACCATAGATTGCTTTCTTAAGTTTATAAACATGACTAGGTTTTACAAAATCAGCGAATCCCGAAGGTTGTGCAACGTACGCCTCCTCGTTAATAAAACCATTTAAAAATGCACTTTTCACATCCATTTGATACAATTTAAAATCTAGTGCACATGCGTATGTAAGAAGTATTCTAATAGATTCTAACTGGGCTACCGGTGCTAGGTCTCATCATAATCTATGCCTTCTTGTTGATTGTGGCCTTGCGCAACTGATGAGTGTCTAAATACTCATCATTTTTGTACCGTTTAGAATGCCAAAAACATCTGAAAACACTCAGAAATGCATTAAAATGATGAAAATATCACAAACAAGTGTTTTATGTGTTTTAAATGCAAAAATATCAAAATCTGGTGAAAAACGTATCAAGTTTGCATAATTGGCAGTTTTAGTCCCCCATGTTTAAAAAGTTGTCAAAAACAGTCCCTGGTAAATCAAAATAAAGAAAAATATCATTTTAAGTGAGATTGGGAAAACAAACCGAACCCTAAACCCGAATTACCCTTTTTACCCCTAAACGTAAATATTTTTTCATTTAAAAACAATTATTTTTATAAAACCAATTTTTTTTAAAACAATTATTTTTATTGAAAACAATTTTTTTTAAAATCATTTTTATTTTTACAACTACTTATTTTATATTTATGACAAAACTTAAATACTCTCCTAAAATTAAAACTAAATACCTTTACCCTACAAATAAACCTTTACCTTTTATTTAAACCCTTTCATCCAACCTATATTAAACTCACCCAACCTTAAACGTTTTACCCAAACCCCCTTTAACCCATTTTCACCCAAAAGAAAAACCTAACCCAGAAAAAAAATAAAACTTCCCTTGGCGCCATTTTCCCTCCTCTCTTCCCTGTCACTCTCATGGTTGTCCCTCTCTCACAGAAGACTCCAAGCTAAAGTCACATGACTCCCCTTGCCATGTTGGCAATCCACACTACTAAAGACCATTCAAAAGTGGACGATTGAGATCAATTGGATTGGGCTCCAAGGCTAAATCAGGGGCTGAGATGGAATTGAGAAAGCACAAGATGGTCACAGCTCATTTTATCTCACATACAAAGCACAACACATAACAAGACAACAAGCGGAAGACAGCTTTCTGTTCTAGTATAAATAGGATAGGAGTAAATTGTAAAAACCTTGTCTAGAATTTTAATGTTCTAGTACCACTTTAATTTTATTGTCATTTACATTCCTTGTACCATTTAATTTTCAATGCAATTTAAATTTTCAGTTTCAGTTTTTAATTCCATTTTAGTTTTATGCAATCTTGATGTTTTAAATTCTGTCATTTGTGTCTCAAAAAGTGTTTGCTTAAGTTTGTTCGAGCTCATTTGAGCTTTCTTTTAAGTTCACAAATTTGGTTTTAAAAGTTTCACAATTCTTCACAGTTTCAAAAACATGTTTATGCCCTCAAAAGGGGTGTTTGGCAAAGTGGGGTATTCACCACTTTGCTTATTTGCTGAGTTTAAAACTGTCCCAGTCAAGTTCTAATATTAGTTTAAGTGTTGTTTTTATCATTAGTCTAAAAGTTTTTTTAAAGGTTCAAGTCAATTTTCCAAGTTTGAGTCTTACAAGTTTTTTCGAAACTGCCCCTAGTACTACAGCTGTCCTCAAACAGCCCACTTTCTAAGGCTCATTTTATGCTTATTTCAAGCTTCAAGTTTGCTCCACTTTGTTTTTTCTTGATCTTAGCTATATGGATTTTAAGTAGGTTATCTTGTTTAGGATTTTGTAGGATGTTTAATTGCTTATTTTTTTTGCTTTCTTTTCCCCATGGTCGCTTTTCTGCTGACAAGCAGCTAAGAGTAGCCCTTTATTGTTTCATTAAGCTTATCTAGTGCTTACTTTAGGTCCCTTTATGCTTATTTAGGTAAGGTAGTTTAGGTTTGCTTTATTGATAGCTTACTAGGTTAGCTTATGCTAGGCTTTTGCTGCCTAATAAGTGCTTATTAGAGTTAGTTCAAGTTTTTATAGCTTAAATTCCTTTAGCAGACCTTATAAGCCAAACAAACCCCTTAGGTCCAACCTGTTGGGATATAAGCTGGTAGACAGTAATTTGGCCTTTCAAGTTTTAGTTTTTATAAAAAAGTCTTTATTTAGTGCTTAAATTAGTTGGCAAAAGAAAAAAATAAAAAATAAAATAAAGGGCAAAAAGTGTCACAGTAGAGATTCGATCTTGAATCTGTCAGACCACAGAACAAAGCCCCACAACTCAACTGATTTACCAACTGTGCTACCGAGGGTGTTGAGTGCTAGTCTAGTTCCCTTAATTCTTTTAAATACGTTTTTGAAGTATAAGCTTATAAGCATTGTTTTGCTTATTCAACTTATTTCCAATCTGAGTTTTTTATATTTCTTATTTTTCTTAGGATTAGCTTAATCTAAATTAATTTTCTGCGAAGTTTGGTAATTTTTCACTTAGTTTTGTTATTTTTAAATAATTAATATCTTTTTTCTAGTGTTTAATTCACAATAAATAAAATAAAAGTCAAAAAAATACCCATCTTTTTCCTAAAATCATTTTTGGTCATTTAGAATGTAGGAAAATTAATTTCACACCCGTAGGACTTAAATTGCATCTTTTCACTTTCGGGGCTCGGGATTAGCCCGGGTTTTCGCGTTTTTTATTTTTAATGCCCTAGGACGTAATTTAGCTTCGTTTTATTGTTCCTTATGCTTAGTAGTTGTTAATTTAGTCCTTTATTTCGTTTACATGCTTTATTTACATTCTCGTTCATTAATTTGTAGATAACGTAATTAAAATCAAAAATTCCCGATCCATTCAAGCACTTTAATTCCAAACCTCAAACGTCACCGTCAATTCACACCTCGTTGGGAAACGACCCGGGTAATCACTTACCCGGTATCACTTATCGAGTATTCGCGGGTTTTGCGTGTCGACCTTTTTCCTAAACGGTTGATTTGTAATTCTCTCGCGTTTATTTCGTATTTGATATTTTTATATTATAAATTGACTCATCACTCATCTCCATACCCTTTCCACCTATACACCAGCCCACAACCAATTAATGCATCCACACCATTAGCAGTTTACTGTTACCCTCACTTCCCCTGTTTTTGCTTTCCAAATCTCCCCTAACCCATACCTACTATCTAAACTGTCCCCCTCCACCTCCACAACACACCAAAGTTCTTTAATTACTCTAAAACTGTCTCAAGCAACCATGTACACTTTTGGCGCCAAAAGTCATTTAAACGGATAAGATGAGTTTGACTCATTCAATGGTTGAGATTGTTGATGGGAAATGATCAGAGGCATGTGGGGAGTATCTCAAGGCTATAAAGAAAGAGGAGAAGCAGAGGAGTAATATATCTAGTTTTAATTTTAATTAGCTTATGTCGTTTTAACTTAATTTTGAATTTCAGTGTATCTTTAAGCTTTTAAGCTTTATATTTCAAGTGTTTATTGTATATTAAAGCTTTCTTGAACATCAATTTCAGTTTTAATTCAAGTTCTCAGTTTATGCAAAATCTTACTTTTATTCAAAATCTCAATATGTTCCAATGATGTTGTTAGTTGTTGGTAAGGACTGAATAGGCTCACATAAGCTCCTAGAAAGCTTATTAAAGCTTTTAGAGACTTTAAAAATCAGTTTAGAATCAAAAAGCAAAAATCACCAAAAATACAAATAAATTAGTTAAAAATAAAAAAATCAATGAAGAAGATCATCAAGAAGCTGGGCGGGGTTGATTATGGATGGCCTTGGTTTAGTGCTTCTTGGAAAGCTATAGGAAGTGGTTTCAGTATTGGTTCTCAGTTTTATACTTGGATTCCATGTTGTAAGCCTTTTGTTCCTTTTATCAGTTTCTTGTGTAATATCATAAGCTCAAATCTTTGTGTTTTCATGTTCATTAGTTATAGTTAAGTGTAATTAAGCCATAAAAATAGTCACTTGTTTTTTAAAATTTATAGTTGCTAAAATTCTCATTTTAACAGTTAAAATAGCATAATCATTATTCTTGTGATTCATGTTGTAAATACTGTTGTTTTATGTTTATTTAGTCCTAATACATGATATAATAAGATCTTTAATCAAGTTCATGGTCTGAATCTGTTACAATCTTTGAAAAGTTTCAATACAGTCTAGTTAAATAGGTGTTTGGAATTGCTTGTTTCACTGCGTTATAGGTTGTTTTAGCCATTGTTCTTATTTGGTGTATGTCTCATTAAGTCTTAGTAACTCATAGAAACAAAGAAAACCAGTGGTCATTTGTTAAAAAGTCAAAACAACCTTTGATCTCACCTTGTTCATTAACTGTTGAATTTTCATGATTCATGATCTTGTTTTCTTGTTTATAAGTCGATAAGATTGATCAAATTACTTTTAATACATCTTAATACAACTTAATCAGTCCATAGAATCAATCAAAAGTTCATTAAAGTCAACTTGGTTTATTTTCTTTAAAAGTCAAAATATGTCCTGTGCACAGTTTTATGGTCAAAATCACAAGCTTGTCACAAGCTCACTAGTTAACTTTAGCTTGTGAATTTTAGTTCTTTGGAAAGCTAACCAAGCCATCTTAAGGGTCCAAGCTTAAAATTCAACTTCCTAGCTTATTTGATAGGCCTGCAAGTGCTTTTTAGTTTGTCCCATTTGACTCAGTACACTGAGTCATCCTCAATAGTTTTTCAAAATTTTTATAAGCTCCTCACAAGCTTATTAGTGTAAGCCAAACTGTGTAATTTAGCTTTTTGGAAAGCTTAATTGGTCAACTTGTTAGTTGCAGTCTTTGTTTTCATTTCTTAGCTTATTATAGTACTTAAAAGTAGCCGGAAAGTACCTAGTAAACTAATTAGTGCCCTGTGCAAAACAGATAAGCTTGTGCTTATTTGAAGTAAATCCTAATGCTTATTTCTTAGATAAATTGCTTTTCCAGTTTTCATTTTAGCTTGTTAACAGTACTTAGCTTATTTCATTTTACAATTGCTTATTTATTAGCTTAAATAGCCATTTGGCTAATAACTTGTGCTTATTCCAATTTTTTGTTAACTGTTAAGATAATAAGCTCAAAACTGAGCTTATTAGTCATTTTTATAAAAAGTTGTAGTTTTGAAAATTGCTTATTTTAAGTAGCTTAATAAGTTGCAAAAAGAAAATTCCAAAAATAAAATAGTTGCAAAAAAAGAAGTTGCTGGGATTCGAACCTTGGCCACCCAGCTCACCACACATACACACTACCACTCGCCCTTGGGTCTTTTTCTGTTTTTCTTTGCATTATCTAATACATAAGCCTTGTTTTCATTTTAAGCTTATACGAGCTTATTAGCTTATTTCTAGCTTATTTAATCTAGCTTTTTCCACTTTTGTATTTTTCCTAGATTTGTATTAGTATAAAGTATTTTGTAAAAAAGTTTCAGATTTTTCCGAATAGTTTTAGTATTTTTAATCATTTATTTAGTCTAAATTAGTATTTAATTCATAAAAAAAAATATAAAAGTCAAAAAAATATAAATCTTTTTTCTAAAATTTTCTTTTGTCATATAGTAAGTAAGAAAATTATTTTTACACTTGTAGGACTTTTATTTCAAAAATAGTAAGTAAGAAAAGTTATTTTGTTGTATAAATCAAGAAAAACATCATTGTAAAAATAGTGATAGCGTTTATTTAATATATTTTAGCTTTTTAATTTTCTTTAATTTGCATTTAAGCCCCTGTAATTTACAAAACTTTCTCTTTAGGTATAAATAACTCAAAATCCTTACTGATCACTATCCTTAGTGATTATTCGACATTTGTCTGTGTTAAACACCATTCATCCTCCGTGGGACTTAACGACCCAGGAATCCACTATATTCCTCTGATCTTAATTGCATTTGTTTCTGAGCTGTTTTAAGTTTATTACGGTTGACCATTCACAAGTGGTCAGCTTGTGTGATTAAACTTGACCGTTTGGAAGCAATCAAATTTTGGCGCCGCTGCCGGGGAGGCTTTAGCGTGTGTTAGCCCTTTTTCAGACCCATTCTTGCACATATACCATCTTTTGTAAAAAGTTTTTTTTTGTAAAGTTATCAAATTATCAAAAAGTTCATTAACACTTTTCCTAAAGTGTTAACAACACCAAAAAAAATATAAAACAACAAAACAATCGGAACGTTTTCTATCTTGTATTTTCTTTTAAGGTGATTCTTAAAGAGATACGATTTGGTTAAACGAGACGATACCAAAAATATTGTCCAAAAGTTTTTAAACCCTTTGCACAAATCATTACCTACGTCTTTTCAGTGGTACTTAAATACATAAAAATCAACCACCGCAAATCAAGGCATTACACCTACTAACTGGGGGTGTGACCATAATAAGTTCCCAAACAACAGATTTAAAACTTTCCTTTGTGTCCTTGTGATTTGGTGTACCTTTTTCAAAGAAGCCATTTCATTTGTGATTATTGGTTAAGTTCACTTGTCGTTTTGCCTCGCATTTGTTTTGAAAATTGATTTTTAACTTAGTGCATGCGACTTTCGTTCTTCCACTCTACAAGTCCACTTTCGAGCTTGCAAATATTCCTCGTAGGCGTAGAGGACGTTCGCTCCTTCACCGTGGTGAGGAACGTCTAGTACCACCACCCCCCCGAAATGGCGAGAGACAAGCCGATGAATAAGCTTCTCCAAGCACCCATCGAGGGTTACGGAGATGCCATTGTTGTCCCACCATCGTGGTGATACCTTTGAGCTTAAAACCGGGTTGCTTAATCTGGTGACCCAAAGCCAATTCTATGGTTTTGAGCGGGATGATCCTCATGCACATATTCGATGGTTCAACAAGATTGCATCAACCATCAAATACAAAAATGTCCCACATGAAGCCATTAAGCTTCTTCTGTTCCCATTTTCTCTAGAGGGACAAGCCCGAAATTGGCTTGAGAAACAACCCCTCGTTCCATTGAGACATGGGAGGATCTAGTCACCAAGTTCGTTAACGAATTCTATCCTCCATCCCGAACTACAAGTCTTAAGAATGAGATAATGAAATTTTCTCAAAGATTTGATGAATCATTCGGGGAGGCATGGGATCGTTACAAAGAATTGCTCATGAAGTGTCCGCATCATGGTTTTACCGAGTTAATGCAAATGGATACTTTCTACAATGGTCGGCACCAAGGTGACCAAGACTCTTTAAATGCCTCCGCGGGAGGTAATTTCCTTAGCAAGACCACAAAAGAAGCCTTGCAAATCATTGAAAACAAGTCCCAGCTCCGCCCTTTCCGCACAAAGACATATCGACTCAGGTCTAATGCCGGACCTTCTACTTCTAAACCCGTGAGTACATCTAGCACCGATGCTAAGATTGACAAACTCACGGATATTGTTCAGGCTTTGGTTCTTGCTAACCAAAAGAAAGTCACTTTCACACAGACACCATCACATGGTGAAGTGAAGAAAGTTGAAGTTTGTGTTACTTGTGGTGGTCCTCATGCATACTACAACTGTACTACCACCGATGGTAGTCCTTTTGAATCCAATGCTATAGCCGGTACTTCAAATCAAGGAGGTAATCAATACCGTCCTCAAAATGAACCAAACTACCGTGCTAACACTTATCAGGGACCACCCGGTTTTAGCCAGAATCCTAACATGCAAAACCGGAATCAAAACCAACCTAGAATGAACCAAGGTTATCAAAACCAAGGTAATTTCTATTCCGGACCAAATCAAGGTTTCCAACATCAAGGGAACCTTAATCAAAACAATTTCAATCGAGGGAATCAATTTCAGGGAAATGTAAATCCTAACCATGGGAATTTTCAACAACAAGGTCATAATCAAAACATCCGACCTCAAAATTTCCCTCCAGTACCTCCAGTACCATCATCGATGAGTTATTGAAGCAACTCATGAAATCCCAAGATGAAATGAACAGGTTGTTGGTCAGTCAGATCGCTGATCTTAAGAAGTCTTTAAATGATCAACCCTCGGCCTCAGGAAAACTTCCGAGCAACACGATCGCTAACCCGAGGGGCGATGCAAAGGCGATCACAACAGAAGTGGTGTTTCATATGATGGACCCGCTATTCCTACTACCTCTTCTTCTTCTTCTCTCCCGAAGGTAGTGGAAAGTGAACCTGAGGCTACAAAGGACAAGGAACTTCCTACTAATAACGGAGGTACCAATGATGTCCATCCTCAAGTTGTCCAGAAACCCAAATCCAATCCAGAGTTGTTTTGAACCTCCTGTAGCTCCCATTGAAAACCCCAAATCCAAATCTTCTATTCCTTACCCATCACGTTTGAATGAGCAAAAGCTCCGCGAAAAAGCCAGTCATCAAATGGACAAATTTTTTCAAATTTTCCAAGAACTACATTTTGACATAAGCTTTGCGGATGCTATCATGCTGATGCCCAAGTTTGCATCAACTCTCAAACACATGTTAAGCAACAAGGAAAAGCTGTTTGAAATGGCTAAAACTCCTCTTAACGAGAACGCTCTGCAGTTATCCTAAAAAGCTTCCGAAAAGCTTGGAGATCCTAGAAAATTTCTCTTACCTTGTGTATTTCCAGGAATGGTTGAATGCTTTGCCTTAGCAGATCTTGGTGCAAGCATCAACTTGATGCCTTATTCAGTATGGAAGAAACTTTCTCTTCCGGAACTTACTCCTACATGCATGACTCTCGAGCTTGCAGATCGTACAATATCCCGTCCTCTTGGCATTGCCGAGGACGTATTTGTGAAAGTAGGAAGGTTCCATTTTCCAGCTGACTTTGTAGTTGTTGATTTTGATGCCGATCATCGGGTTCCTCTCATTGTTGGACGAGGATTCCGGAGAACGGGCCGTGCTCTCATTGATGTATTTGAGCAAGAAATCACATTACGTGTTGGTAATGAAGCTGTCACTTTTAACCTTGATCAAACTTTGAGGTACTCCGCAAACTATGATTCTGAATCAGTTAACCGAATAAATATCATTGTTGTTGCTTCTGAAGAGTACTCTCAAGAAGTTCTTGGTTATGATCATAATTCTTCGAGTGATAATCTCACTCATTCATCTCAACCCATCATTGCCAATTCTACTCCTTCTCTCACTCCATTTGAGGAAAGTGACTTCATCTTGGAAGAGATTGAAGCATACTTGTCTAGTGATTCAGTTCCATGGGAAATTGATCACGCTCCCATCGACATCGAGGGGGACATACTTCTCATTGAGAAGTTGCTTAATGATGATCCATCTCCACTCCCTCCCGTCAAACTTCATAACAAGGAAGTCAAGTCAGTTGAGAAAACTGAAGAATTTTCTGAAGTCGAACTTAAGGACTTACCACCTCATCTCGAATATGCATTTCTTGAGGGTGATGGTAAATTACCCGTCATTATTGCTCGAGATTTGAGTAAAGATGAAAAGACTTCTCTCATAAAGGTCTTGAAGTCACACAAGCAAGCAATTGCTTGGAAACTCTCCGACATTAAACGTATAAACCCTGAGTTTTGTACTCACAAAATCTTAATGGAGGATGACTTCAAACCAGCAGTTCAACATCAGAGACGAGTAAATCCAAAAATCCATGATGTTATCAAACAGGAGGTTATCAAACTTCTTGATGCAGGATTGATTTACCCAATCTCAGATAGTCCTTGGGTTAGCCCAATTCATTGTGTTCCTAAAAAGGGTGGTATAACTGTTGTCACAAATGAAGATAACGAGTTAATTCCAACTCGGCTGGTTACGGGATGACGTGTTTGCATTGACTATCGTAAGTTGAATGACGCCACCCGTAAAGACCATTTTCCTCTACCCTTCATGGACCAAATGCTTGAGAGATTAGCAGGAAACGAATACTATTGTTTCCTTGATGGTTTCTCGGGTTATTTTCAGATCCCCATTGATCCACAGGATCAAGAAAAGACCACATTCACCTGCCCATACGGAACTTTTGCCTACAGACGTATGCCTTTTGGCTTATGTAATGCTCCTGGCACGTTCCAACGATGTATGATGGCCATTTTCCACGACATGATCGGGGAAACAATGGAGGTGTTTATGGATGACTTCTCGGTCATTGGTGATTCGTTTCAAACATGTCTCTCCCATTTAGAAAAAATGCTAAAACGGTGTGAAGACACCAATCTTTGTCTAAATTGGGAAAAGAGCCACTTTATGGTCAAAGAAGGCATAGTCCTTGGCCATAAGATTTCAAAAACGGGATTGAGGTAGATAGAGCAAAAGTCGATGTTATTGCTAAATTGCCTCATCCTACTACCGTCAAAGGTATTAGGAGTTTTTAGGTCATGCCGGTTTTTATCGCAGATTCATACAAGATTTTTCTAAAATTGCCCGGCCTATGACCCATCTTCTTGAAAAAGATGCTCCTTTTATCTTCTCACCGAGTGCATCAAAGCTTTTGAAACATTAAAGAAAAAGCTTACTGAAGCACCCATTCTCGTTGCTCCCGACTGGGATTTACCTTTTGAGCTAATGTGCGATGCAAGTGATTTTGCTATCGGTGCAGTCTTAGGGCAACGTAGAAGCAAGCATTTTCAGCCTATCCACTACGCAAGCAAAACTATGATTGAAGCTCAAACTCATTACACCACCACAAAAAAAGAGCTATTAGCCGTGGTGTATGCATTTGAGAAGTTTCGGCCATATTTAATCTTGACCAAATGTGTGGTGTATACGGATCACTCGGCTCTCAAATATCTCTTTGCAAAACAAGATGCAAATCCGAGATTGCTTCGTTGGGTTCTCCTCCTGCAAGAATTTGATATCATTATACGTGATAAAAAGGAGCTGAGAACCTAGCTGCTGATCATCTGTCCCGATTAGAAAACCCTCACCAAGATGTTTTCGAGAAAAGGAAATAAATGAAACATTTCCTCTCGAGACACTCAATGCGGTTTCTTTTCGTGGAAACTCTTCTACCCCATGGTTTGCTGACTTTGCAAATTACCATGCGGGTAACTTCATAGTGAAAGGGATGTCGACCCAACAGAAGAACAAATTCTTCAAAGATGTTAAACATTACTTCTGGGACGACCCCTACTTATTCAAAATCTGTGCGGATCAAGTCATCCGACGGTGTGTTTATGGACAAGAGGCTCTTGACATTCTCAAAGCTTGCCATGCTGGACCTACCGGGGGCCATCATAGTCCAAACTACACCGCCAAAAAGGTGTTTGATTCCGGGTTTTATTGGCCTACGATCTATAAGGATGCCCACGAATTTGTCAAAGCCTGTGACGCTTGTCAACGTCATGGAAATATCTCTCAAAGAAATGAAATGCCGCAAAACGCCATTCAAGTTTGTGAGATCTTTGACATATGGGGTATTGATTTTATGGGGCCATTTCCATCTTCTCGAGGAAACAAATACATACTTGTGGCTGTTGACTATTTGTCAAAATGGGTTGAAGCGAAAGCTTTACCTACTAATGATGCCCGAGTTGTTGTAAAATTTTTAAAATCTCTTTTTGCTAGGTTTGGAACTCCACGTGCTATAATCAGTGATCGTGGTACGCATTTCTGCAATGACCAATTTGATCGTGTCATGCAAAAGTATGATGTAACCCACCGTCTTTCTACTGCATACCACCCTCAAACAAATGGGCAAGTGGAAGTCTCCAACCGTGGTATTAAAAGAATTTTAGAAAGGACAGTAGGCGAAAATCGTGCATCCCGGTCGGATAAACTGGATGACGCACTCTGGGCCTTCCGTACAGCTTACAAAACACCAATCGGGTGTACTCCATACAAGCTAGTATACGGAAAGGCATGTCATCTTCCGATTGAGCTTGAGCACAAGGCATACTAGGCCTTGAAACATGCAAACTTCGATATTCAGACAGCTGGTGATCACAGAAAAGTTCAAATGAATGAACTAAATGAACTCCGTGATCAAGCATACGAGAACTCTTTGATCTACAAACAAAAGACAAAGAAGATTCATGACTCCAAAATCAAGAACCGCGTTTTCAACATTGGTGATCGAGTCCTTCTTTTCAATTCAAGATTGAAGATTTTCTCGGGGAAGCTTAAGTCCCGTTGGTCTGGTCCATTTACTATCACTAAGGTTTATCCTTATGGCACCATTGAGTTATCTCAGCCCGATGGTCCAAATTTTAAAGTGAATGGTCATCGATTAAAGCATTACTTTGGAGAGGACATTCCACCCGTGATTGTCCCGGATCTACAAACTTTCCCCATGAACCAATGAATGCGGGGATCGAGTCAAGCTAGCGACTCGGTAATCAAAAACAGTAGCACACAATATGGGTTTTCACCCATATTTCTGACTTCTTTCTACTTTCTACCACCCTAGTGTGGGGGAGTTGCCCCCCGCTGTTGTATATCAGTTTATGCAAAAAAAAAAAAAAAAATCACAAAAATGATGGCCGTAGTATTTCCCTTTTACGTTCTATGTTTCGGCATAACAGCCGGTACTTTGAATATTGAGGGAAATATTCATTTCTAAGTGTGGGGGGGATTCTCACGAATTTTATCATGTATTTATTCCACCCAATTCCCCCGTTTTTGGCCAAAATTTTTTTTGGAGTAAGTGTTTTTCACTTACTCAGCTTACGGTTATCAGTCCGCTATGTCTAATAAACTAAAGGATTGGCTAATCCAGGAGCAAACGGCTCTTGGTAAAGATATCTCAAATCCGTTTATGGCTTACAATTTGCCCAAAATTGTATGGTGTTCAACTCACCATATCTTTAATTAGTGAAAAGTTGGTTAGCCCGCAAGTTTATGGCTTGTGGTAAAGGCAGTTGGAAAGCCATAATTGGTAATCGACTCACCAAAGATAATATTGATAATTTATCTAAGAGTTGGCTAGTCCAGAAGCAAACGGCTTCTGGTAAAGACAAATCAAATCCGTTTACAGCTGGTGATTTGCTCAAAATCATTTGGTTATCATTGTATCAAAGTTCTTACTTGAATTAAAACAATTGGCTACTCCAGAAGTAATGGCTTTTGGTAAAGAGATGAAATCCATTAATTTTTTTTCTCAAAACATTGCTAGGGACTAGCAATAGCTTAGTGTGGGGGATTGATGAGTGTCTAAATACTCATCATTTTTGTACCGTTTAGAATGCCAAAAACATCTGAAAACACTCAGAAATGCATTAAAATGATGAAAATATCACAAACAAGTGTTTTATGTGTTTTAAATGCAAAATATCAAAATCTGGTGAAAAACGTATCAAGTTTGCATAATTGGCAGTTTTAGTCCCCCATGTTTAAAAAGTTGTCAAAAACAGTCCCTGGTAAATCAAAATAAAGAAAAATATCATTTTAAGTCCTTAGAGATTCATGAGTTGTCAAAATTGGTCCTTAAAATCAAAAATTGTAAAATTACAACTTTAGTCCCTCAAGTTTTGAAAAATGTCAAAAATAGTCCTTGGATATTTTAAAAATGGAAAATAATCATCTATGGTCCTTGTACTATTAAAGATTGGCAGTTTTGGTCCTTGTGATAACTTTTGGAGAATTGCAGGTTTGGTCCCTCAAGATTGGCCGAATTACACAAATGGTCCTTATGATATTAAATAAACCAAATGACCCTTTTGTGTATTTAGAACCCAGCCAACCAAAAAGACCCCCAGCCAAAACCCTGTGACCCCCCCTATTTTTGACCCCCACTTATTATACCATCGGTCAAATAGTCAAAGCTTCAAACCAGCTTTTATGCATCTCCTTCACCCTCCCCTGCATAACCAAAACCAGGTGGTTTCACCACCCTTTCCACCTCACCCCAACTATCTAAAAACACTCATTGATGAGTGCTTATTCACTCATCATTTTTACCCATCTAAGACCACAAAAACGTCTAAAAACACGGAAATATGACCAAATATACTGCAGATATCCTTGGAGTGTGTTTTTATGTATTTCAGGTACAAAGGATCGAAAACAGGGAAAAAACGGACATAAATGAGCTTGGAATGGAAAACGTGCTTTGTAGACGGAGCCGGAAGCGGATTTTCTACATTTTCAGAGCCCGGGATACATTTTTGGAGTGAGATTGGGAAAACAAACCGAACCCTAAACCCGAATTACCCTTTTTACCCCTAAACGTAAATATTTTTTCATTTAAAAACAATTATTTTTATAAAACCAATTTATTTTTAAACAATTATTTTTATTGAAAACAATTTTTTTTTAAATCATTTTTATTTTTACAACTACTTATTTTATATTTATGACATAACTTAAATACTCTCCTAAAATTAAAACTAAATACCTTTACCCTACAAATAAACCTTTACCTTTTATTTAAACCCTTTCATCCAACCCATATTAAACCCACCCAACCTTAAACGTTTTACCCAAACCCCCTTTAACCCATTTTCACCCAAAAGAAAAACCTAACCCAGAAAAAAATAAAACTTCCCTTGGCCCATTTTTCCTCCTCTCTCCCCTGTCACTCTCATGGTTGTCCCTCTCTCACAGAAGACTCCAAGCTAAAGTCACATGACTCCCCTTGCCATGTTGGCAATCCACACTACTAAAGACCATTCAAAAGTGGACGATTGAGATCAATTGGATTGGGCTCCAAGGCTAAATCAAGGGCTGAGATGGAATTGAGAAAGCACAAGATGGTCACAGCTCATTTTATCTCACATACAAAGCACAACACATAACAAGACAACAAGCGGAAGACAGCTTTCTGTTCTAGTATAAATAGGATAGGAGTAAATTGTAAAAACCTTGTCTAGAATTTTAATGTTCTAGTACCACTTTAATTTTATTGTCATTTACATTCCTTGTACCATTTAATTTTCAATGCAATTTAAATTTTCTGTTTCAGTTTTTAATTCCATTTTAGTTTTATGCAATCTTGATGTTTTAAATTCTGTCATTTGTGTCTCAAAAAGTGTTTGCTTAAGTTTGTTCGAGCTCATTTGAGCTTTCTTTTAAGTTCACAAATTTGGTTTTAAAAGTTTCACAATTCTTCACAGTTTCAAAAACATGTTTATGCCCTCAAAAGGGGTGTTTGGCAAAGTGGGGTATTCACCACTTTGCTTATTTGCTGAGTTTAAAACTGTCCCAGTCAAGTTCTAATATTAGTTTAAGTGTTGTTTTTATCATTAGTCTAAAAGTTTTTTAAAGGTTCAAGTCAATTTTCCAAGTTTGAGTCTTACAAGTTTTTTCGAAACTGCCCCTAGTACTACAGCTGTCCTCAAACAGCCCACTTTCTAAGGCTCATTTTATGCTTATTTCAAGCTTCAAGTTTGCTCCACTTTGTTTTTTCTTGATCTTAGCTATATGGATTTTAAGTAGGTTATCTTGTTTAGGATTTTGTAGGATGTTTAATTGCTTATTTTTTTGCTTTCTTTTCCCCATGGTCGCTTTCGCTGCAGCAAACAACAGCTAAGAGTAGCCCTTTATTGTTTCATTAAGCTTATCTAGAGCTTACTTTAGGTCCCTTTATGCTTATTTAGGTAAGGTAGTTTAGGTTTGCTTTATTGATAGCTTACTAGGTTAGCTTATGCTAGGCTTTTGCTGCCTAATAAGTGCTTATTAGAGTTAGTTCAAGTTTTTATAGCTTAAATTCCTTTAGCAGACCTTATAAGCCAAATAAACCCCTTAGGTCCAACCTGTTGGGATATAAGCTGGTAGACAGCGTAATTTGGCCTTTCCAAGTTTTAGTTTTTGTAAAAAAAAGTCTTTATTTAGTGCTTAAATTAGTTGGCAAAAAGAAAAAAATAAAAAAATAAAATAAAGGGCAAAAAAGTGTCACAGCCGAGATTCGATCTTGAATCTGTCAGACCACAGAACAAAGCCCCACAACTCAACTGATTTACCAACTGTGCTACCGAGGGTGTTGAGTGCTAGTCTAGTTCCCTTAATTCTTTTAAATACGTTTTGAAGTATAAGCTTATAAGCATTGTTTTGCTTATTCAGCTTATTTCCAATCAGAGTTTTTCATATTTCTTATTTTTCTTAGGATTAGCTTAATCTAAATTAATTTTCTGCGAAGTTTGGTAAATTTTCACTTAGTTTTGTTATTTTTAAATAATTAATATCTTTTTTCTAGTGTTTAATTCACAATAAATAAAATAAAAGTCAAAAAAATACCCGGATTTTTCCTAAAATCATTTTTGGTCATTTAGAATGTAGGAAAATTAATTTCACACCCGTAGGACTTAAATTGCATCTTTTCACTTTCGGGGCTCGGGATTAGCCCGGGTTTTCGCGTTTTTTATTTTTAATGCCCTAGGACGTAATTTAGCTTCGTTTTATTGTTCCTTATGCTTAGTAGTTGTTAATTTAGTCCTTTATTTCGTTTACATGCTTTATTTACATTCTCGTTCATTAATTTGTAGATAACGTAATTAAAATCAAAAATTCCCGATCCATTCAAGCACTTTAATTCCAAACCTCAAACGTCACCGTCAATTCACACCTCGTTGGGAAAAGACCCGGGTAATCACTTACCCGGTATCACTTATCGAGTATTAGCGCGGTTTTATGCGTGTCGACCTTTTTCCTAAACGGTTGATTTGTAATTCTCTCTCGCTTTATTTCAATTTGATATTTTTATATTATAAATTGACTCATCACTCATCTCCATACCCTTTCCACCTATACACCAGCCCACAACCAATTAATGCATCCACACCATTAGCAGTTTACTGTTACCCTCACTTCCCCTATTTTTGCTTTCCAAATCTCCCCTAACCCATACCTACTATCTAAACTGTCCCCCTCCACCTCCACGACACACCAAAGTTCTTTAATTACTCTGAAACTGTCTCAAGCAACCATGTACACTTTTGGCGCCAAAAGTCATTTAAACGGATAAGATGAGTTTGACTCATTCAATGGCTGAGATTGTTGATGGGATATGATCAGAGGCATGTGGGGAGTATCTCAAGGCTATAAAGAAAGAGGAGAAGCAGAGGAGTAATATATCTAGTTTTAATTTTAATTAGCTTATGTCGTTTTAACTTAATTTTGAATTTCAGTGTATCTTTAAGCTTTTAAGCTTTATATTTCAAGTGTTTATTGTATATTAAAGCTTTCTTGAACATCAATTTCAGTTTTAATTCAAGTTCTCAGTTTATGCAAAATCTTACTTTTATTCAAAATCTCAATATGTTCCAATGATGTTGTTAGTTGTTGGTAAGGACTGAATAGGCTCACATAAGCTCCTAGAAAGCTTATTAAAGCTTTTAGAGACTTTAAAAATCAGTTTAGAATCAAAAAGCAAAAATCACCAAAAATACAAATAAATTAGTTAAAAATAAAAAATCAATGAAGAAGATCATCAAGAAGCTGGAGCAGGGTTGATTATGGATGGCCTTGGTTTAGTGCTTCTTGGGAAGCTATAGGAAGTGGTTTCAGTATTGGTTCTCAGTTTTATACTTGGATTCCATGTTGTAAGCCTTTTGTTCCTTTTTATCATTTTACTGTGTAATACAGTCATAAGCTCAAATCTTTGTGTTTTCATGTTCATTAGTTATAGTTAAGTGTAATTAAGCCATAAAAATAGTCACTTGTTTTTTAAAATTTATAGTTGCTAAAATTCTCATTTTAACAGTTAAAATAGCATAATCATTATTCTTGTGATTCATGTTGTTAATACTATTGTTTTATGTTTATTTAGTCCTAATACATGATATAATAAGATCTTTAATCAAGTTCATGGTCCGAATCTATTACAATCTTTGAAAAGTTTCAATACAGGGGGTGTTTGGGATTGCTTATTGAAAATAGATTATTCGTTTTGGAAACGGATAATCAGATAATCAGCTGTTGCAAAACGTGGTTTTAAAATATAGTGTTTGGATTTGCTTATGTTGTTTGATATCGCAATAATCAGATAATCAGTTTTTTTTGTGTTTGGCAAATCAGATTATTTAATGTCATATCATGTAAAATTACCAAAAAAGACATTGTTTTTTATGTAGAAATTGAGTTTTATAAATTTAACATAACTTCTGACACCTAACAATTTATTTGTATAACTAACATATCTATTTAAAAAGCTTACTCACTGTAAATTAATAAAAACATTATTTATACTAGTTTTCATCTACTTTTCTCTTTAAAAGAAAAAATCACTACAAAACACATCATACCTCCATTATCCTATCTACTTCAACGTCATCCACAAAAATTTACATCAACATTTGAGCACAAAAAGCAAAAACTAGATGTATATAATTCAACAAATCTTTTAGGGGACATAACCCATTCATAATTGATTGTGATCAAGAAGTTCATAATCAACCACGATAGTTGCGGTCATTTGCCCGAATGATACTGTCAAAAGGAAAGACGGTAATCACCAATAATAATCAACTTGTTAAAGGGTTAGTTTGACAGTTGAAGAAATTGAAGGAAAATAGCAATGGTGGAATTCATGAGGAAGAAAATGGCACTTTGGTAATTTGGCTTGAAAAACAAAATCACGTTTCACAAAAGTAGGTGGAGAGCTACTTTTGGAAAACCACGTTTTGAGGTCTAGAAAACGCAAATAAGTGATTTTCAGTTTCATCTTGCCAAACACTCAAAGTAGATTAACTGCGTTTTGTAAACGCAATAATCTGATAATCTGCTGCAAAACGCAGCCCCAAACACCCCCACAGTCTAGTTAAAGAGGTGTTTGGAATTGCTTGTTTCACTGTGTTATAGGTTGTTTTAGCCATTGTTCTTATTTGGTGTATGTCTCATTAAGTCTTAGTAACTCATAGAAACAAAGAAAACCAGTGGTCATTTGTTAAAAAGTCAAAACAACCTTTGATCTCACCTTGTTCATTAACTGTTGAATTTTCATGATTCATGATCTTGTTTTCTTGTTTATAAGTTGATAAGATTGATCAAATTAGTTTTAATACATCTTAATACAACTTAATCAGTCCATAGAATCAATCAAAAGTTCATTAAAGTCAACTTGGTTTATTTTCTTTAAAAGTCAAAATATGTCCTCGTACGTTTTATGGTCAAAATCATAAGCTTGTCACAAGCTCACTAGTTAACTTTAGCTTGTGAATTTTAGTTCTTTGGAAAGCTAACCAAGCCATCTTAAGGGTCCAAGCTTAAAATTCAACTTCCTAGCTTATTTGATAGGCCTGCAAGTGCTTTTTAGTTTGTCCCATTTGACTCAGTACACTGAGTCATCCTCAGTAGTTTTTCAAAATTTTTATAAGCTCCTCACAAGCTTATTAGTGTAAGCCAAACTGTGTAATTTAGCTTTTTGGAAAGCTTAATTGGTCAACTTGTTAGTTGCAGTCTTTGTTTTCATTTCTTAGCTTATTATAGTACTTAAAAAGTAGCTAGAAAGTACCTAGTAAACTAATTAGTGCCATGTGCAAAACAGATAAGCTTGTGCTTATTTGAAGTAAATCCTAGTGCTTATTTCTTAGATAAATTGCTTTTCCAGTTTTCATTTTAGCTTGTTAACAGTACTTAGCTTATTTCATTTTACAATTGCTTATTTATTAGCTTAAATAGCCATTTGGCTAATAACTTGTGCTTATTCCAATTTTTGTTCACTGTTGAAATAATAAGCTCAAACTGAGCTTATTAGTTGTTTTCATAAAAAGTTGTAGTTATAAAAATTGCTTATTTTAAGTAGCTTAATAAGTTGCAAAAAGAAAATTCCAAAAATAAAATAGTTGCAAAAAGATTCTTGGGATTCGAACCTTGGCCACCCAACTCACACACACACACACTACCACTTCAGCCCTTGGGTCTTTTCTTTTTTCTTTGCATTATCTAATACATAAGCCTTGTTTTCATTTTAAGCTTATACGAGCTTATTAGCTTATTTCTAGCTTATTTAATCTAGCTTTTTCCACTTTTGTATTTTTCCTAGATTTGTATTAGTATAAAGTATTTTGTAAAAAAGTTTCAGATTTTTCCGAATAGTTTTAGTATTTTTAATCATTTATTTAGTCTAAATTAGTATTTAATTCATAAAAAAAAATATAAAAGTCAAAAAAATATAAATCTTTTTTCTAAAATTTTCTTTTGTCATATAGTAAGTAAGAAAATTATTTTTACACTTGTAGGACTTTTATTTCAAAAATTTTACGTTTTACTTATTTGCGTATTTTTATAAATAACGTACGTTTTCATTTTAAATCACGTTTTTAGTTAATTTAAGTTTACTTTTTAATTAAAATAATTTATTTAAGTTATTTTGTTTTATAAATCAAGAAAAACATCATTGTAAAAATAGTGATAGCGTTTATTTAATATATTTTAGCTTTTTAATTTTCTTTAATTTGCATTTAAGCCCCTGTAATTTACAAAACTTTCTCTTTAGGTATAAATAACTCAAAATCCTTATTGATCACTATCCTTAGTGATTATTCGACATTTGTCTGTGTTAAACACCATTCATCCTCCGTGGGACTTAACGACCCAGGAATCCACTATATTCCTCGGATCTTAATTGCATTTGTTTCTCGAGTGTTTTAAGTTTATTACGGTTGACCATTCACAAGTGGTCACTTGTGATTAAACTTGACCGTTTGGAAGTGTCAACAACTAACCTAGATTTTTTCCTAGACACAATGCCATTCTCATCAAGTTTATTTCTAAATACCAATTTTATTCCTATTATTGTCAAATACTTAGTGGTGGTACTAACTCCTAAACTTCAGTTGTGGTGAATTGATTTAACTATTCTAGCATGGAAACTACCCAGCTTTCGTCCTTTAATGTTTCACAAAAATTCTTAGGTTCTATGATTGATATAAAACAAAAGAAGTTACTTTTGTTTTGGGCTTGTGATCTAAGTGTCATTTGGTTAAGGTTTCCTATAACATTGTCTGTTGGGTGATCCTTAGATTATTTAAGGTTGACTAATTTGTCAACTTTTATTGTTTAATCCTCAATATTGTTTTCTATGGTTTTCTTGCCATTATCCTTCATGGCTTCTTTTTCGTCTAACCAAAAGTGATGTTTTAGATGGAGGAGGGGTTTCAACGAATGTCACATTTAAGGACTCTTCGGCTACCATTGTCTCTTTATTTAGAATGATGTAAGCTTTACTCTGTTGGGAATATTCTAGGAAAACACTTTCCTATGACTTTGCGTCAAACTTGGTGAGGTAGTCTTTTGTGTTTAACATGAAGCACTTGCTTCCAAACACTCTTAAATAATCTTAAGTAGGTTTCATTCCTCTTAGAATTTCGTATGGTGTTTTTCCTAAGATCGATCTAATAAATATCCTATTGAGAATATAAGTTGATTTGTCTACAATGTTACACCAAACAATTTGTGGTATAGATTGTTCGTTTAATACGGTTCGACTCATTTCTTGAAGAGTAAGATTCTTTCTTTCTACTATGCCATTTGATTGTGGAGTAGAGGAGTCAAATTGTGAGTGATCCAAACCTTATCACAATAAGCTCCAAATTGTACTCTATTATCAAATTCTCGGCATGATCGACGTATAGAAACTATTGAACAACCTAACTGGTTTTGGATTTTCTTACTGTATATTTTGAATTGTTCGAAAGCCTCAGTTTTTGTTTTAAGGAATCTAGTCCAAGTGTACCTAGAATAGTCATCTACTATTACTAGGGTGTCTATAACTCCAATGCGATAGATGGACCAAAGAGATCCATGTGTAGATGTTCAAGGCATCTACATGTGGATACCATATTCTTAGCCTTGTGACTAGCATGAGCTTGTTTTCCTATTTTACAAGCGTCGCAAAAGTTTTGATCAAACTTAAGCTTAGGTAGGTTTCTAACTAAGTCCTTTGACGATAATGATTGGATTAAACGCATATTTACGTGTCCTAATCTCCTATGCCATAATGTGAATTTTTCATCTATTGTTACTAGGAAAATTTTATCCCTCGGCTTATTTCCTAGTTTCATCACATACTCACTACTTTTCGTAGTTCCTCTACCTATAGTCTTCCCATCCTTAATTATTTCACTACCATCATCGGAAAATATTACCTTATACTTATTATCACATATTTGACTTATGCTAAGCAAGTTAAATCTTAAGTTGTCTACATGCTCAACATTATTAATAGTGAGAGAGTAATGAGAGATCATACCTTTTCCATTATGTTTCCTCAGGGTTACTACCAAAAGTAATGTTACCTCCATTGTATGCTTTGTATGAAGAGAAAAGAATTCTATTAGCGTCATATTCCTTGTGCATGCACTATCCTTGACTCATTCGTTCAGGCTCAAGTCAATTTCCAATCACATCTATTTTTATCACATAAAGACTCAAACATTCGGTCCCCAATATCCCATGGGTCCAAATTTATTAGCATTAAACATCCCTTGCATTTGTTGCATTTGGTTAGGATGTTGAAGTGGTGGATAAATTCCCCAAGGTACATATCCTTGTTGTTGAAAGTTATTCCAAGTTATGGGATAAGTTTTTGTGTAGCTTTGTCCTTTAAAATTACTTCTAGGTTGCTTTTGTTCTATATCGCGATTGAGAAGTATTTATTCTCCTAGGTGGTGGAGTTTTGATCTAAGTTCAGGTTTTACAAATCCAACTCCGGGTTTAAAAGAGGGTTTTAAAAATTGTTTAATTTCTTCTTTACTAGCAGAAGGCCGACAAACTCAGTTCTATAATTCATATCGATTTAAATTTTGGTCGACTTTCTCGGAACAGACGGTTCCTTTATTGATACCACGATACCTTTATTGATAAAGGTACCGTCCACACAATTAAGGGCTTCATCTGGTACTTTTGGATTTTCTGACTATTTAACAAATTTTACTTTTTTAGTTCCATTGGTTAATGATTATTTTAGATTAAAACCTATTCCCGTTTTGTCACCAGAGATCTTTTGAACACCTAATATATCTTTTAGAGATTGTGTACTCTTTTCAAACTTTGAAAATTTATTTTCCTCTTCTTTAAGTCTTTCGTTTTCTATCCTTAGATTTTCACATGTCGTACATCCGACATCAATGTCTTTTGCTACTTTCTAGTTTCTTAACCCTCTCTCTTAATTCAACAATTTCCTTTTCTAGACTAGTTCTAGTATCTTTTAACGAATTATTTTTAGTGATGATTTTTATGCTTGCTTACATAGCCTATTATATTCGTTTTGTAATATGTCATTATCTATTGATGAAGCATCATCACTATAATATGAAGAGTCGGAATGTATCTCATTTGACGTATGTGCCATAAGACATGTTTCGTCATTGGGCTTCTCTTCATTTTTCTCGCCATTGTCACTCCAAGAACCTCGACAAACGCGCTTTTGGTTGTTGTTTCTTGTGGTTTAGGACATTCCCCAATGAAGTGATTCAGATCTCCGCATCTCAAACATTTTCTATCTCCTTTACCTTTCTTGTCATCCTCGTTCTTTTGGAATGACTTCTTTTCATCTATTGGTTGTCTAACGTATCTACCTCTTCTTCTAAAGAACTTCTTAAAATCTCTAATCGCCATTGCATATTCTTCATCTTCACTTTCAAAGGTCTAGGATTCATCATCACTAGACTCCTTTTTAGGTTTTAAGGCGAGAGACCTAACTTTCTCTCCTTTTACCTTAACTATATTGGAGTCTTTCTTGATTATCGTTTTGTGAACTTTTACGTTCCCGATGAGTTCATCAAGAGATAGTGATAGCAAGTCTTTCAACTCCTCAATTGCGGCAACCTTAGCTCTTTATTTAGGATGTAGTGCTCTAAGATACTTCATAACGTAATTCTTGCTAGAGTAACCTTCACCAAGAGCTTTAAGACTAGTAATAATAGTATTAAATCTAGCAAATGAACTATCTATAGTTTCATCTTCGGGAATAGTAAATTGTTCATATTGTTGCATAAGAAGATCAATCTTGTTTTCTTTGACTTGACTATTACCTTGATGAGTGACTAATAATTTTTCCTTATTTCTTTTGCGTATACACATAAAAATTCTTTCAAATTCCTTTTTAGGAAATGCATTATAAATCATCATTTTAGCCTCATTATTTTTAGCTAGTTTCTTTTTAAGATTGTCACTTTACTTTTCATAAGGCACTATATCATCCTTTTTGGTTTCCGGGTCCTTTTCAAGCGGTTCAAAGTCACCCTTAGTAATGACATGCCAAAGATTAAGTTTTTTTGATTTCACATACGTTTTGAATCTTGTTTTCCCATAAATAAAACAATCAGTTTCAAAAAGTGGTGGTCTTTTCATAGATTTCCCTTCTTGATATTTGTCAAAATCCATAGATCGATTCAAGTTTTAAAATATATTATACTTTAAAATCTTGGTTGACGTGGCTCTGGTACCAATTGTGGAAAACTAGAAGGGGGGTTGAATAGTTTTACCAATTTATCATTTTAAGATTGCGTTTTCAAAAACTTTAGATTCTAGTTTATGTGAGATCAATCGACAACAATATGACCACTCAACACAATAAACAATAACAACTAGTTACTATGGAATAAGGAAAGCAAATTAAATATAAAGAGTTAGAAAGATGACACCGTGATTTATAGTTGTTCGGTAATGAAACTCCTCTTCGCCTACTCCACTCCTCGAAATACAACTTGAGAGTTCACTGTACTATGACAACAAGCTCCTTTCAGTCGGAGAAAACGTACCGCACGTTACTTATACCAATTTCCGACACTAAGCTAGATGTAGAGTTCTAATCTTAGCTAGAACCAATCTACCACACGAATAACTCGATCTTCTCACAAACTACACAATTCACAAGATCCACCCAATCTTGGCACAATCTACCTAATCAACACGATAACTACACAACAAGATCCACTCGATCTTGACAAAATCCAATTTAACACAACAACTTCATAAATTACAAAATACTCACGATCAACTCATTCTACCCAATAATACAACAACTACAAAAGAATGAGAAAGGTGAACTTGATGTATGCTAGAATACAACAAGAAAGTAACTAATGTTACTAATACACTAACTACTCTAAAACTCTTGATATCTTGATGAATATGAGTGTTCTTTTCTTGCACTTGTAATGGAAGAATGTTAGGATAACTTATAAATGAAATCAAACTAGTTTATGATCAAAGAAATAAGCTAGGAAGTGGAAAATGATAACAAAAATTTAGGTGTGAAAGGTTGGTGAAAATGTGAGATTTGAGCTGCTATTTATAGGACATAGAAATTTGGGTGTGCGGTCAGACCTATAAATAATAATGATGCCTCTACATCCCATTTTTCCTTTTGTGGGAAGTTAAAATCAAGGGATTATTTTGTGGGGGTGGACCGATTTTTGAAATTCAAATTATTTTATTTGAAAAATATTTTGTTAAAATTAGAAAATAATTTGTAAAATAAACTTTGTGTAAAATGTTATGTCACATTTTTGAAAAAAAAAATCTTTGAACATTCATAATGTTTAATGTTCATTATTCATACTTTTAGTGATTTTGGTGTCGAGATGGTGTTTTACGACTAAAAACTTTGTCTTCATTAACTTTTAGGTAGAACCTTTTTTTTATTATTACCAAAACGTATAGAAAAAGGATAACCTTTCTAGATATTATTTGTATTAACATGGCGTTGGCTGAAGAAGAGACACATCAGCTGTTCGAAGAGCAACAACCGCCAAAAGCTCATCAACACTCTCCCTCTTACTAGTCACGATCTCCAACAGATAAGGCCAAGATCTCGTTAGCAGCTGGTAACCTCCCAAATCAGTCATTCCGCTGCATTAACATCCAACTCAAGGTATTCAACAGGCAAGTTGGAATGTTTGGCATACAAGCCTAACGAGCACCCAGACTCATAGCCCTCTTTTGAACACGGAGAAAGGCACTGGCTGAAGAAGAACAAACTAAATGGTTAAAAAACAAAGGCAATTGTTGTATAACCTTCTCCTTATCATCCTTAAAGTAGGTAGAACGTTCACAATTATCAGTGTTGGACTGAGTAGTTATAGCCAAAGTATCAGCAAGATGTTTGACCTTTGTCTCCAACCCAACAATCTGGCTCTTCAAACTGGCCATTTCTTTCTCATGGCACTTCACAACCTTCATTTTTTTGCCTTCAAGGTTTGAAAGGATTTATTCTTCTCAGAAGTGACCCTAAGAATTATCTCCTACAAACTCTTTGGGATTCAAGCTCAATCTTTCCAGGTGCACCTACCTATGCAAGCTCTTCCTTAAGACTCTTCACTCGAGCCTCGGCGACCTGTAAGCTTCTTATACTTAGTGGCATGCACCAACTCGGTAATCATACACCGCTTGACCTTTAGAAACACATACTCATTTATAATCACTCACCGCGGTCAAAGATAGCAAGACTTTCAGAAAAGGCTGAGAGAAAAGCAAGCTCAACGAGCGAGAAGTACAATAGATTCCATATAAGCCTTGGCGGAACCCGTAGAGTTACAAGCATTATTTAAATCTAGGCCAATCTGGAACACAAAATGGGATGTCTTAGGAATTATGGGCTTGCCCTAGGGGGCGGAGAACCATTTTCCTCACTCCCACCACCCTAAGACTCAGATCCTCTAGCCTGGGTAACTTGACAGCTCCGCATGATCCACCACCTGTCATACTCATTAACTCAAGACTTAGCCACACGAAAAGCATGCACAAGAATCAAAAGATAGAGGAAAGAGACAAGCAATACCAGCTTTGGATTGAGATATCATCACTGTTTCTCTTTGACTTAGACTTCTTCCGAGAAGAAATCTTCGGCTCTGGTACATCAACCTTACCAACCTTTATATTTTCATCATCTTAAATAGGGTACAAGGTCATCAAAGGAAATACATTCAAGGCTTAGGACGAGGGGTTAGTTTTCTCACCAACAACAACAACCCCACTCCCACTAGCCTCAGTACTCACCCGATTCCTCTTTAAAACTAAACGCTTAGACAAGGGTTCATCATCCTCCACGTCCTCCATCATTAGGTCAAGGACATGCATAGTACCCCCTGACATACATGAGGAAAGAGGAGGGGAGGAATATTGGCATCAACATTAGCATCTACGGATGACAAGCTCGGAAATCGTTACAACCATGACAGGCTCCACAATCAACGATGAAATATCGTCACAGCAAAACAAGGAATACGTGGCTTATGGTTAGAAAAAGCTGCGAAAGCCACAAAACAAAGGGAACAGTAAATCTAACAACTCACCCTCATTATCCTTAAGCAGCAGGACTTCTCCAACCTTCCATGATGGCTCAAAGTAGCCGCAAAAATGCCATCCAACATAGGCCTGGCATAAACACGTAATCCATCCAAATGATCGAGCAACTCTTGATCACCCGAAGGAAGACCAGGCAAATCACCCAGGCCGGGGTTTACACCAGTACTCTACCTAAGGTACTGATGGGGCACGACCCTTTCATCCATAGTAACCCACACCCAGTTCTGGTATCAACCTTACAAACCCTTAGCAGTACCAATAATGGCAAAAAACTCTTCCCTAGTTTTTCTCACAAAATTATACCACGATCCACACTTCTTTATTCAAAAGATATGACGAAACACAAGCAAACTAGGGGCATGTTTAAACCAACACAAGCAACCAAAAAAGCATCGAGCCTTTGATATGCGAAAGGGTGGAGTTGGGCAAAAGCAACATTATAATGGTGATATATTTGAAGATAAAAGAGAGGAGGGGGAAGCCAAACATTGCAATCTCTTACATACTCTAAATGAAAAGCAATATCACGGTTAGGTGGTGTCGACCACTTTCATGTTGTTCGAGCACACGAGGTGAATAGGGTCTAACCCACCTATGGTCATGAAAGAACTTATTGAACTTGGGAGTTTTTACCTAAGAAGGATTTTAGGCATAACTATGCTCATAAGACATCACAAACCGGAGAAGAAAGAAAATCTCAAACAACAGACTCTTTTCCTAAAAGAACGAAGGAGCAAGAAACTGAACTAACCTTGCATCACCATCTTCTTGTCAAAGAAACTTGGAGAAAAGAGAAAGCTTCAAAAATAAAAAGCTGGTTTCAAAGGAAATGGAGCATTTTTGAGGAAGGTAGAAAAATTGAGAAGTTAAAAACATAACCTCTCACCCCTATTTATAGGGAGGTGAAAAACGATAGTGGGACACAAATGGCCATGGCCCATTAGGCTAGCACCACAAGTACACGCGCGTGATACTCAGACTTGGTAGGACATGCGTGCATTAGTATCGGGGATGCGTCAAGCACAATCAAATCGACATGTCTGTCCCGCCAAAATATTGAAGAAAGAGATTTGAAATCATTTCAAAATGGATACTTTTTACATGTCCCACAAAGCATTTAATGCAAGCCTTACCTTGAACACACCACGTCACTGGGGAACACAACCTACAACCTAAGTCATCATCATAAGGCAACTCATGAGTCACTGGAAACTCAACCACGGACACAATACAAGTTGCCTAGCACAGGACTAGGGACTCGATCACTTAAAAGTCCAACATCATCTCACTTGTACATGACACAATACTATACTTGGGACTTAATAGCGTATCATTATTAGTGGCCAAGCACACTAATTATATGCTCGGTAAAGCCCAAACACCAAACAGTTCGCAAATTCAACACTAACCAGAACAACATAAACCCAGGCCGAGCTATGCTTGATAAATCTTCTCTGGAAGCATAGTACATGCACAAAGAAACAATTGTTCCAACTATCGCTAACGGTTAAGACCTATCTCTAAACAATTGATCAACACCTATCTCTTTAGCCGCAATTGATCATCCTCAAAGGGTTTATCTCTAAACCTTAAAAGCCTCTCTATAAAAGGAGAGCAACACACACAACCTCACAAGCTTCACACACTTGGGCAAATACTGCCTCACAGTAGTTTAGTGTGGTTCTTTTTTAAGTGTTACCTAAGCTTCTTGATCTATATCAATATCATCAGGTCTTTACCATTCAATACCAGAAACCAAACAACAAAATCATTCCTATCTCATCTCTAAACCGATTTACATACCATACGTAAACAACATTTCTCTTTCTAGGTCCATTACTTAGGCCTACAAATCATTTTTCTTTATGGTATTATGCTCCATATTTTTTTATATTTTATTAGTTGTGACTTACCAAACTTTATAATTTATGTTCCATTTTTTATTTATAGTTTTATAATAGAAAAAAAATTATAAAATAAAAAAAATAAAAGAAAAAAAGATTTAAAGAGTGTGTGCATCCTATTTTGATGGTTTATGAACCCACAACCCCTATCTTAAAACAAAATCATATCTCCCTCCTACTATTCAGAATCTGTTAGGAATTGGAAATTCCATAAGGAAGTGTCGGTCACCCCAATTATTGTTTAGCATATCTTAGCTCGTAGACTTTACGTTATTTAGTAGTTATTAGCTAGTTATTAGTTAGTTAATTAGTTTAGAGTAACACCGTGGAGGAAGGACGGTCTTTACACCTTGTGCCGATCCACAGTCCGAAGGAGGACGTGTAGTATGTAACTATAAATACCTTCTACCTCCCAAGGTAGGGTTGTACCTTCACTTAATCTAACCTTTCTTTCTCTTGTTTACTTTCTCTCTCTAGAAAGGATCCCATCTTCTACTTTCTCTCTCTAAACTCTTGCTTAATTCGTCCCTATATGTGATTGTTTGTATGATTGTGAAAACCAATATGTTACAATTGGTATCAAGAGCCATGGTTTGATCACTCATCTTTCATGTTCTTGGATTTCTAGTGGTTTTCATAAGGTTTTTGGGTTTGAATGAGTTTAGAGTGGTTTGCATCATTTGGATCATTTCTAGTGTTAAAGTTAGGATTTTGATTGTACTCTTGTGTTTAGAAACATTATAAGTGTTTAGGTTTTGAATTGGAAGGCTTGAATCATCGTGGTTGGATAGTTTTTGGATTGAAAAGTGGTATTTTGGAAGGTTTCTTTGAAGCGATTTGTGTCTTACCACATTTTTCTTCTAAGCGATTTGTCTCAAAATTCATGCGATTTGTCCCTTTCGTGAATGCTTATTGAAGCGATTTGTCACTCATTTTTGCGATTTGTGCTTTTCTTTGAAGCAACTTGTCCATTAAGCGATTTGTCTATTGAGACAAAACGACAAGAAAGGACAAAGTAGTGGAAGTAGTGGGTTTACTTGTGTACTATGCGATTTGTCAACTTAATGATTTGTCCCTTAGCGATTTGTCCCTTAAGCAATTTGTAAGCGATTTGTCAACTTAAGCGATTTGTCAACTTAACGATTTGTCCCTTAGCGATTTGTCCCTTAAGAGATTTGTCATCACTGAGATTTGTCAATTCCTGCGATTTGTCTCTAAACCTAACATACAAAACCCTTGTTTTCAAACCCTAATTTTTCGAAACAGGGTGTATATAAAGAATTAGGGAATATCACAAACCATAACACCAAATTCATCTTTACTTCCTTATCATCTTCTAGTTCCTTATCATCTTCTAGTTCCTTTACTACATTCTACTTATCACTCTCTTACGGTTTGGTCTTGATTTTAGTAAAATCCCGGGAAAGATTCTATTTCTCGGTTAAATCACAGAACTTGTAAAATCCCGTGTATACATCAACATCATGTCTTACACCTGATTCAGTGATTTCGAAGTACTCAATGATACTGATTAACCATGAGAATATTATCTATATTGAACGGTTACAGATGATGGAATCAATCAATGATGATTTGAGTTCTTCATGATCTGAGTCCAATGAGAAAGATTTGCACCTGCTCATGCAGAATGCTGCAAAATGCCATGCCGCATTGTGCCCTTTCAGCAACTTTACTCTCACCTCATGTTACTTCTTCCCATAACAATGGAACGAACATGTAATGCCCTTTCCGTGGACTTATCCACATTAACAGAACTTTGCTGTTAAATTTAGAGCAATTGAGCTACAACTTGACAAAGAGAAGGTTCAAAAGTTATTCTTTGCTGCTTCAAGTGATCCACAAACAATTTCAGTCCATTCATTAGTAGGGAATTCACTTCGATTATTATTCTCATATGACTGAAATGTCGTTTAATAATCACACTGGAATGGAAGTTAACATGTTCATAGAGAGATCAATCCAACTCATGGATAATGGGAAGCATATTGAGGAAGTTATTTAGAAAGATGAAAAAGTGGATGAGTGTCGGTGCAATGAGAGATAGTTGTGATAAGTCGGGTAATGTATCAGTTGAAAGATCGGGTGTTGTGAATGCTTGAGATATGAGACAACAAAAAGAGAATGATGTAACCACATTGCTAACTACATTATGGAACCAAAGTGGATAAATGGAAGAGTGAATGAATGTTGAGTGCAATCAAGAGATTGTAGAGTTGAGATGGGTAAAACTGCAGATGATGGATCAGTTGGCATTGAATACAAGGGAGCTGGTGAATAAGCAAGCATTGATAGTTCATGACTCTTGTTACACATGATGTGGATGAGATATCGATAATAAATGAATAGGTGTCATATGATGAGGTACCCTTAACTGTTCAACATAGTGCATCTTGCTAATGTACTAAAAAATTGATCTTAATGTTGAACATGATTGATAAATGTTCCTTGGTTGAGGCCGAGTCTAATAAATTCAAAACAAATGATATGGTTGATAAAAAGGCTTTTGATAAACTTTCAAACAAATTCTCAAAACTTGAAAAACATTGCATTTCACTTGAAATTGCAATACAAAGAAAAGAGGAAAGTTTTCAAACTAAGAAAACATGTAAAAATCCTGAATTTCATGAATTTTTTTGAAATAAATGATTTAAAAAGCTAGGCTTCAAGCCAAAAACTAAACTATCAACAATTTGAAGAAACATATTTCTAATATGCATGTGAAAAGTAATTTGGTTACAAGTAATTATGATGTTAATACTATTGATGATATTCAAATGAAAAATGATGAATTAGCGGTTTGTGTGGCCAAATTACTAAAGGAAAATGAGTCTTTGAGAAAGCATCGGATAGAACTAGTGATAAATCAAAGAAGCTAAACTAAGTCAATAGAACAAAATAAACTCTTTTGACAAAATTGATGATCTCAAAGCTCAACTAGGAAAAGTTTCCTTATTGTTTATGAAATGAGCTTAGAAAACCTGAAGGGAAAAGTGTGATTACTAATTTTACAAAACCGTCAACCTTGGAA